>JAJOZX010002151.1:695000-709383 GCA_023014485.1 Bathynomus jamesi
ATACGTCAGAGACACTTGAGTCCGGTTGACTGCCAGTTCCGGTCGGAACGGGAGCTGCTTGGCGTCGATCTGAACGTGGGAGGGACGAACTATAGGTTAATCTTGGTGTACAGACCTCCGCATCTCCTCCTCGAGGAGGATACAGCCCTGTACACCGAACTCAGTAGCCTGCTAGGGGATAGGGTGTGTGTAGTTTTAGGAGACTTCAACTGTCGCGGCATAAAGTGGGAAAACAGACTGCCGATGCTGAAGGGAGGAGGCTAGTTGACTTTGCTGATGAGAACTTCCTCACTCAGTGGGTCAACGAGCCTACACGAGGCGAAAGCGTTCTAGACTTAGTATTCACGACCGAAGACAACCTCGTCACTGGCCTCACCGTTGACGAATCGTTGGGCGGGAGTGATCACGGTATTATTAGGTTCCGTGTGTGCGTCCCTCGGGTGAAGCGTAGTAACTCGAGAGGCAGTAAGCTCGATCTCCGGCGGGCGAACTTTGTTAGCCTCAGGGATAGCGTAGCAGAGATGGGGTTAGAGGTTGGCGGCGATGTTGAGGGAGTGTGGAGTGCATTCCGGGATGAGTTTATGGTGCTGCAGTCTGCTGCCATACCCTCAAAACTGGTCACCCCCGCTTCAACGCAGCCTAAGTGGTTCAATCGTGGCATCGCTTCGGCTATCCGAAATAGGAAAGTAGTGTATAGGAGGGCGAAGGCCAATCGTTCCCACGAGAACACTGAAGCGTATGTCCGCCTGTGTAGGGTGAAGGCGAAGGTTAGGCTAGCGAAACGTAACGAAGAACTACGGGTGGCAAGCCTCTGCAAGAGGAACCCTAAGGAGTTCTTCAGTTATGTTAATAGTAGAAAGCCTATTAGAAGCATGATAGGTCCTTTAAAGGACGGAAGCGGCGTTCTGCGGACCTCCGACGCGGACATCGCTAAGGTGCTTAATGAGTACTTTGCGGGAGTGTTCACCAGGGAGGATACCCGCGTCATCCCCGAGCCAGCTGTGAGGCACGAAGGTGCTGACCTGGATAGTGTTAGATGTACCGCGACAGTCGTTGCTCATAGAATAGACAAACTGAGCGCGTTTTAAGGCTCCTGGGCCAGACCAGTTTCTCCCCAGTGTTTTGCGAGAAGTGCGCGACCAGGTGGCTCCCCACCTGGCTACAGTCTTCAACAAATCGTTGGAGATGGGCCAGGTGCCTGGTGACTGGAGAGAGGCCAACGTGACCCCTATCTTTAAGAAAGGGGATCACGAAAGTCCAGGGAACTATCGTCCTATTAGTCTCACTTCAGTTGTAGGTAAATTATTAGAAAGGATAATAGCTGATAGAATCGTTGACCATTTGGATTCCTACAAGCTGCTTGGGGACTCCCAACATGGGTTTAGACGGCATAGGTCGTGTCTCACCAACTTGCTCGAGTTTTTCCACGTCATGTTGAGTGAGTACGATAAGAGTAGGGCGATTGATATACTTTATCTCGACTTTCAGAAAGCCTTTGATAAGGTACCTCACCGCCGGCTAATGGCGAAAGTGCGCGCGCTGGGTATCGGTGGGAAATAGGTAGGTGGATTGAAAACTGGCTAAGGAATAGGCGGCAGAGGGTGGTAATTAAAGGGGCTAGTTCGGGTTGGGCCTCGGTCACTAGTGGGTTCCTCAGGGTTCCGTTTTGGGGCCACTGTTGTTTACCATTTACATAAATGATATCGACGGTGGCATCGTCAGTCGGATCGCCAAATTCGCTGATGACACCAAGCTTGGGGCCAATGTTGGGACGCCCGAAGCGATCGAGGAACTGCGTGCGGACCTAGGTAGGATAGGAGAGTGGTCCGAAAAATGGCAAATGCCGTTTAACTTGGGTAAATGCAAAGTGATGCACATTGGCTACGCCAATCCCAAGTCGGACTACTCGATGTTGGCAGTAATATCGAGGTGACTGATTTAGAAAAGGACTTGGGTGTGCTAATTAGCAGCGACCTTAAGTTTACGAAACAGTGTGTAGAGATGGAAAGAAAGCCCAGAAACTATTGGGTTATATCAGGAGGCAATTTCAGTTTCGGAACAAGGAGATTGTGCTCTCACTGTACAATTCCCTTGTTCGGCCGTACCTGGAGTATGCTGTGCAGTTCTGGTCGCCCACCCTCAGGAAAGATATTGAGAGGCTGGAGCGAGTGCAGGCGAGGGCCACAAAGTTGATCCCTTCCGTTAGGCATATGGGCTACAATCGACGGTTACGCGCCCTGAACTTGTTTTCGCTTGAAACTCGGAGGCTGCGCGGTCAACTGATCGAGGTTTTCAAGCTCTTACGAGGGTTCAACGATGTCGATTTTAGAAGTATGTTTAGTTTAAATGATAACCCAACTCGCAACAATGGTTGGAAGTTGGATTTGAAACGGTTTAGGACTAGTGTGTGTGGGAATTACGTTACGTATAAGATCTGTGACACATGGAACAGGTTACCTTCGGAAGTTGTGAACAGTTCCTCTGTGGATCAGTTCAAGAAAAGGTTAGACGAAATCTTGCACACTATTTGAGTGTGTAAAGACATTTAGGACCTCAGTCTGCGGAAATTTTCTTTTCCTGTAAAATAGTTGATATCTGGAACCAACTTCCCTCAGAGGATGTTTCCAGTCAAAGTGTAAATCTGTTTAAAAATAGGCTAGACAAAGTACAGAACACACTCATAGTTTAAGATTAAAACCTCAGAAAACTCTGCAGGAGTTCGCTTGCTCGTGTCTCTGTGAGCAAGCTAAATATAGAGCTATTTATATATTCTCCACTTTCCTGTAAAATTTCCTTGGCTACTTTTCCAGGGTCAAGGTATTTTCTTCAACCTTTTTCCGTACCTGCCTCTGGCAGGGAGGGAGCGGAGGGTGGGGAGAGAGCCTTCTACTTTTCTATCCAGTTTTCTACTACTGCTAGCATAGTTTGAAAGACAAAATTTTCCCTGGCACCCGTTGCCATTGGTACCTCCTCGGTATGGGCCGCAAGGCCTTTTGAGGTACTTCTTTTCCTTGTAACTCCTTGTAACTCTCTATTTCTCTTTCTCTCTCTCTCTCTCTATTTCTCTTTCTCTCTCTCTCTCTCTCTATTTCTCTTTCTCTTTCTCTCTCTCTCTCTCTATTTCTCTTTCTCTTTCTCTCTCTCTCTCTCTATTTCTCTTTCTCTTTCTCTCTCTATTTCTCTTTCTCTCTCTCTCTCTATTTCTCTTTCTCTCTCTCTCTATTTCTCTTTCTCTCTCTCTCTCTCTATTTCTCTTTCTCTCTCTCTCTCTCTCTTTCTCTCTATTTCTCTCTCTCTCTCTCTATTTCTCTTTCTCTCTCTCTCTCTCTCTTTCTCTCTATTTCTCTCTCTCTCTCTCTATTTCTCTTTCTCTCTCTCTCTATTTCTCTTTCTCTCTCTCTCTATTTTCTTTCTCTTTCTCTCTCTCTCTATTTCTCTTTCTCTCTCTCTCTTTCTCTTTCTCTCTCTCTCTATTTCTCTTTCTCTCTCTCTCTCTATTTCTCTTTCTCTCTCTCTCTCTCTATTTTTCTCTCTCTCTCTCTCTATTTCTCTTTCTCTCTCTCTCTATTTCTCTTTCTCTCTCTCTCTATTTCTCTTTCTCTCTCTCTCTATTTCTCTTTCTCTCTCTCTCTATTTTTCTCTCTCTCTCTCTCTATTTCTCTTTCTCTCTCTCTCTCTCTATTTCTCTTTCTCTCTCTCTCTCTCTATTTCTCTTTCTCTCTCTCTCTCTCTCTCTCTCTCTCTCTATTTCTCTCTCTATAGAGAGATAGAGAAAGAGAAAAGAGAGAGAGAGAGAGAGAGAGTCTCCTGTGGAAGTTGCCCCCTCGTTAGTGAGGGGCTCTTCAACTCCGACAGCCCTGGCTGTTCGGGAAACGGGTCGTGCTAGGGGGCGGTCAGAATAGGGAAGGCTCCCTCCGTGCAATGCTTTTTAATGCTAGGTCAATTAGGAACAAGTTTCGCGAGCTACGGGCGCTCTTAGCATCAGAATACCAGGATATCGTTGCTATCACCGAGTCCTGGATTCATACTGATCGTAGGGACTACGTTGGGGAGTTCGAAATTCCCGGGTATAGAATGTTTCGCAAAGACCGCACCCGTGGGGAGGGGGGTGGGGTACTAATATACGTCAGAGACACGTTGAGTCCGGTTGACTGCCAGTTCCGGTCGGAACGGGAGCTGCTTGGCGTCGATCTGAACGTGGGAGGGACGAACTATAGGTTAATCTTGGTGTACAGACCTCCGCATCTCCTCCTCGAGGAGGATACAGCCCTGTACACCGAACTCAGTAGCCTGCTAGGGGATAGGGTGTGTGTAGTTTTAGGAGACTTCAACTGTCGCGGCATAAAGTGGGAAAAGAGGACTGCCGATGCTGAAGGGAGGAGGCTAGTTGACTTTGCTGATGAGAACTTCCTCACTCAGTGGGTCAACGAGCCTACACGAGGCGAAAGCGTTCTAGACTTAGTATTTACGACCGAAGACAACCTCGTCACTGGCCTCACCGTTGACGAATCGTTGGGCGGGAGTGATCACGGTCTTATTAGGTTCCGTGTGTGCGTCCCTCGGGTGAAGCGTAGTAACTCGAGAGGCAGTAAGCTCGATCTCCGGCGGGCGAACTTTGTTAGCCTCAGGGATAGCGTAGCAGAGATGGGGTTAGAGGCTGGCGGCGATGTTGAGGGAGTATGGAGTGCATTCCGGGATGAGTTTATGGTGCTGCAGTCTGCTGCCATACCCTCAAAACCGGTCACCCCTGCTTCAACGCAGCCTAAGTGGTTCAATCGTGGCATCGCTTCGGCTATCCGAAATAGGAAAGTAGCGTATAGGAGGGCGAAGGCCAATCGTTCCCACGAGAACACTGAAGCGTATGTCCGCCTGTGTAGGGAAGTGAAGGCGAAGGTTAGGCTAGCGAAACGTAACGAAGAACTACGGGTGGCAAGCCTCTGCAAGGGGAACCCTAAGGAGTTCTTCAGTTATGTTAATAGTAGAAAGCCCATTAGAAGCATGATAGGTCCTTTAAAGGACGGAAGCGGCGTTCTGCGGACCTCCGACGCGGACATCGCTAATGTGCTTAATGAGTACTTTGCGGGAGTGTTCACCAGGAGGATACCCGCGTCATCCCCGAGCCAGCTGTGAGGCACGAAGGTGCTGGCCTGGATAGTGTTAGATGTACCGCGACAGTCGTTGCTCATAGAATAGACAAACTGAGCGCGTTTAAGGCTCCTGGGCCAGACCAGTTTCTCCCCAGTGTTTTGCGAGAAGTGCGCGACCAGGTGGCTCCCCACCTGGCTACAGTCTTCAACAAATCGCTGGTGATGGGCCAGGTGCCTGGTGACTGGAGGGAGGCCAACGTGACCCCTATCTTTAAGAAAGGGGATCACGAAAGTTCAGGGAACTATCGTCCTATTAGTCTCACTTCAGTTGTAGGTAAATTATTAGAAAGGATAATAGCTGATAGAATCGTTGACCATTTGGATTCCTACAAGCTGCTTGGGGACTCCCAACATGGGTTTAGACGGCATAGGTCGTGTCTCACCAACTTGCTCGAGTTTTTCCACGTCATGTTGAGTGAGTACGATAAGAGTAGGGCGATTGATATACTTTATCTCGACTTTCAGAAAGCCTTTGATAAGGTACCTCACCGCCGGCTAATGGCGAAAGTGCGCGCGCTGGGTATCGGTGGGGAAATAGGTAGGTGGATTGAAAACTGGCTGAGGAATAGGCGGCAGAGGGTGGTAATTAAAGGGGCTAGTTCGGGTTGGGCCTCGGTCACTAGTGGGGTTCCTCAGGGTTCCGTTTTGGGGCCACTCTTGTTTACCATTTACATAAATGATATCGACGGTGGCATCGTCAGTCGGATCGCCAAATTCGCTGATGACACCAAGCTTGGGGCCAATGTTGGGACGCCCGAAGCGATCAAGGAACTGCGTGCGGACCTAGGTAGGATAGGAGAATGGTCCGAAAAATGGCAAATGCCGTTTAACTTGGGTAAATGCAAAGTGATGCACATTGGCTACGCCAATCCCAAGTCGGACTACTCGATGTTGGGCAGTAATATCGAGGTGACTGATTTAGAAAAGGACTTGGGTGAGCTAATTAGCAGCGACCTTAAGTTTACGAAACAGTGTGTAGAGGTGGAAAAGAAAGCCCAGAAACTATTGGGTTATATCAGGAGGCAATTTCAGTTTCGGAACAAGGTGATTGTGCTCTCACTGTACAATTCCCTTGTTCGGCCGTACCTGGAGTATGCTGTGCAGTTCTGGTCGCCCACCCTCAGGAAAGATATTGAGAGGCTGGAGCGAGTGCAGGCGAGGGCCACAAAGTTGATCCCTTCCGTTAGGCATATGGGCTACAATCGACGGTTACGCGCCCTGAACTTGTTTTCGCTTGAAACTCGGAGGCTGCGCGGTCAACTGATCGAGGTTTTCAAGCTCTTACGAGGGTTCAACGATGTCGATTTTAGAAGTATGTTTAGTTTAAATGATAACCCAACTCGCAACAATGGTTGGAAGTTGGATTTGAAACGGTTTAGGACTAGTGTGTGTGGGAATTACGTTACGTATAAGATCTGTGACACATGGAACAGGTTACCTTCGGAAGTTGTGAACAGTTCCTCTGTGGATCAGTTCAAGAAAAGGTTAGACGAAATCTTGCACACTATTTGAGTGTGTAAAGACATTTAGGACCTCAGTCTGCGGAAATTTCTTTTCCTATAAAATAGTTAATATCTGGAACCAACTTCCCTTAGGGGTTGTTTCCAGTCAAAGTGTAAATCTGTTTAAAAATAGGCTAGACAAAGTACTGAACACAATCATAGTTTAAGATTAAAACCTCAGAAAACTCTGCAGGAGGTCACTTGCTCGGTCTCTGTGAGCAAGCTAAATATAGAGCTATTTATATATTCTCCACTTTCCTGTAAAATTTCCTTGGCTACTTTTCCAGGGTCAAGGTATTTTCTTCAACCTTTTTCCGTACCTGCCTCTGGCAGGGAGGGAGCGGAGGTGGGGAGAGAGCCTTCTACTTTTCTATCCAGTTTTCTACTACTGCTAGGATAGTTGAAAGAAAAATACAAAATTTTCCCTGGCACCCGTTGCCATTGGTACCTCCTCGGTATGGGCCGCAAGGCCTTTTGAGGTACTTCTTTTCCTTGTAACTCCTTGTAACTCTCTATTTCTCTTTCTCTCTCTCTATCTCTCTCTCTATTTCTCTTTCTCTCTCTCTCTCTCTCTCTCTATTTCTCTTTCTCTCTATCTCTCTCTCTCTATTTCTCTTTCTCTCTATCTCTCTCTCTATTTCTCTTTCTCTCTATCTCTCTCTCTATTTCTCTTTCTCTCTATCTCTCTCTATTTCTCTTTCTCTATCTCTCTCTATTTCTCTTTCTCTCTATCTCTCTCTCTCTATTTCTCTTTCTCTCTATCTCTCTCTCTCTATTTCTCTTTCTCTCTATCCTCTCTCTCTATTTCTCTTTCTCTCTATCTCTCTCTCTATTTCTCTTTCTCTCTATCTCTCTCTCTATTTCTCTTTCTCTCTATCTCTCTCTCTATTTCTCTTTCTCTCTATCTCTCTCTCTCTATTTCTCTTCTCTCTATCTCTCTCTCTCTCTATTTCTCTTTCTCTCTATCTCTCTCTCTCTATTTCTCTTTCTCTCTATCTCTCTCTCTATTTCTCTTTCTCTCTATCTCTCTCTCTATTTCTCTTTCTCTCTATCTCTCTCTCTATTTCTCTTTCTCTCTATCTCTCTCTCTATTTCTCTTTCTCTCTATCTCTCTCTCTATTTCTCTTTCTCTCTATCTCTCTCTCTCTATTTCTCTTTCTCTCTATCTCTCTCTCTCTATTTCTCTTTCTCTCTATCTCTCTCTCTCTATTTCTCTTTCTCTCTATCTCTCTCTCTCTATTTCTCTTTCTCTCTATCTCTCTCTCTCTATTTCTCTTTCTCTCTATCTCTCTCTCTCTATTTCTCTTTCTCTCTATCTCTCTCTCTCTATTTCTCTTTCTCTCTATCTCTCTCTCTCTATTTCTCTTTCTCTCTATCTCTCTCTCTCTATTTCTCTTTCTCTCTATCTCTCTCTCTCTATTTCTCTTTCTCTCTATCTCTCTCTCTCTATTTCTCTTTCTCTCTATCTCTCTCTCTCTATTTCTCTTTCTCTCTATCTCTCTCTCTCTATTTCTCTTTCTCTCTATCTCTCTCTCTCTATTTCTCTTTCTCTCTATCTCTCTCTCTCTATTTCTCTTTCTCTCTATCTCTCTCTCTCTATTTCTCTTTCTCTCTATCTCTCTCTCTCTATTTCTCTTTCTCTCTATCTCTCTCTCTATTTCTCTTTCTCTCTATCTCTCTCTCTCTATTTCTCTTTCTCTCTATCTCTCTCTCTCTATTTCTCTTTCTCTCTATTTCTCTTTCTCTTTCTCTCTATTTCTCTTTCTCTTTCTCTCTATTTCTCTTTCTCTTTCTCTCTATTTCTCTTTCTCTCTCTCTTTTTCTCTTTCTCTCTCTCTATTTCTCTATCTCTCTCTCTATTTCTCTTTCTCTCTCTCTATTTCTCTTTCTCTCTCTCTATTTCTCTATCTCTCTCTCTATTTCTCTATCTCTCTCTCTATTTCTCTTTCTCTCTCTCTATTTCTCTATCTCTCTCTCTATTTCTCTATCTCTCTCTCTATTTCTCTATCTCTCTCTCTATTTCTCTATCTCTCTCTCTATTTCTCTATCTCTCTCTCTATTTCTCTTTCTCTCTCTCTCTCTCTCTCTCTCTCCGCAGGGGGTATAAAGGTTATGCCATTTCTTCTGGATGTATTAAACTTTATACTTGGGGTGTGACAGCCCTCCGGTCCCGAGTCGTGGGATTCTAGAGGAATTGGCTGCCAGCTCCTTTAGGTTCTCTCTCTCTTTCGGGAGGGCGGGTAAAGTATTTTGCACAATCCCGTCCTGTGGGTTACTAGGACCCCATCCCATCCCTACTCTGTCCTTTTAGATTACGTTAAGGTTGTTCTCCTCTCTCTGCAAAAAAAAAAAAAAAAAAAAAAAAAACTTTTCTTTTAGTATTAAGTCTTTTTCTCTTCTTTTACTATTAGGACCCTACTGCTACCTCATGCGTGGGAAGAGAGGCTTTGGAACCTCTATAAATAACACCATTTAACGCTCGTAGGTTGTGAGAGACTGGGATGGAGGGGTCCCAGGCGTAGGGGCGCGATGAATGGAGTGTGGCTAGTGCCCCGTTAAGCCCATTCCTAACGCGTAATGGCTTGACCAGCCCCCTGCGACCGTTCTTTGGTGACCAATTGATGGTGCTTGGCTGTACTGCTCTGAGGTGAGAGGGCTTTACTGCCCAGCTGGCTGCCAGGCCAGCGTAAAGTCTCGGGCGTAGCCTCTGGGTCTGGTGGGATATCCCTTGAACACTGGATTCTAAGAGTCTGGCCGCTTGTGAGTGACTAGTAAGACTTAGTAAGGGGCTGCATCTCGCTGTCGCTCCTGGCGGAAAATCCGTGACGCTTGCGTCGCGAGTGTTTGTCAGTTGGTAGCTGCGACACGTTTGGGACGGTCCGGCCCTGGGGAGACCTTTGGTCGGTGCGGCAGCAGGAGAGGTGTAGTCTTCTGGAAGGATGAACGTCACTTGCAAAAGGCGGGTGCGTCTACGCGCGGGATGAATTCACCCCCCCCCCCTTTTTATATACTGGTCATAACGTTTTTGGATAGTTTTCATTGCTAGAACGCTTTATCTTATTCAGAGTATTCAGAAAAAACAAAAAAAAGAGAAATATGGCAGGGCCAGCTAAATTGAAAGCAGAATGCTTTAAATGTAAAGTTAATCATTGGTGCGTACTTCCCTGAGGGTAGTATCAGCGATATCACATCCCTTAGTGTATGTTTGTTTTGTAAACTTAGAGACAACCACGAAAAGGAAGTTAAAGAGCTAAAGGAATTAGTAAAAAAGCTTGAAGCTAGGGTCGTAGCACTGGAAATCCAACCCAGTGGACAAGATCAAATTAAAAACACACCAGCAGATTCAAACTGTAAGATTAAGTATCTAGAACAAAGGGAGGGCTCAAAGAAGGGGCTGATAGAGAAGGGTGGGAAGGGATCGATAGAGAAGGGTGGGAAGGGGCCTGCTGATGGCCCAAAGAAACCGAAGGATGTAGCTACCTGTCGGGGTGGGTCGGGTGGTGTAACTGCGTGTATGGGTGGCGACGGGTTTCGAAAGGTCTCGGGCAAGAAGGCTGCGAAGCCGAAGCCTGAGACCCCAGTTGCCCCTGTCAAGACCTCTAACCGCTTTAGTCTCCTGTGCTCGAAGGAGGAAGACACCGTTTTGATTGGGGACTCGCAGATCAGGGGCCAGGAGAAGTACTTTGCTTCTGCAAACCGGGATGGGAGGAAGGTAAGGTGCTTACCTGGGCGGGGAACGGCGCACTTAAGGAAGGAGGTAGAGAAGGTGCGCGTGGCTAGTCGGAGGACTGCGATCGTTGTCCACGCTGGTGGCAATGACCTGTTCCTCAAAGGCGGTGGGGTAGGTCTTACAGAAGGGATCATCACCGAGATCATGTCTCTTGCGGATGATCTAAAACTGAAGACAGACAGGGGAATGTTAATGGGTATTTTACCGCGAATGAATGCAGTGACCACGCGCTCAGTAAGGTCATTGGCATCAACGAGAGGTACAAGACTTGTGCGTTCCGCTGGGCGTGAAGTTTATTGACCCCTTCGATGCATTTTCGGGTAGGTGGGACCTTTACCAGAGGGATGGTGTCCACCTCAATAACAAGGGTAAAGGTGTGCTAGGCGCGCTGCTCGACCGGCACCTATACAGAATGGTGAGGTCGAGTCCGGGAGAGATGATGGGCCCCCACCGGGGAGAGATGAGGATGAGCCGGTGGCGGACACCTTCGACTGAAGGGTGCGTCGAAGTACAGGTGGGTGACCCTCCTCCTACGTTGGAGGGGGCTCAGTCTCCTGCGGAAGTTGCCCCCTCGTTAGTGAGGGGCTCTTCAACTCCCGACAGCCCTGGCTGTTCGGGAAACGGGTCGTGCTAGGGGGCGGTCAGAATAGGGAAGGCTCCCTCCGTGCAATGCTTTTTAATGCTAGGTCAATTAGGAACAAGTTTTGCGAGCTACGGGCGCTCTTAGCATCAGAATACCAGGATATCGTTGCTATCACCGAGTCCTGGATTCATACTGATCGTAGGGACTACGTTGGGGAGTTCGAAATTCCCGGGTATAGAATGTTTCGCAAAGACCGCACCCGTGGGGAGGGGGGTGGGGTACTAATATACGTCAGAGACACGTTGAGTCCGGTTGACTGCCAGTTCCGGTCGGAACGGGAGCTGCTTGGCGTCGATCTGAACGTGGGAGGGACGAACTATAGGTTAATCTTGGTGTACAGACCTCCGCATCTCCTCCTCGAGGAGGATACAGCCCTGTACACCGAACTCAGTAGCCTGCTAGGGGATAGGGTGTGTGTAGTTTTAGGAGACTTCAACTGTCGCGGCATAAAGTGGGAAAAGAGGACTGCCGATGCTGAAGGGAGGAGGCTAGTTGACTTTGCTGATGAGAACTTCCTCACTCAGTGGGTCAACGAGCCTACACGAGGCGAAAGCGTTCTAGACTTAGTATTCACGACCGAAGACAACCTCGTCACTGGCCTCACCGTTGACGAATCGTTGGGCGGGAGTGATCACGGTCTTATTAGGTTCCGTGTGTGCGTCCCTCGGGTGAAGCGTAGTAACTCGAGAGGCAGTAAGCTCGATCTCCGGCGGGCGAACTTTGTTAGCCTCAGGGATAGCGTAGGAGAGATGGGGTTAGAGGTCGGCGGCGATGTTGAGGAGTGTGGAGTGCATTCCGGGATGAGTTTATGGTGCTGCAGTCTGCTGCCATACCCTCAAAACCGGTCACCCCTGCTTCAACGCAGCCTAAGTGGTTCAATCGTGGCATCGCTTCGGCTATCCGAAATAGGAAAGTAGCGTATAGGAGGGCGAAGGCCAATCGTTCCCACGAGAACACTGAAGCGTATGTCCGCCTGTGTAGGGAAGTGAAGGCGAAGGTTAGGCTAGCGAAACGTAACGAAGAACTACGGGTGGCAAGCCTCTGCAAGGGGAACCCTAAGGAGTTCTTCAGTTATGTTAATAGTAGAAAGCCCATTAGAAGCATGATAGGTCCTTTAAAGGACGGAAGCGGCGTTCTGCGGACCTCCGACGCGGACATCGCTAATGTGCTTAATGAGTACTTTGCGGGAGTGTTCACCAGGGAGGATACCCGCGTCATCCCCGAGCCAGCTGTGAGGCACGAAGGTGCTGGCCTGGATAGTGTTAGATGTACCGCGACAGTCGTTGCTCATAGAATAGACAAACTGAGCGCGTTTAAGGCTCCTGGGCCAGACCAGTTTCTCCCCAGTGTTTGCGAGAAGTGCGCGACCAGGTGGCTCCCCACCTGGCTACAGTCTTCAACAAATCGTTGGAGATGGGCCAGGTGCCTGGTGACTGGAGGGAGCCAACGTGACCCCTATCTTTAAGAAAGGGGATCACGAAAGTCCAGGGAACTATCGTCCCATATAGTCTCACTTCAGTTGTAGGTAAATTATTAGAAGGATAATAGCTGATAGATCGTTGACCATTTGGATTCCTACAAGCTGCTTGGGGACTCCCAACATGGGTTTAGACGGCATAGGTCGTGTCTCACCAACTTGCTCGAGTTTTTCCACGTCATGTTGAGTGAGTACGATAAGAGTAGGGCGATTGATATACTTTATCTCGACTTTCAGAAAGCCTTTGATAAGGTACCTCACCGCCGGCTAATGGCGAAAGTGCGCGCGCTGGGTATCGGTGGGGAAATAGGTAGGTGGATTGAAAACTGGCTGAAAATAGGCGGCAGAGGGTGGTAATTAAAGGGGCTAGTTCGGGTTGGGCCTCGGTCACTAGTGGGGTTCCTCAGGGTTCCGTTTTGGGGCCACTGTTGTTTCATTTACATAAATGATATCGACGGTGGCATCGTCAGTCGGATCGCCAAATTCGCTGATGACACCAAGCTTGGGGCCAATGTTGGGACGCCCGAAGCGATCGAGGAACTGCGTGCGGACCTAGGTAGGATAGGAGAGTGGTCCGAAAAATGGCAAATGCCGTTTAACTTGGGTAAATGCAAAGTGATGCACATTGGCTACGCCAATCCCAAGTCGGACTACTCGATGTTGGGCAGTAATATCGAGGTGACTGATTTAGAAAAGGACTTGGGTGTGCTAATTAGCAGCGACCTTAAGTTTACGAAACAGTGTGTAGAGGTGGAAAAGAAAGCCCAGAAACTATTGGGTTATATCAGGAGGCAATTTCAGTTTCGGAACAAGGAGATTGTGCTCTCACTGTACAATTCCCTTGTTCGGCCGTACCTGGAGTATGCTGTGCAGTTCTGGTCGCCCACCCTCAGGAAAGATATTGAGAGGCTGGAGCGAGTGCAGGCGAGGGCCACAAAGTTAATCCCTTCCGTTAGGCATATGGGCTACAATCGACGGTTACGCGCCCTGAACTTGTTTTCGCTTGAAACTCGGAGGCTGCGCGGTCAACTGATCGAGGTTTTCAAGCTCTTACGAGGGTTCAACGATGTCGATTTTAGAAGTATGTTTAGTTTAAATGATAACCCAACTCGCAACAATGGTTGGAAGTTGGATTTGAAACGGTTTAGGACTAGTGTGTGTGGGAATTACTTTACGTATAAGATCTGTGACACATGGAACAGGTTACCTTCGGAAGTTGTGAACAGTTCCTCTGTGGATCAGTTCAAGAAAAGGTTAGACGAAATCTTGCACACTATTTGAGTGTGTAAAGACATTTAGGACCTCAGTCTGCGGAAATTTCTTTTCCTATAAAATATTTAATATCTGGAACCAACTTCCCTCAGAGGTTGTTTCCAGTCAAAGTGTAAATCTGTTTAAAAATAGGCTAGACAAAGTACTGAACACACTCATAGTTTAAGATTAAAACCTCAGAAAACTCTGCAGGAGTTCGCTTGCTCGGTGTCTCTGTGAGCAAGCTAAATATAGAGCTATTATATATTCTCCACTTTCCTGTAAAATTTCCTTGGCTACTTTTCCAGGGTCAAGGTATTTTCTTCAACCTTTTTCCGTACCTGCCTCTGGCAAGGAGGGAGCGGAGGGTGGGGAGAGAGCCTTCTACTTTTCTATCCAGTTTTCTACTACTGCTAGGATAGTTGAAAGAAAATAAACTTTCACAAAATTTTCCCTGGCACCCGTTGCCATTTGTACCTCCTCGGTATGGGCCGCAAGGCCTTTTGAGGTACTTCTTTACCTTGTAACTCCTTGTAACTCTCTCTCTCTTTTTCTCTCTCTCTCTCTCTCTCTCTCTCTCTCTCTCTCCTCTCTCTCTCTCTCTCTCTCTCTCTCTCTCTCTTTTTCTCTCTC
>JAJOZX010002152.1:0-37500 GCA_023014485.1 Bathynomus jamesi
ATATATACATATATATATACATATATCTACATATACATATATATATACATATACATATATATATATATATATATATATATCGGGTGGTCCGAAAAAAATGACGCATTTTTTAAAAATTAATATCTCAGTAACCCCTTCCTTATCATGACAATTTTATATGCAAGATACTTTCAAACTTCTTTTTTTGAATGCAAGAAACGGAATTCTGATATCTTTTATAGTTTTCTCGCAATTAACAAAAGTAACAACATGGGTCAAAAAAACGAATATCATGAGAAAAGAAAATTTAATCAGAAATTTAACTAATTAATTTACAGTAAATGATCGATTGGACCACCACTCTGTTGACACACTAATCTAAGTCTTTTCTTCCACACAAAAATAATACTTCTTACTTCATTAATGCCAATTTCTTGCCAAGATTCAAGTATTTTACTTTTTAATTCTGATTCGGTGAATTTTTCTCGTCGACCTCGGTAAACCTTCTCTTTTAGTAACTCCCAAATTGAGTAGTCCATAGGATTACAATCTGGGCTTTGTGGTGGCCACTCATTTTTCGTTATTAATTTTGGTGTATTGCTAATCAGAAACGACTGTGTGGCGTAGCTTGTATGCGACGGTGCTCCATCTTGTTGAAATATGAAATCATTTTCTTAATACAGGCGACGACAATCCGGCAACAATTTTGTTCTTAAAAGTTCAATGTAATTTGCAGAATTCACCTTTGTCTTTTCAGTTTCAATAAAATGAACATCTGTCTTGCCATTCCAAGAGACCCCTGCAGATATCATAACCTTTTTGGAGAATCTTGACGTTTCATGATACAATCTGTTTATTGAAATGTCACACTTTTTACCACGCCCGTAGACAACATCATTTTGACGGTTTCGCGGAATTTCTAGAGTGAAATCTTTTTCATCCGTGAAGACTATCTTTTTAATATCAACGACAGAGAAATTATCAAGTAACTTTCTGCACCTTGTTTTTCTTTTATCTTTAACAGTATCACTTTTTCTAGAAGATACTATTCTTTTGAAGGCTTTTAGTTTTTGTGCTTTAATTATTCGGTGTACAGAAGTCTTTCCAATATTCAAATGTTTAGCAATTGTTCTTTGTGACAAATGACTTCCTGGTTTATCTTCTTGAGAGCAGATTTTATCGTTGATGTAATCCACATTTTCTGGAACCGAAGCTGTTTTAGGTCTACCGCTTCCTGGTTTTCTGGCAGTACTTCCCGATTCGCGAATCTTCTTTAAGAGTCTTTCCACTGCACGCCTTTTCCACTTTTTGCCGGGAAACTCTTGCAATAACCTTCCAGTCTTCCATCCTTTTTCACAGTAACAATTTTTAATGAGAATACGATCTTCCTCTGACAACATCATTAAGGGTACTGACGAATTGTTAAAAAATAAAAATCTCCACAATTTGACTTGTTCATTCCTGTAGAGTTTTGTAATAACTTGCAAAAATATCGCATGATATCGTATAAAAATGATATCGTATAAAAAACTGATATTATATTGCGATTTTTGTTTTTTGACCCATGTTGTTACTTTTGTTAATTGCGAGAAAACTATAAAAGATATCAGAATTCCGTTTCTTGCATTCAAAAAAAGAAGTTTGAAAGTATCTTGCATATAAAAATTGTCATGATAAGGAAGGGGGTTACTGAGATATTAATTTTTAAAAAATGCGTCATTTTTTTCGGACCACCCGATATATATATATATATATATATATTATTGGAACGAAATTTAAAATCTTTATTCAGAAAATAATAAAAGTGAAAAAATTTTACAAATTTTTTTTCCTGTACAATACAATTTAGATATTTGGTATGATATTAAATATTCACAGTCTAATACTATAATCAAAATATGCGGTTGGAAGCATGGAGGCTTTTTGGCAAATTTAATGGAAGTGAAAATGGCAAGTAATAGTAATAGTAATAACAAATAATAATAATAATAATAATAATAATAAGGTAAAAATTTACATAATTTTAAATTAAATGAATTATTGTATATTTAGTAGAAAATAAATAATGGTTAATAGAAAATATAAAAAATGGATAAAACAACATAACGATAAATAAATCCTACTACGAGTAGTTACAATTAAACTATTTACATTCTGAATACCAATTCATTTTATAGGATTTTGATATTTTTTTGGTGAAGGGTATACATATTATGTTCGTTTTCAGTTGTCATATGATTTAAACAAAATTGAAAAACGTTTCTTGCCATTCCTTATGAGCACATTCCGAAAGACAAGTACGTAGACCGTTTTTTAGGATTTGTTGTTTTTAATACTACTGAAACGAATTATATTATAAATGTATCAGTATATCTTAAAATGGGAAGCATAAAGGGTTTACCCACGTCATCCTTGTTTCTGATTCCAGGTTCGGATCACCTGAAGATCAGGGCCCCCAGCCTTCTTTAGTTAGCCTCATTAGGCTAACTAACGAAAATATCACGACCTAACCTAGCCAATCGTTAGGTCAACTGTACGCCCTTGACGATTGGTTTGGTTAAGTCGTGATAATTTTGTTAGTTAGCCTTATAAGGCGAACTAACGAAGGCTGGGGGCCCTGATTTTCATGTGATCCTCAGGCTCAGTTGTACGTTCCTCCTATTATACGTCCTTTGACGTTGCAACAGTTAAAAAAAATAGCAACTAAAATAGATTATTTCGTCTTACTGCACGCGTGTAAGCTCTAACATAATAATTATTAATATGATATACAGGGTGTTCAAAACGAAACGCGACCCGATATATGCATTCTCCAATATGTTGCGCTTCTTTTTGAACACCCTGTATCAAACTGAAGGGAGTGTCTGGAAAAAACATATTATATTTTAAATAATACAAGAAACAAATGCTGCGGAAAAAGGTTCGGATCACCTGAAGATCAGGGCCCCCAGCCTCAATTACCAAATGATATCTTCGTTGAAACTAACGAAAATATCACGACTTAACCCAACCAATCGTCAAGGGCGTACAGTTGACCTAACTGGGCATTCAATTTAATTTATTATTATATTTGGTACTGGAAAGCAAAAAACAAGAATACGTGGGAGCCCTGGTCTTCAGGTGATCCAAAGGTTCCTTTCCATAGTTTCTTTTTGTAGATGTAATTCACACCAGAGCCGGATTTAGACGTGTGGAGGCCCTGGGCAGCCTCCATGTGGAGGCCCCCCTACCTTAGGGGAAGACATAATTGAAGTCATCCATAAGATTCATAATATAATTAACATACATACACTTTCAAAACATCGTGCACTCTTGTGTCTGTCCATTCCACTCATTTCTGCAAAAAATGAAAGCCTCGGGTTACTCGGGTATTCCATTATAGTGAGAGTAGGCCTAAAGGAGTAATAAAAACAAAATAATAATCAGTACACAACAAATGGTAATTGGTAAAAGTTTATGTACTACAGTGGTATTGGATGCGCGTGTTTTTTTGTTGATCATCTATCGGGTTTTTCTAGTTTCGGGTTTTTTCTATTTTGATAATGGCTTGTCAATATGTGGAGACCCCCAAGATGTGGAGGCCCATGGGCAGCTGCCCACTTTGCCCACTCCTAAATCCGGCCCTGATTCACACTTTTTGCTTCTAAAACGTCTGCAATATAAATATTCATCAACGTTGCTTGAATTACTCTATTTTTACAAATTCATAATATTAAGGTAAATATTCGTGTGTTTTATTATAATTAAATTTGTCTTAACTTTATACATTAAATTCTAGATATTTATTAAAAAAAAATCAAAAACTTTATTCAGAAAAGAATACAAATGACGGAGTTTTGCAATTTTAAGATATTTAATATGATATTAATATATCAGGTTGTAATATAAATTCTGCTCGATTAGAAAACAGACAATAGATAATAGAATAATCTCAAGATAATGTGAAATAGTTTTAGAAATGTTGCAAAATACACGCGGCCACAGGTTCGCACATGTTTTATCACGATACAGAATGACTTAGGCTAGTGTAGGATTAGGCTAATGAATATTTTCTCTGATGTTTTTCATACAGTTACAACGCCACCCGTACGATATTACAGTAATTGAAAAAACATGGATCCCACGAAAGAGCATATTCGACATGCGATGCTGTATGAGTTCCATAAAGGATCTAACGCTAGTGAATCCGCAAAAAACATTTAAAGAGTTTATGGAAATGATGAAGTGAGCGAATGGGTGTGTAGGAGATGGTTTGAGAAGTTCAGAAATGGAGACTTCAGTCTGAAAGATTATCAACGAACAGGACGACCAAATGAGTTAGATGAAGAGTTGCTGAAAGCAACAGTGGAGGAAAACCCAACGGTAACTGTAAGAGAACTTGGCCTGCAACTCGGCGTTAGCCATATGACCATTCATCGTCATTGGAAGATCTTAGGAAAAGTAGTGAAGGTTGGAAAATGGGTTCCGCATGATTTGTCACAAACGAATCTTCAACATCAAATCGATATTTGTACATCAGTGCATTCTCGGCAACTGCAGGCACCGTTTTTGAATCGGATCGTCACTGGGGATGAAAAATGGCTCCTCTATAATAATATTAAGCGTCCACATCAGTGGCTTAGCTGTGAAACAAAGCCTGAACCCTCAGCAAGGAATGGACCCCATCCAAAGAAAATTTTGATATGCGTTTGGTGGGATATGCAAGGAATTATTTATTTTGAGCTTCTGCCAGATAACCAAACAATCACAACTGAAGTCTACTGCCAACAACTCCAACGATTGAAGATGGCATTACAAGAAAAACGTCCTGCATTAATTAATCGCAGAGGTATTATATTCCACCAGGATAACGCGCGCCCTCACACTGCTCGAATCACCAGTGCCCAATCGGAGGCATTTGGTTGGGAAAAAGTGCCTCAGCCACCTTATTCTTTGGACATCGCACCTTCAGACTACCATTTATTTAGAAGCCTGCAACACCACCTAGATGGACAAAAGTTGCAATCCGGGGAAGCTATCGAAAACGAAGTGATCGCTTTTTTTTAACTCGAAACCAAGGGATTTCTTCGAACGTGCCATAAAAAACTTTGCTACAGGAGGGAGGAGGTTATAGAAAAAGAATGGAATTATATTGATGATTAATTTGTCATTATGTCATTTAATTTTTGTTGTGAATAAACTAAAAAGTCGAGCAAATTTGTCCTTATAAGTCCTTTAATTTTTGTTCTGAATGAACTAAAAAAATCGAGCATACTATATGTTACAACCTTATATTTACAATACTCTAATTTGAATATGCCGTTGAGAACATGGAGGCTTTTTAGACCAAATTATTACCAAAATATAGTGAAGGTAGCAAGTGATAGTAATAGTGATGATAATAATAATAATAATAATAACAACACTGGACAACACATCAGAACTTTTTCCTGTTCCTCAAGTAAAATAGGGTGATTCTGGTAGATTTTTGCACACCCACAGTTTTTTAACAAACTGAATTTTAATTTTGTTTCAAAACAGGAATATGTTGGCAGCATTAGAACTACATTTTTCGGGAGGTAAGGAGTATATATATACTCCTTACCTCCCGAAAAAAAAAAAAAAAATATATATATATATATATATATATATATATATATATATATATATATATATATCTATATATATAAACTGTGGGTGATGGAAAATTTTCACTATTATTTTCGAAATCAGCACTAAAATGTCAGTAATGAACACCGAACACTACCAGAGGAACAGAATCTTTGTTGAACAGTATCATTGCAATAATAAAAATAAATACGATATAAAGTTTACAAAATGTTACATAATTTTAAATTAAATGATTTATTGCATATTTTATAAGAAAATAAATGATGCTTAATAAAAAAAATAGATTACGAAATTAAAGGTGCTTAACGAAATTAGCATATTTTTAAATAGTTGATTACAAACTGGGCACTTCATTACTATGGTAAAAATGACAGTACTAAACTTATACATCAGTATGAGGTAATGAAGTGCTTTTTTAGTGATTTGCGAAATACATTTAGTGATGAAGCCTGCCTCATATGCATGGGAATTGCATTCCATACATCTGCTCATTTGAAAGAGAGTGCATTTCCTGCAGGTTCTATTGTATAGTTAAGTTTGTGTATAAAGTCACTGGGTAGTTTGGCGTTATACTAATGGTGTATTTGATGGACGGTAATGGTGGACCGGATATCAGTTTTTCAACATCTGCGGGTGCGGATGCGGATTTTTAATTTTAACATCCGCGGATGCGGATGCGGATATTTAGTTAATCTGTCAATATAATATAGAATTATGAATATATGACATAATTTTTCAAATTTCGTGATATTACTATTATGGCAGGCAATGCATAAGAATTAAAATTAATATTAATGTTTTCATTATGATAAAAATAACTTTCTCAAGAGTTTCAGCCACAGAAAATTCAATGAAACAAGTTTCATTCAATTTTCTGTGTTACCAGGTGTTTATATTTTGAGGTTTATATATTTGTTTGTTCATTAATAATTAATACTTTACGTAAAATGTGCATGACTGGGCCTTATAAGCTACTTTATAAGCTAATTTAATTGTAAATTGCATAATTTATTAGAGGTAATATCCGCATAACATCCGCAGTCAGAAGTGCGGATGTTAAAAATGATGCGGTTATCCAGTCCACCACTAACGGAGGGTGATTGCTCTTCAAATGGGTGATGTATGTTGATTATTTTTGATAACTTTGAACATATTGAAAGCAACAGTGAATATGTATAAGTCATTTAGTTTTAAAATTTAACTCCTTAAACATTGGGGAAGTGTGACTTTGACTGTTGTCATTATTCGGGAGAGTTCGCAGACATTTTTTATAAATTACTTCCAAAGGATGTTTTATATGTTTCTAGGAGCTACCGCATGTTGTAATACAATATAATAAATGTGGATGGACAAAGGAATAATATAGGGTAAGGAGTGCGTTTTGAGGATGGGTCCTTTTAAGTTTAAATAATATGAAGAGAAATCTTGATATTTTGGATTTGATATGTTGTACATGACTTTTGAAATTTAGTTTTTCGTTTAAATTATACCAAGTACTTTAACTTCATTCACCTTTACAAGAGTAGTATTCCCAATTTTTATTTGACAGTTTGTATTAATATGTTTTGTGATAATAATCATATAAGATGACTTTGTCAGGTTCATCTTATATGATTATTACCACAAAACATATTAATACAAACTAAACTGTCAAATAGAAATTAGGAATACTACTCTTACAATTATTACAACTAATACCTCATATTACTAGATTTATGGTTATCCTATTGCTCTATACATCATGCACAAATGCCAGACTAACCATCTTATCGCAAAGAAGAACATAAAAAAAAAGAGAAAACAAATATTTCTTTTACGAATGGTTTTCAGTTACCATGAGAATTGAACACATTGTGAAAACATTAAGGAAATGGGGTTTAAGATCGTTCCACGGTAACGTTCGCAACATTTAGAGCAATTGATTAGTACACATTCAACCAAAAAGTATAAGTACTGGAGGTAGGACAAAATTGTTAGGAAGCATTGTGAAATATGCTCTCAAGTACATTTTGGCGTCATTTGTTCTGCAATATATTCTTTCAATTTTTATTTTTAAGCCTCCGAATTGGCGTGACGGTCGTCATGTTGCAATCGTCACGCCAGTTCGGAGGCCTATTGGCAGTGTTTCTGTGAAGATATACTAAATTTTAGAAACTTATATAAATGGCACTAGATTATTGGGGGTTTTATCTAAAGTAAGAACATAAAGTCTAAGTACAGACAGATTATCCTTGAAGATATTAAATTATTTCAGAAATTTCACAATCATGTGATACATGACAACTTTAATTGTTATATATTTCTTTTAATTCTTTGCATTAAATTGTAGTGAGTACGTCTATAGTTATCCCAAGGAGGCTAGGATAATGTAACCGAAATTATTTAAATTCTTGTACTTTTTCTGTTGGCTCACGCTAATTTTGAAAATAATATCTGACTGTTATGAGCTTTTGGTTGTGTAATATTGAAATCAATATCATGGTTCTAATAAGAGAATTTACAAATTTTAATTAGAGTGTAAGCCTTGAACCGAAAGGATTATTAATAGCCTACCATATACGACACAAACTAAGTTATTTATATTGCCTGTGACCTCGTTAAACGCAGCAAGTGAGCCATCAATATTCATATTAAACAGTTGAGGAGGAGGCAAGGAGCTTTGTCAAACTCCACATGAAGGTCGAAGACACTCCAAAAACATATTACCACATTTAATTGCAAAATTTAGTGAGTGTACCAAAAGGTCAATTTACAGTATGTAATGCTTGTAATGGAACATTCCTCCTTCTAACTTCTTCAGTAAAATATTGTAGTTTACTGCATCATATTCCATACTGATATCCTAGAAACAACTGAAATAGTTAAATTATTTATTAGTTATATACAGGGTGTCCCATAAGTCCGGCAGCATAGGAGAAATTCATATTTTGCTATTTCTACAAACCATAATTCATATTTTTTCTCTTTCTACAGGCCATAATGTCTGTGAGCAAGGAAGAACGAATCCAGATAATTCTACTCATAGGAAATCGGAGTCAAATTTAACAGACTGCATCCAGACCTCGAGCCAATAACATTTGCGGCAGCGCATTATTGGGGCATGTAACACCATTACTCCTGACATCATTCACCGTGTGCTTGCTGACTGAATTTGTGTATTGAAAACAATGGTGGGCATATTGAGCACGTTCTGTAAATAAAAGCTTTTGTTTTGCCTTTTTTTATTATTTTTCCTATGATGCCGAACTTATGGGACACCCTGTACAGTGTTCTTCAATATATAAATAAACAAATATGTTGAGTGGAATCTTCAAAACCAAACTTATCAGAAGATAGACATATAAAAATATATTTTACAACAAAACAAAAGTTTCAAATTAATTTTGAAAAGGAGGCAACAGCAATAGGTCTGTAATTATTGCTGGATAGAATGTCCCCCTATTTGGAATGGAGTTGGAGACTTTTACCTAACTCCGGGGAGCAGCCATAAGGGCTATGTCTTCCGGAGGAGCTTCCGACCGGAACTCCTCCCCATACTTATTTTTGACAAATGACATTCAGTTGCCACGTCTGTATTTTGTTATTAAATGTTTTTGTTTTTTTTCGTTTACGGCGTGAACACCCTCGATAGAGGTAATTTATTTCATTATAAACGAATTGAAAGTTTTGTTTTCAGATTCAAAACTTTATTTTAGCATCGTTTCTAAAGGTCTATTTTCATGTTGGACCACATTTGCAACCATTTCAAGAGCTCTTATGATTCTACTGTTTTCGGTAAAGATTTCGAAGGGGCAATGGGAAAAGAACAGGTGGTACTGAGAGATCAATTATTATATTTAATGATATTTTCCCCTTCAAGATTTAGCTCTACAGTTTATGAATAATCATTTTAATGATAATGATAAGCTTTATTGGCAGGATATAAATCCCAAAAAATAGTACAATATTCTTAAATAATAATAATAAATTTAAAAACCCTAAAAATTATGACTAAAATAAAAATAAAAATCAGAAACGTACTGAAACAAATAACAAAAACTACCCACTAATAAGACTAGAAAAAGAAAAAACTGGAAATAAAAATAAAATGTACACGTAGCGACAATAATAACATATATATATATATATGGTAATTATAATATGTATCTGAAAGATACAACCAGTGTATCTGAAAGATACGCTGGTTGTTGGTAAGAAAATAAAATCATAGGCTCACTGGAAGAAGCCGAGAACTCAACATTAATGTTGAAGTATCCTAAACCGCTATAGTTATAGGTTGTCTTATTTAATTGTAGTTTTTAATTACCCAAACACTATTTGATAGACCTTTAATTAAAGAAGTAATTTATTGATAAAGGTGTATAGTTTGTGTCGTGAAGAGAGAGATGTGATAAATCATCGGAGTCACCTCTATAAAGGAGACCTGTAGACCTATAGGAGACCTGTAGCTTTTCGTAGAACCCGAACCACGATACATCACCATAAAAAGACCCAAAAGAAACAGTCTAATCGCTTAAATCCTTAGTTAGAGCCATGACTCGAAGCAAGGACCCTCATATTAATAGCTCCTCACCACTAGCATCCCGGCTGGTTTAAGTTCTCAGTGTAGCAAAAATCATCTAAAAGTAAGTCTTTCGAGTGCACTTTTGAACTGGAAATCCTTCACTAAATGTAAATCCTATTGGAGATTTTCCTATCAAAATGAGATTTTGTACGTTCGAGGTGAATCGTGAATCTCTCGGATATCTGCAACCTTACTATTAGTCTTTCTCAAATGACAGCTTGAACGCCAGTAACATGAATTGTTTGGTGAAAGAGATTTCAGAAATTAATTTTCATTTTACAATTTCTGTTTTTAAGTTTATCTTCCAGAAAGGGACTTTCAAATAATATATTATTCAAAGTACTATATTTTGAAAAAAATAAAAAATAAAATATATATATATATGTATATATATGTATATGTATATATATATATGTATATGTATATATATATATACATGGTTACCTCATTTTTTCATTTGTTTCGTTCTTTCGCTCTCATCTTGCTTGCGCGGATAATTCTCGTATACAAAGTGTCGTTCTTTACGTTAATTATACTGCGTGTTTGCAGTTATATATATATATATTATATATATATATATATATATATATATATATATATATATATATATATATATATATTGTGACCAATGTCGGGAAACCGCTTCCTGTCCATCAGCGAAGTTAAGCAACGGTGGGTCTGTATGTTTCCTGGGTGGTCACATCTTTTACACTGAAACTTGGCATTGTTCTAATCAAATAATTTTTCCCCGATCCAAAATTAGAGCTAAAAATTTCAAAGATATAATATATACAGAGTCTCTCTCTCTCTCTCTCTCTCTCTCTCCCATCCCATCCCTACTCTGTCCTTTTAGATTACGTTAAGGTTGTTCTCCTCTCACTGCAAAAAAAAAAAAAAAAAAAAAAAAAACCCTTTTCTTTTAGTATTAAGTCTTTACTCTTCTCTTACTATTAGGACCCTACTGCTACCTCATGCGTGGGAAGAGAGGCTTTGGAACCTCTATAAATAACACCATTTAACGCTCGTAGGTTGTGAGAGACTGGGATGGAGGGGTCCCAGGCGTAGGGGCGCGATGAATGGAGTGTGGCTAGTGCCCCGTTAAGCCCATTCCTAACGCGTAATGGCTTCACCAGCCCCCTGCGACCGTTCTTTGGTGACCAATTGATGGTGCTTGGTTGTACTGCTCTGTGGTGAGAGGGCTTTACTGCCCAGCTGGCTGCCAGGCCAGCGTAAAGTCTCGGGCGTAGCCTCTGGGTCTGGTGGGATATCCCTTGAACACTGGATTCTCAGAGTCTGGCCCACTTGTGAGTGACTAGTAAGACTTAGTAAGGGCTGCATCTCGCTGTCGCTCCTGGCGGAAAATCCGTGACGCTTGCGTCGCGAGTGTTTGTCAGTTGGTAGCTGCGACACGTTTGGGACGGTCCGGCCCTGGGGAGACCTTTGGTCGGTGCGGCAGCAGGAGAGGTGTAGTCTTCTGGAAGGAATGAACGTCACTTGCAAAAAGGCGGATGCGTCTACGCGCGGGATGAATTCACCCCCCCCCCCCCCCTTTTTTATATACTGGTCATAACGTTTTTTGGATAGTTTTCATTGCTAGAACGCTTTATCTTATTCAGAGTATTCAGAAAAAACAAAAAAAAGAGAAAATATGGCAGGGCCAGCTAAATTGAAAGCAGAATGCTTTAAATGTAAAGTTAATCATTGGTGCGTAGACTTCCCAGAGGGTAGTATCAGTGATATCACATCCCTTAGTGTATGTTTGTTTTGTAAACTTAGAGACAACCACGAAAAGGAAGTTAAAGAGCTAAAGGAATTAGTAAAAAAGCTTGAAGCTAGGGTCGTAGCACTGGAAATCCAACCCAGTGGACAAGATCAAATTAAAAACACACCAGCAGATTCAAACTGTAAGATTAAGTATCTAGAACAAAGGGAGGGCTCAAAGAAGGGCTGATAGAGAAGGGTGGGAAGGGATCGATAGAGAAGGGTGGGCAGGGGCCAATGAAGAAAAAGGGTGGGAAGGGGCCTGCTGATGGCCCAAAGAAACCGAAGGATGTAGCTACCTGTCGGGGTGGGTCGGGTGGTGTAACTGCGTGTATGGGTGGCGACGGGTTTCGAAAGGTCTCGGGCAAGAAGGCTGCGAAGCCGAAGCCTGAGACCCCAGTTGCCCCTGTCAAGACCTCTAACCGCTTTAGTCTCCTGTGCTCGAAGGAGGAAGACACCGTTTTGATTGGGGACTCGCAGATCATGGGCCAGGAGAAGTACTTTGCTTCAGCAAACCGGGATGGGAGGAAGGTAAGGTGCTTACCTGGGCGGGGAATGGCGCACTTAAGGAAGGAGGTAGAGAAGGTGCGCGTGGCTAGTCGGAGGACTGCGATCGTTGCCCACGCTGGTGGCAATGACCTGTTCCTCAAAGGCGGTGGGGTAGGTCTTACTGAAGGGATCATCACCGAGATCATGTCTCTTGCGGATGATCTAAAACTGAAGACAGACAGGGGAATGTTAATGGGTATTTTACCGCGAATGAATGTCAGTGACCACGCGCTCAGTAAGGTCATTGGCATCAACGAGAGGGTACAAGACTTGTGCGTTCCGCTGGGCGTGAAGTTTATTGACCCCTTCGATGCATTTTCGGGTAGGTGGGACCTTTACCAGAGGGATGGTGTCCACCTCAATAACAAGGGTAAAGGTGTGCTAGGCGCGCTGCTCGACCGGCACCTATACAGAATGGTGAGGTCGAGTCCGGGGAGAGATGATGGGCCCCCACCGGGGAGAGATGAGGATGAGCCGGTGGCGGACATACCTTCGACTGAAGGGTGCGTCGAAGTACAGGTGGGTGACCCTCCTCCTACGTTGGAGGGGGCTCAGTCTCCTGCAGAAGTTGCCCCCTCGTTAGTGAGGGGCTCTTCAACTCCCGACAGCCCTGGCTGTTCGGGAAACGGGTCGTGCTAGGGGGCGGTCAGAATAGGGAAGGCTCCCTCCGTGCAATGCTTTTTAATGCTAGGTCAATTAGGAACAAGTTTTGCGAGCTACGGGCGCTCTTAGCATCAGAATACCAGGATATCGTTGCTATCACCGAGTCCTGGATTCATACTGATCGTAGGGACTACGTTGGGGAGTTCGAAATTCCCGGGTATAGAATGTTTCGCAAAGACCGCACCCGTGGGGAGGGGGGGGAGGTACTAATATACGTCAGAGACACGTTGAGTCCGGTTGACTGCCAGTTCCGGTCGGAACGGGAGCTGCTTGGCGTCGATCTGAACGTGGGAGGGACGAACTATAGGTTAATCTTGGTGTACAGACCTCCGCATCTCCTCCTCGAGGACGATACAGCCCTGTACACCGAACTCAGTAGCCTGCTAGGGGATAGGGTGTGTGTAGTTTTAGGAGACTTCAACTGTCGCGGCATAAAGTGGGAAAACAGGACTGCCGATGCTGAAGGGAGGAGGCTAGTTGACTTTGCTGATGAGAACTTCCTCACTCAGTGGGTCAACGAGCCTACACGAGGCGAAAGCGTTCTAGACTTAGTATTCACGACCGAAGACAACCTCGTCACTGGCCTCACCGTTGACGAATCGTTGGGCGGGAGTGATCACGGCCTTATTAGGTTCCGTGTGTGCGTCCCTCGGGTGAAGCGTAGTAACTCGAGAGGCAGTAAGCTCGATCTCCGGCGGGCGAACTTTGTTAGCCTCAGGGATAGCGTAGCAGAGATGGGGTTAGAGGTTGGCGGCGATGTTGAGGGAGTGTGGAGTGCATTCCGGGATGAGTTTATGGTGCTGCAGTCTGCTGCCATACCCTCAAAACCGGTCACCCCCTGCTTCAACGCAGCCTAAGTGGTTCAATCGTAGCATCGCTTCGGCTATCCGAAATAGGAAAGTAGCGTATAGGGGCGAAGGCCAATCGTTTCCCACGAGAACACTGAAGCGTATGTCCGCCTGTGTAGGGAAGTGAAGGCGAAGGTTAGGCTAGCGAAACGTAACGAAGAACTACGGGTGGCAAGCCTCTGCAAGGGGAACCCTAAGGAGTTCTTCAGTTATGTTAATAGTAGAAAGCCCATTGGAAGCATGATAGGTCCTTTAAAGGACGGAAGCGGCGTTCTGAGGACCTCCGACGCGGACATCGCTAATGTGCTTAATGAGTACTTTGCGGGAGTGTTCACCAGGGAGGATACCCGCGTCATCCCCGAGCCAGCTGTGAGGCACGAAGGTGCTGGCCTGGATAGTGTTAGATGTACCGCGACAGTCGTTGCTCATAGAATATACAAACTGAGCGCGTTTAAGGCTCCTGGGCCAGACCAGTTTCTCCCCAGTGTTTTGCGAGAAGTGCGCGACCAGGTGGCTCCCCACCTGGCTACAGTCTTCAACAAATCGTTGGAGATGGGCCAGGTGCCTGGTGACTGGAGGGAGGCCAATGTGACCCCTATCTTTAAGAAAGGGGATCACGAAAGTCCAGGGAACTATCGTCCTATTAGTCTCACTTCAGTTGTAGGTAAATTATTAGAAAGGATAATAGCTGATAGAATCGTTGATCATTTGGATTCCTACAAGCTGCTTGGCGACTCCCAACATGGGTTTAGACGGCATAGGTCGTGTCTCACCAACTTGCTCGAGTTTTTCCACGTCATGTTGAGTGAGTACGATAAGAGTAGGGCGATTGATATACTTTATCTCGACTTTCAGAAAGCCTTTGATAAGGTACCTCACCGCCGGCTAATGGCGAAAGTGCGCGCGCTGGGTATCGGTGGGGAAATAGGTAGGTGGATTGAAAACTGGCTAAGGAATAGGCGGCAGAGGGTGGTAATTAAAGGGGCTAGTTCGGGTTGGGCCTCGGTCACTAGTGGGGTTCCTCAGGGTTCCGTTTTGGGGCCACTGTTGTTTACCATTTACATAAATGATATCGACGGTGGCATCGTCAGTCGGATCGCCAAATTCGCTGATGACACCAAGCTTGGGGCCAATGTTGGGACGCCCGAAGCGATCGAGGAACTGCGTGCGGACCTAGGTAGGATAGGAGAGTGGTCCGAAAAATGGCAAATGCCATTTAACTTGGGTAAATGCAAAGTGATGCACATTGGCTACGCCAATCCCAAGTCGGACTACTCGATGTTGGGCAGTAATATCGAGGTGACTGATTTAGAAAAGGACTTGGGTGTGCTAATTAGCAGCGACCTTAAGTTTACGAAACAGTGTGTAGAGGTGGAAAAGAAAGCCCAGAAACTATTGGGTTATATCAGGAGGCAATTTCAGTTTCGGAACAAGGAGATTGTGCTCTCACTGTACAATTCCCTTGTTCGGCCGTACCTGGAGTATGCTGTGCAGTTCTGGTCGCCCACCCTCAGGAAAGATATTGAGAGGCTGGAGCGAGTGCAGGCGAGGGCCACAAAGTTAATCCCTTCCGTTAGGCATATGGGTTACAATCGACGGTTACGCGCCCTGAACTTGTTTTCGCTTGAAACTCGGAGGCTGCGCGGTCAACTGATCGAGGTTTTCAAGCTCTTACAGGGTTCAACGATGTCGATTTTAGAAGTATGTTTAGTTTAAATGATAACCCAACTCGCAACAATGGTTGGAAGTTGGATTTGAAACGGTTTAGGACTAGTGTGTGTGGGAATTACGTTACGTATAAGATCTGTGACACATGGAACAGGTTACCTTTGGAAGTTGTGAACAGTTCCTCTGTGGATCAGTTCAAGAAAAGGTTAGACGAAATCTTGCACACTATTTGAGTGTGTAAAGACATTTAGGACCTCAGTCTGCGGAAATTTCTTTTCCTATAAAATAGTTAATATCTGGAACCAACTTCCCTCAGAGGTTGTTTCCAGTCAAAGTGTAAATCTGTTTAAAAATAGGCTAGACAAAGTACTGAACACACTCATAGTTTAAGATTAAAACCTCAGAAAACTCTGCAGGAGTTCGCTTGCTCGGTGTCCTGTGAGCAAGCTAAATATAGAGCTATTTATATATTCTCCACTTTCCTGTAACATTTCCTTGGCTACTTTTCCAGGGTCAAGGTATTTTCTTCAACCTTTTTCCGTACCTGCCTCTGGCAGGGAGGGAGCGGAGGGTGGGGAGAGAGCCTTCTACTTTTCTATCCAGTTTTCTACTACTGCTAGGATAGTTGAAAGAAAAATAAACTTTTACAAAAATTTCCCTGGCACCCGGTGCCATTGGTACCTCCTAGGTATGGGCCGCAAGGCCTTTTGAGGTACTTCTTTTCCTTCCTTCCTTGTAACTCTCTCTCTCTCTCTATATATATATATATATATATATATACGTTCCTTCGACCCTACAAATACGTCCACTGGAGATATTGGTGTATATATATATATATATATTTGTTGTTATAGTATATTTGCATATAATCTGTTGTGAGAAGTTGCAATTTTTTTTTCGATGCAAGAATGTGTAACCCAAACGATATGAAACGAATAGTGGAAGGAATTTATATAGGATCTATTTATTTTTATTTATCTCGTAAAAGTTTCTGAAGAATGAATAAAAGAATTGTGTACTCGTATATTGGAAAATTACTGGAGTAAAGCTTTCATTTCCTCAAGATTAATAGTTTCATATATTTTAAAACGTAACAATTTATGAATTCGTATATTTAAGGAACCTAATAATACTAATAATACATACATACATACATAGTAGTGGTGGACCGGATGTCAGTTTTTCAATATCCGCGGATGCGGGTTTTTAATTTCAATATACGCGGATGCGGATGCGGATATTTAGTTAATCTATCAATATAATATAGAATTATGAATATATGATATAATTTTTCAAATTTCGTGATATTACTATTATGGCAGGCAATGCATAAGAATTAAAATTAATATTAATGTTTACATTATGATAAAAATAATAACTTCCTCAAAAGTTTCAGCCACAGAAAATTCAATGAAACAAGTTTCATTCAATTTTCTGTGTCACCACGTTTTTATATTTTGAGGTTTATATATTTGTTTGTTCATTAATTCACTAGGCAACAAATTTCAACTTTTTTTTTGTTACAGACACGTGAACTACTGATTCCTACTAAAGCGGTGATGCTGATTTCAGATCTGATATCAAAATTTCTCTATCACGTCCAGATTTTGTGTAACCGAAAACCCCTATTTTTCATTTTTTTTCTCACCCGCTTCTATTACGAAAGCCGTCTAAGCTACTTTTCCGTGCCACGTTTTATGTTAAGCATACTTAAATAATTAGTGAACAGGGATGTCTTTCCTCCTTTATTCTGGCTTAAGACAGACAGCGAATTCCGCTGGCGGAGTTACCACCCCTGCGCCCAACCATCCACCCAAAGCGCGTTAGTATTTTGTTGTTACTACTGAAAGGCAAATTCCTGTTCTTAAGTGAAACTTTGGTGTGTCCTCTTCCTTTGTCGCTTGTAGGATGACGAGCTCTCCTTCTGCAGGAACCAACATAATCTCCCATCATATTTGGGTTGAAATTACCTTGGTATCTGTTTTCCATAACTGAGATCTGTTGGTGGAAGCGCTCACCATGCTCGTCACTTACAGCCCCAAGGTTGGCCGGGAAGAAGTCAAGATGAGAATGTAAAAATGAATTTTCAAAGACATTCTGCATCCCATTATTTCATAAGATTTAAGCATGTTTTCTACGAGTTTACGGTGGTTTTCAGCTTTGTGGTTTCCAAGAAAATTTTTGACAACTTCAACGAAAGATGTCCATGCTCCTAGTTCATTCTCATTTAGGTTAGATGGAAACGATGAGTCGTGGATGACACTGCGGATCTGTGGTCCAGTGAAAACTCCAGCTTCTAGCTTAGCATCTGTCAATATTCCTTTGAATTTATCCTTTAAATATTGGAAACCACTACCTTGATGATCCATACCCTTCACGAAATTTTTCATAAGGCCAAGTTTAATGTGAAGTGGTGGAAGATGTACTTTCTGTGGGTCAATAAGTGCTGGGTGTTTCACATTGTATTTACCAACAACATGTTCAGTTCTAGATGGCCAATCATGTTTTTTGTAGTGGTTCTTGTCATCTCTGCTGTTCCATAGACACAAAAGCACATATGCTTTGTGTAGCCCAACTGTAACCCAAGAAGTAATGATACAACTTTAAGGTCGCCACAAATATTCCATGTGTGGTCCTTATATTTGATGAGTCTTAGCAGCAGTTTCATCGATTCATAAGTCTCATTAAGGCCAGTGGCATGTGCTACAGGTATTGAAGGTTTTTCATTGCCGTTGTGCAGTAATACAGCTTTAAGGCTAGCTTTACTAGAGTCAATGAACAGTCTTCATTCTTTTGGATCATAGCGACAGCCAATCCCTTACATCAGACTACTGATATCGTGGCAGAAACAAACGTTTTCTTCCTGTAAGTAAAATGATGAAAACTGCAAATGGCGATGGCGGAAATGGGAAACTTTGGTGTTTGGTTGGAGAAGATTAAATTCTTGAAGTCTTGAACCAAGCAACTCTGCCTTTTCTTTTGGTAATTCCAAATCGCGCACTAAGTCATTTAACTCCGCTTGACTTAACAAATGTGGGGAAATATTTGCATCTGGAACATATATGCCATCTTTCCCTGTTTCTATATCACTAGCAGAATCTTCAGATGAACTGCTGTCTGTTATCGTTGCTGGTGGAACTGGTGGTGGATTTGTTTCATCATGTGGTACTGGTTTCATTGCTGATTCGCAGTTTGGGTACGTGATCTTTGATTTGTTTTTCTTTGTGAAACCAGCAATCTTTGTCAAACAAAAATAACAATCATTGAAGTGATTTTTCGGCTCACGCCAAACCATGGGGACTGAGAACGGCATAGCTTTTCTTTTACCATTCATCCAAGCTATTAACATTGCATTGCACTGTGCACAGCAAATATGTGGTGCCCAGTCCCTCTGTTGGTCTCCTAACTTACAGTCAAAATAACACTTGTAGGCAAGTTTAATCTTTGTTGTTATGTTTCTACGTTGTGGCTTAGGTGTATATTGTCCACAGACAAAGCAGAAGTTGTCTGGGTGATTTACACAAGCACGTCTATTTGATGCCATTTTGAATTACCATACAATATCTGAAAAAACGTAGAAAGTAATTATTACGATGTGCAAAATAAAAAGAAATACACACCGTAGTACAAAACAAATGCTATAAAAACACACAAGTCACCACAACCTGTCACTTGCTCATCAGCAGAGAGCTTCAACAACCGTTCTGCTTGACTGTCACGTAGCGACTGACCGTTGGGCCGTTGCCCGTTACTATGCTCTTGACTCAGTGTTGCCAACTCGGGATAAATTTTATTTATCAAAATTGTTCGAATTTGTATATAGTTGGCAAAAAAAATTGCTTTAACCTTGAAAAGCAAGTTTCATATTACTGGCATTAAGCCGATTAAAACCAAAATCTGGACGTGGTAGAAAATTTTACTAAAAGTGATTTGCATTTTACACAAAATCTAGACGTGATAGAAAAAATCTAATTATAGATTTGAAATCAGCATACCGAAATTAGCTAGGAGCACCTATTTGGTCTTCTGTAACAAAATCTTTGTTGCCTAGTGATATAATTAATACTTTACATGAAATGTGCATGACTGGGCCTTATAAGCTACTTTATAAGCTAATTTAATTGTAAATTACATAACTTATTAGAGGTAATATACGCATAACATCCGCAGTCAGAAGTGCGGATGCGGATATCCAGTCCACCACTAATACATGCATACATACATACGAGGAAAAGTGTACATAAAAAACCATCTACCCTTTCATTGGAATGAAGCTTTTTTCATGCTCTGTTAAATGAAGTTCCACCGTTATGTTTGGATTACGGGAAAGGTTGGTGAGGGGGACTCCTTCTGTTGTTCTTGTAATGTTTTAAACAAACGAATTCTATACTCAGTCGGTAAAAATATGTTGGACCCTTTTTTTCATATATATTTGACTGAAACCCTTCTTCTATTTGATCACTTAATATAAATAAAAAAATCAGGCACATGTAAGACACTCAGTTTATGTGGTTTACTGTGACCAACCTTGTATATACTGTATATATACAGTCCCGTAGCCAGGACTTCCCAAGTGGGGGGTCGAAATTGTAGGAAGGCGGATCTTTTGGTGCAACGACCTAGTCACTGAGGAGGGGGTTTAGAGTAATTAAGGTTTGAGTAGTTTAGAGTAGTTTGTGAAGTTTAAAAAAAATGCAAAAAGAATACAAGTGTTCATTATTAAATGATGTTATATATTATAATATCACATCATAAGTTATAATTATGGTTACAAAAGTGGACCTTTCCTGTCAAGAGAGGGATCGTTCGACACCCCGTCACGACACCCCTGGCTACGGGCCTGATATAATATATATATATATATATATATGTATATAACCTACTCACTCGCCCCTGCAGCACTGTGAACGTATACCTGATATTAAATGTACTTTCGAATTACACAGTATTTGAGACGTACACTGGAAGTACCCTAGCTCCGAACGTACACCACCAAATGCCCAAGAGTACACCAGCCATTAAACATACGTTCGAATACTTATTTTACACTAAAAATATATGAAACATAAATTGTATTTACTTTGGAATTAGTCCCGTTTCAACAACTGGATTCTCTGAAATTTAATTTTTCTATTAAAATCTCTTTCACTCTAACTTAACTATCATACAGTATATTCACTTATACTGACAGTGGTGTAGTGCTGTGGGAACGCGTGGGAACGGCGTTCCCTTACTTTTTTTGGTAGACGGAACGGCGTTCCCTCACTATTTCAAATAAATCCGAACTTACAAATCTCTAACGTCATGAAATTTTAATTCCCACCCCTAGAAGAAATATGAGAAAGAATCATTAACTGCTTCATTTCTTTTAGCTTCGACTGAGGCAATGCTAGCCTATAAAGATCTGGTGAAACAGTCACCACGGCGTACCAGTTGTTAACTTTTTTTTAGTTAATCATTCCAGTTGTTAGCTATTTTTATTGATCGTACTGGATGTCGTATATCTAATGACACTGGAAATACTGCATCTTCAACCTTGGAATATATCCTAATATCCAGTGCATATGACCTCAAAATATCCCTGAAATTGGTCAGATTTCAAAAGATTTCCCGGGGGGCTTACAGTGCCCCGGACCCCCAGCTGTATGGGCTCGCCGCGCTCGCCATTGTCCCCCCCGCATCTGAATAACACTTTCAAAATGCGTTCCCTCACTTCTTTATTTAGCACTACACCACTGCTTATACACATCATATGTAAAGGAACAAATATATAAATTTTTTCCACTTACCGAAATCGAATCGATGTGTAGAATCTTTATCCCTCTAGCTAGGCCACGCGGTGTTAGAAAGGTAATTAACATATCGGATATTTATAGTTTTGCTCTACATTACAATTCTATTAAAAACCATTTTTCTAGGGAAATATTTTATACTTGCATAAAAAAAATTTTTACTCAGAAGAAAATAATTATGAAAAATACATTTTTCTACAACTAAAAATAAAACTACATAAGAGTATGCTGAAGAATGGAAATGTAATTCCAAAACGTCTGTTTGTACCTTTTATATTTTCCAAATAAGAACGTTATACACCTGGGTTTTCCTGTTCATCTTTAAGTTACGCTTCCCTAAGGACAAATCTCTGAATGAAGTTATACACGAGGGTAATTCAATAAGTATCCGCACTTTTTATTTTCACAATTTTACTTTCACATCTGATAGATTATAAACACATCACTTCTCAACTTAGTCTCCCTGTTTCTCAATACACTTAGTCCAGCGATCTACAAACTTCCTAATGCCATTACAAAAGAATGTTTTTGGCTGTGTGTGTCATCATCGCCTTGGAATCGCTGACCTATCAAAGCGTCTTTTAGTGGTCCGAACAGGTAAAAATTCGAAGGTACCAGGTCTGGACTGTAGGCTGGATGGTCGAGAACTTCAAATTTAAGTTCTTGAAGGCATTTTCTAGTCTGTGCAGCGGTATGAGGGCGCGCATTTTCGTGTAACAGAATAACACCTTCCGACAATCTCCCTCTCCGTTTTGTGCGAATTGCTTGCTTTAACTCATTCCGAAGCATGTCAGAATACGATGCACTTGTTACTGTAGTTCCACGCTCTAGGAGTCTAGATAATGTTCAAGGATAGGGCCTCGTGTATCCCAAAACAGTGTTAGCATAACTTTACCTGCTGACGGCTGCGCTTTGAACTTCCTTGCAACGGGAGATGTTGGATGCTTCAGTTGCATGCTCTGTCGTTTACTTTCTGGTTCATAGTGATGGATCCAGGTTTCATCTGCAGTGATAATGCGCTCCAAAATGTTTTCACCTTCATTATGATACCGCGCCAAAAGACGAGAGCAGACGTCCATACGATTACGCTTGTGCTCTTCTGTCAACTGTTTGGGCACCCATCTTGCACAAACCTTGTGAAAGCAAAGAATGTCATGAACTATCGAATAGGCTGACCCTTGACTGATGTCTAATGAAGATGCAATTTCTTTTATTGTTAATCTTCTGCCATCGAAAATCATGGCTCTGGCTTCTTCCTGCTTGTCACCACTGGTTGATGTTGACGGTCGTCCTGAGCGCTGAGCATCTGTCACACATGTCCGACCTTCCTTGAACATTTGAATCCACTCGTACACACTTCGCCGTGGTAACGGTAACGCATTATTCCCATACTGAGCACATAAACGCGTGTGAATTTCAGTTCCTTTCACACCTTCTGCCCACAAAAAACGAACCACGGATCTCTGTTCTTCCTGAGTACAAATTGAAAGCTGCGCAGCCATGCTCGTACGATATGTGACAGCTACGAGCAGCCTAAATAAGCCTATACTGTTGCTAGTCTAAATACGCCTATACTGTTGCTAGCCTAAATATGCCTATACTGTTGCTAGCCAAAATAAGCCAATAGATCTCAGTCTAGCTCGTTATTACGAGTATATATTATACGAGTATATACTATATTATCACTAAAATAAAAAGTGCGGATACTTGTTGAAGTACCTTCCTGTGTGTATATATATATATATATATATATATTAAAGAAAATGTCATTCAACATGTCCATTCCGAATCAAGAATTCACTGTTGTACCTTCGGGATACCTCGACATTGTAATTGCTCCTGAAACAAAGTCCCTCGTGTACTTTCCATATACCTTCTTACGGAACCTAAGTGACAAAGGTACTTTTCGTCTTCTTTTAGTAACGTTCCGATACGAGTATTTGAAAAGTGTACATAAAGGACAATTTTTAGTGTCCGGATATAAGAACATATAAATGAACTAATTTGAACTAATTAATATGAATATAAATTAGTATAAATTAATTAATACGTTGGCTAAGCATGGAAAAATCTTATATATTTGTCCAGAAAATTATATTAACAGCTATGGTGAAAATACAGTATTCACCACTCATATTGAAACACACCCTTCTCTATACCGACCATTGCAACACGCTTCTAACATATTGGATATGCAAGGTGTTTCATATGTCTGGTGACATCGGCAATATGTAGAAAGAGTAACAGAACTTTATGACAATGTTTTATTTTCAACATACAGGGTGTCCATAAATGTTTATCTTGAAAACAGTATGTTCTCATGTTTTAATGACGAATCTTACATCCGTTTTCTTTTTACAGGTGATCTCGTACACGCATAGAGTTTCTGTGCTGGTGTGTTTCGTCTACCGCATTCGCCACTAGGAACGCTGTAAAGGGTGTCAGGAAATGATTGCCCCCCCCCCCCTGTACAGAAGAAACTGAAAGGAATAGAAAAAACAGACAAAACCACGCGAAAGAGCGTTTAATTTTGAATAAAAAACACTTGTTTTAATATCGGGTGTTGCCCCCATTTGCAGCTCTGACGGCCATTAATCGACGGGGGTATGATCCCAGAAGTGTCTCAAAGAGATCGGTATCTTGACTCATTTCTTCAAGGACTTCGTTCATCTTTGCAGTCATAATTTCTGTTGAATACCGATTCTGAATGGGTTGTTCCAGCATTAAGGACTCCACCCGATCCTTTATGATGGATCCGACATGTTCACAGACATTAAGATCGGGAGAATTGCCAGGCCATTCATTATTTCCGAAAAAATTAATGTTATTGTCCTTAAGCAGTTGTTGAGTCGCAAGTGCTTTCATACAGGGGGCTTTGTCGTGAAGAAAGGTTGCCTGTTCAACATCCAAAACACACTCGGGGTCTTTCAAAAACGGAATTACATGTTGGGCTAAAATTACATTTCGAAAATAAGGCCCATCCCAACTGGTTCCACTTGGTTTGATAACCCAGATGAGCTTCCGAATAGAGAACATAATGAAAACACCCAGACATGCTGGATTTTTTACTATTTCTCGATACTTCTGGTCGTCTGGGACTTCATCAGGAGTTGTTGCCCAAGCCCGATCATTCTGAAAATTTGGTTTTCTGGAGACATAAACGAAGAATTCATCGCTGACAACCAAGTGAAGGAAATCGTCTTCCGTCCATTCCTCAAGATAATCACAAAACCATAGCCGATCTTCAATATTAAGATCACTCTTCCGTGGCTTAGCTATTTCATGCCAAGCACTCAAGCCTTAGCGAACTCGAAATTGATGCACAAGTTGCCGATTGACTATCTTACCACGACGGATAAGTATCTCTTTCGCTACCTCAGAGCAGCTCTTCTTTCGGCGTCGTGATGCAGCAAGCACAATGTCTTTCGATTCTTGAGATAATTTCTCCGGTCTTCCTCCTCGAAATTCTGTTTCACAATCTTCAGGATTCTTATTCCAATTCCTTTTGACAAAGTCTTCTGATCTTTTTAATCTCTCAGCCACCCAGTGTCGAGTTATGAAAGTTGCACCAGCTTCCTTTGCTTCACGAAATGTGACAGCTCGAATGCGGTCAAGAACTCGCTTTTTCTCTGAATCGTTCAAAATAGATGATGCCATGGTTTCTGTGGGGAAAAAAATGGTAAGAATTAAAATCACAGGAATAGAATATAATGGTTTTTATTCAGATTTTAACGCTCTTTCAAGTGGTCTCGCCGGTTTTTATCTATCTCTTCTAGTTTTTGCTCTACAGGGGGGTAATCATTTCCTGACACCCCGTAGTAGCTGTTCAGTTAAGATGGCGTCTGTGACAGAGAAAGCACAATGTGTTGTGTGGTTTGCAGAAACAAAATCTCCTGTCAGTGTTCAGCGAAGGTTCAGAACAAAGTATGGAAAGAATCCACCTGATGTAAAGTTAATTAAGTCGTGAATGAAAAAATTCTTGGAAACTGAAAACGTGGAAAAGGGAAAGAACAGTGGTAGACCATCAGTTTCCGATGGGACGGTGGAAAACATTCAAACTGCTTTCACACGGTCACCAAGGAAATCGGTGAGACAAGCTTCATGCCAACTAAAGATACCGAAGTCTACGGTGCACAAGGTGTTACACAAACGTTTGAAGTTACACGCCTACAAGGTACAAATTGTTCAAGAACTGAAGCCTGATGACCGTCCAAAACGTGAACAATTCGCTTTGACATTTTGAACAGCATTGACGAGGATAATGACTTCTTGTTACGTGTTTGCTTTTCAGACAAGGCTACGTTTCATCTTAGTGGTAGAGTCAACAGACACAATGTGCGTATTTGGGGATCGGAAAACCCACGTGCCGTAAGGGAGCATATTCGGGGCAGTCCGAAGATCAATGTCTGGTGTGGACAAATGAATGACCAGATAATTGGTCCTTTCTTCTTCGCTGAGAACACTGTTTCCGCAACTGTGTACCTGGATATGCTCACCAATTACGCCATCCCCCAGCTGCAAGACAGGCAGCCAACTGTCATCTTCCAACAAGATGGGACACCCCCTCACTGGGCACATGTTGTTCGTGAAACTCTCGACGCAACATTTCCAAATCGATGGATTGGCAGGGACGGGCCAATCCCATGACCCCCAAGATCACCAGACATTACCCCGCTGGATTTCTTTCTCTGGGGTCATGTTAAAGATTTGGTTTATGCAACAGTTGTTCCAGATATCAGGACATTGCAAGAACGCATTACGGATGCAATTGCAACAGTTAACCCACAAATGTTGGAAAATTTGTGGCGTGAGTGTAAATACCGTTTAGATATTTTACGTGCCACTAGGGGTGCACATGTGGAAGCTTATTAAGTTCATTAACTATGTATCAAAACTTTGTATGTTTATCTACTTATGATTAAAACTGTGTTGAATACGAGTGCTTATTTAAAAGTTATAGCATGCTTTAATCAGGGTAATCATTTATGGGCACCCTGTACCATTACGGAAGGTGTTAAAATAAAAGAGCACGTTTTTGTCATCTCTTACATTTCTTCCTCAGAGCAGGATAAGTAACGTACAGTTACAGCTGTTCGCAGATAAAAGAAATACAGTAGTTTTATATATATATATATATATATATATATATATATATATATATATAGATAGATAGACAGATATATATATAGATGATGATGATGTCTTTCTGTCTGTTCTTCGTTCGTTTATGCACACTTAAACGGCTAGGGTAATCTGCGACAAAAGGTTTTAGTAACACACTCGCTCCTCCAAGTCCAGCCCAAGATTGTGTTTCGGGGGGCTTTTGCTGCACAAGGCTTAGCAGGCATCGTAGTATATAGTGTATACATATATACACACAGTGTATATATATTATATATATATATATATATATATATATTATATGATACACACAGACCGTGCATGGAACAAGGAACTCTTCTGGGATAATTAAATCCACTATAGTCCGAATAAGTAATGGTAAATAACAAATACTATAGTTTTTCTTTTTCATGATGCAAGCCCGACGTGGGCAACGAGTCTCTCGCAAAGAGGTCCCATAAATATAGCTTCCCTCACCATCTATCTGCAAAACAGACAGGATCCAGCTTTGGGACATGGATCTAGGGTTTAAAGCAGCCTAGCCCCACTACATTTAGAACCTCAATATAAGTAAAAGACTCGTTGCATTCACGTCGGATTGAATAAATCAAAGAAAAAGGGGTAACTATTATATTTTTAGCCAAAACCAAAACTTAAACCTCAACTGGCAGAATTGAGCGTCTACTTTTCAAGGCACATAACATGTCCGTTTCGTGAATGCAACGAGTCTTTTACTTATATTGAGGTTCTAAATGTAGTGGGGCTAGGCTGCTTTAAACCCTAGATCCATGTCCCAAAGCTGGATCCTGTCTGTTTTGCAGATAGCTGGTGAGGGAAGCTATATTTATGGGACCTCTTTGCGAGAGACTCGTTGCCCACGTCGGGCTTGCATCATGAAAAAGAAAAACTATGGTATTTGTCATTTACCATTACTTATTCGGACTATAGTGGATTTAATTATCCCAGAAGAGTTCCTTGTTCCATGCACGGTCTGTGTGTATCATAAAAAACTCAGGGAACCATTCTGAGTTCATTCCCAGATATATATATATATATATATATATATATATATATTATATATATATATATGTGTGTGTGTGTATGTGTGTGCGTGTGTATTGTAGATTTCTTTATTGTGTACATGTCTACCAGTTTTAGATAAATGAAGCAAGAACGAGAAATTAATGATGGAGTTTATCAAAAGAGAAGACGAGGCAAAAACATGACACGTCAATAATACGAAACTAAACGCGAAGAAGACTCGACCAAGGATTTTTAGACCGTTTCGCTGTCGTTCAGTCTTTCTTGAAGGACCCTCTTTATTCTAATAATAATAATTCTAATAATAATAATTCTAATAATAATAATTCTAATAATAATTATCTGTATTTATTTATTGTTCTATTTATACATTCAGAAAGAACATACAATGGATGTAGTAAGATATATATATATAATGGATCAATAAATGATATCCTGTACAAATATAGCCTAGAATTGCCATTTGCAAACAAATTATAGGCTTTTTTGACAGAATGGGGTTATTTGACAAATCTTTATTGTAGATAGCGCAGAATAGAGATATAATTTACAGTCAATTAAAAGTGTAGGGGGCGAAAAAGTGTACAATTATGTATAAATACAGGCTAGTGACATTGGGTTTGGATAGTAGTTGGATGGGAGACCGGCTTCTACGTCCAGATTTTGTAGTGACCCGTGGTTCGGATACCACGTAAAGTTGTAAGTCCCCTCCGTCATATAACCTTAGATGTTGCGAAAGATGTTAAACAACCCCCCCCCCCCCGGCATTATATTTCTTAATTACAAATGCGATGGTTGTGGACACTGGATGTTGTATCAGTTAACATAAAAAACCTGACTATTTAGCGGGAGAATTTTGCAACTCTTCAGGAATAATAAGAAGAAGAAGCAGAAGAATAAGAATAAGAATAATGTTCTGCAAAATGAAAATTAAATAATCGTAAAGTAAAATTTGCCCGATTCAAATCCTCATGAGAGAGAATAATTCCGACGCACGAACACATTTCATTCCGGCAATTCAACCTCCGAAGATGAATAAGTATAAAGTCAATGAAAACTCGTGTGTGGCTCTCTTCTGCTGTACCTTCTTCCTTGTTCATTTGATGGCTGCTCCCATTACTGTTCTTCAGTAAGAACTCGAATTAAACTATTGCGGAGAAACAACTCGGATTTCTCTTTAAAATTCACGAATAAACGAGGAAAGCTTTCATTCGCGTCTTTAAACCGGAAGAGGAAATAACCTAGAAAATACATCCACTTATTTCTGCCGCATTGTAAATATTTCCCAAGGGCACTTTTAAACTAAACAGATAATATGTGGGGCAGAGTAAAGCTTGGAAATACGTTCTTTGATTGTATAATATATATATATATATATATATATATATATATATATATATATGCACTTACGTATTAACGGTGGGGCCACCACATATTGATGATTGGTTAGGTTAAGTTGTAATATTTTCGTTAGTTGAAAATTTCTAATGGTACTTGTGGGTTATCTGTCGCCACTTTTTAATTTAATTTTCCAACTTTTTCACAAATACAGATGTGTTATCATGTTGCCATTTTTACAAAAATATTGTTTTTACGCCTCGTGAACAGGCTCTCATCGATCTCAACCACTATTCCTTCTAACCTAACCTAACCTCACACTAACCTAACCTAACCTCACACTAACCTAACCTAACCACACACTAACCTAACCTAAGGTTAGGTTAGGTTAGGTTAGAAGGAATAGTGGTTGAGATCGATGAGAGCCTGTTCACGAGGCGTAAAAACAATATTTTTGTAAAAATGGCATCATGATAACACACATCTGTATTTGTGAAAAAGTTGGAAAATTAAATTAAAAAGTGGCGACAGATAACCCACAAGTACCTTTCTAATACATCATATTCTTTAAATAGCAATATTTTTAAAAATATTTACAATGATTTATATTTCAAATATTTACAATGATTAATACATGTTACACATTAGAAACAACATTTGTTTCTGGAGGCCAAAAATAAGCCTAAAGAAATTTTTTTTTTTCAGAAAATTGTATAAAAAAATTTAAAAAAATATTGCTATTTAAAAAAATATGATGTATTAGAAATTTTCAACTAACGAAAATACTACAACTTAACCTAACCAATCATCAATATGTGGTAGCCCCCCGTTAATACGTAAGTACCTATATATATTGGTATTCATACAAAAATAATTATTTTAGATGATGTGTTAGTTCATAATCTACTTACCATGGGGCGTCGTAGGAACAGTAAAGCTTTGTATTTTGGAAATCTTCTTCCCGCCACACACACACACACCAAAAAAAATTAATAATCATAAATGTAAGCTAGATTAGGAATAAAAGAAAAAAAAGTAATTTAGTTGGTTTGTCTTTTTTTATACAAATTTAAGACTACATTGAGATTATGTTTTAAGCTTGGAATATTTTTAGGAAGAAAAAAATTAAACAATTTGTTTTGGAGTTATAAAAGTTTGACAAGGTATATTCACGGGTAAGTGGTTTCATATTACAATTTCTCATCTGCTAATAAAATTTTTCATTTTTCATGTTCATTTTTATGTTTATTTTCATTTTCATATCGACGGTGATATCCGAAAACCTCGTCATTAAGGAAATAAAATAGTACAGAAGGAAAATGTGAATAAATTTTTAATGTTTGGAATGTTTGCGAGCGTTTCAAATCTAAATGTTACGATGAGAAAGAAACAGAGATGGCGTCTATCTTTTTTTGTACGATTATGTGCCAACACGAATAAAGGCGAAACATTTAAAAAAAACTAATTGGCTTCTGTCCATTCAATGTCACTCCCATCCCTGTTCCCGTTCTCATCCGCGGTCCGCAAACGAAAATGCATAAAGTGAAAAATTCACATTTTTAGAAAAGAATTTCTTGATTTGAGAAACAATGTCACTCCATTCCCATTCGCGGTGCCAAATGGGAATAACTAATATTTCCTAACCAAACTTAATTTAACCTAGCCTAACGAAACCTAACCTGTCGTAACCTAACCTAAGCTAATCTAACCTGGACCAAACTGGGAAAGCCGTGGATGAGAATGAGAATGGCATGAATTGGGAATAAACCGATTTGAAGATGTCTCCTTTGAAATTCCCAGACTCAGTTTTCCCACTCTTGGTTAGGTTATGATAAGTTAGGTTGTGTTAAGTTAAGTTAGTAAATGTTAGCCATTCCCATTTGGCGTCTTTGCCGCGAATGAAAATGGAGTGGCATTGTTTCTGAAATCAAGAAACTCTTTTTCTCAAATGTGGATTTTTCACTTTGTTCATTCTCATTTGCGGACCGTGGATGGGACTAGGAATGACATTGAGTGGGAAGTAATCTCCCCATCGATATACTCTTCTGTTGGGAGAGCCGAAGGCCAAATGACGCACATACCACACTGTCTGCAAAGTTCAGCAACCAATATTATGCTATACCAGTGGTTCCCAAACACCGGTCCACATACAAAATCCAAAATTCCAAAATCCAAAATCCGAGTTCCAAAATTATAATGTGCATTGACTAATGTTTGCTTGTTTTGTTTGTTTGTTTGTTTGTTTGTTTGTTTGTTTGTTTAAGCTGACCGTCTACAACACTGTGTAAAGAAACTTTAAGTCGAACATAAAAGTTTGTAAATTCCGACCAAAAATGGCTACTTCAAATAACTCACGTATTTATTTAATTAATACTCTGAGTAGTAATATTAAATTTTTAATGCAATGCTATTATAACATACAGTATGACACGAAGTAAATTATTGGTTAAATGTATGGCATCCACAAAGGAATCGTAAAAAATTCCACATGAAAAAGCTAAATGTGTACGATTTTTTTGTGGACACCCTGTATAATGTGTTCTAATAATAAAAGTTAAGGAGTTGTTATGCAAATGGTAATATTTTGTTAACTAACCTATCCTAACTCGGGGGTTCGATATTATTTTTTTTGACAAGACATTCTATATAAAAGTTTTTTTGTTATTTTATGAATGGGCGGAGGATAAATTAAGTCAAGTTAATTTATGTTAGATTAACTTAGGTCAGCACAGTCTTAACTTAGTGGTGTTAAGTTTTGGTGAGGCCACCTGTAAAGTGTTGCGCAGAGGAGGAGAAGAGGAGTAGAGGAGAAATTGTCGATATAAGGTTGTAACATACGCGTATATTCTGCTCGATTTTTTAGTTCATTCAAAACAAAAATTAAAGGACTTATAAGGACAAATTTGCTCAAATTTTTAGTTTATTCACAACAAAAATTAAAATTCCCTTCTTTTTCTATAACCTCCTCCCACCTGTAGAAAAGTTTTTTTATGCCACGTTCGAAGAAATCCCTTGGTTTCGAGTTAAAAAAAGCGATCACTTCGTTTTCGATAGCTTCCCTGGATTGCAACCTTCGTCCATCTAGGTGGTGTTGCAGACTTCTGAATAAGTGGTAGTCTGAAGGTGTGATGTCCGGAAAATAAGGTGGATGAAGCATTTTTTCCCAACCAAATACCTTCAATTGGGCACTGGTGATTCGAGCAGTGTGAGGGCGCGCGTTATCCTGGTGGACTAGAACACCTCTGCGATTAATTAATGCAGGACGGTTTTCTTGTAATGCCATCTTCACTCGTTGGAGTTGTTGGCAGTAGACTTCAGTTGTGATTGTTTGGTTATCTGGCAGAAGCTCAAAATGAATAATTCCTTGCATATCTCACCAAACGCATATCAAAATTTTCTTTGGATGGGGTCCATTCCTTGACTGAGGTCCAGGCTTTGTTTCACGGCTAAGCCACTGATGTCGACGCTTAATATTGTTATAGAGGAGCCATTTTTCATCCCCAGTGACGATGGAACTCATACAGCATCACATGTCTAATATGCTCTTTCGTTGGATCCATGTTTTTTCAATTACTGTAATATCGTAGGGGTGGCGTTGTAACTATGAAAAACACCAGAGAAAATATTCATTAGCCTAATCCTACACTAACCTAAGTCATTCTGTATTGTGATAAAACCTGTGCGAACCTGTCGCCGCGTGTATTTTGCAACATTTCTAAAACTATTTCACATTATCTTGAGGTTATTCTATTATCTATCGTCCGTTTTCTAATCGAGCAGAATTTATGTTACAACCTGATACTAATAAGAAACATGTAATATAAGTGTCATCTCGCTCCAAGGTGAGCCACTAACAAACCCTGAAGACGTTCACAGTACATGAAAGAAACGTCAAGAAGTTAAAAGAAGAGAAAGCAGAAACGAGGAGAAAGAACGTTCATTATTATTATTATTATTATTATTTGGGGCCGACCGATAGTATTCCCAAAGTATCAGTACCGATACCGATAGTTAGAGCAAAGTATCGGCCGATACCGATTCCGATACCGATATCTGCTCAAAATATCAAAATATGATTCAAAGAATGTAATTCGACGCATGTACTGTAATTCAAAACATATATTTGAAGAAATGGAATTCACAAAATAAAAGTCATGTAATGGAAACAATATGTAATTCAAAAAGTGTAACTCAGTATAACAGTTCACTCAATAATCAAAACTGAGAAACTTTAGATTTTTGGAGAGGATGATTTGTTCCTCAGCGTTGATTGGGGTGATGTTGGCTCGTTTCGCATTAATAACATCTCCAGCCGTTGAGAAAAGCCGTTCAGAGTCAACTGATCCAGAAGGGCAGTTCATGCACTTGTCAGCAACTTTGGCAATCTCCGGGAAATCAGCAGAATGTTCTCGCCAGAAAATGAATGGATCCCTATCCCAGCGATCCGAGGTTGCGACCAATATCGGTATCGGTAGTTACTAACCATCGGTATCGGTACCGATACCGATATATCGGCCCGATACCGATACAACCACCGGTCGATGCCTAATTATTATTATTATTATTATTATCATTATCATTAGAGAAAAATGGAAATTAGAAGATGAAACAAGTAAAAGTATGACATTAATATCTTAACTAATTTTGGACCCAGCTATTTTGATTCTTTCATCAAAATAATTAAAGAAAAAAAGGCTTTTTTTTCTGACCCAAAAGTTTAGGTTATTCTCACTGTTTTGCTCTCAAGAGGGAACAAAGAACTCATCACAGTCTGAATTTTTTACTGTACACTACTCTGTTCACCTTTTACGCAAATATATGCCTCTATCTATCATGTTCAACACAGTAAATCTACTAAACTTTCTTCCGTAATTTATTTATTTATAATATATATATATATATGGTGTGTGTGTTGTGTGTGTGTGTGTGTTGTGTGTGTGTGTGTGGTTGCACGACCATCCACAATCATAATTAATTCGTACTCCATATTAATTTAGCAGTAAAACATAAATTCCCTTATAAACTGATCGCTTAATATTAACGCTTCAATAAACTTTTTCTGAAGTTATTTCTAATAAAAATAATAGTAATGAAATATTAAATACAAAATATTAGGATGCAAACTTTATATTTCTTTTAAATACGATTATATTCAGAGTAAAGTCGGAAAATAATGAATAATAATATTCAGATAAAGAAGTAAAGGAATATTTTTAAATTAAGTTAAAAGAAAATCACTTTTGCATGATTGTCATACAGAGAGAATAAAATTTCATTAAAAGTATCATATTTTACAGCTAACACGGAGTGTAATGTTTCAATCATGGAATAGGATTCTATCAACCATGCTTACTTTACCAATAACAAATCTATAAATATTTTGCGCAGTCATGGAATAGTTTGTTGTCAAAATACTCGGTTGTTTTTCTAAAATCATAAAATTCAAGTTACACATTTTGAAACTTAATTCAATTGACATGTAAACTCGAAAGAAAAATATGTAAAATACACTCGTAGTTATCATTTGAGGCGCTCCCTGCAACAGTGACGAGCCCACCATGGTCCCAAAAATCCATTTTCTATGGTACCAGAAAGGTCTATCCATTGTCTATCATAATACACAGTCTTCATATGGCGGGTTCATCTTTATCGTTCGATAATTTTCTATTGTTTTAGAGGGGGTGGTGGACCATGTACACGAGCTTTAAAACTTTAACGCACGTTTTCTCGAAACTTTAATTTGGCGCACTTGTCACTGTCGCACGGAGTACCTCATATCATCGATCAGCTGTATAGTATAATATATAATATATATATATATATATATAATATATAATATATAAAACATTGTATATTACATGTACTAAACAATTAAGGAGAATATTGAAATGATAAATGGAATTTAACGTAAATAAATATCAATAATTGCGCATAAACCATTTTCAGAGAAATAAATGCTCACAATCAAATTACAAATAGGAACTTCGTATACACATGAGTAGTATAGGGTGCACACAAAGTCCTTTCCCGATTACAAACTTTAATTATGTGAAATCCAAAGAAGATATTGATGCTTTGTTTTGTATGTTGTTGCATAACACATTAAGTTTTTTCAGGTCAGTACTTCGTGTGGATTAATGCATAATAGGGTGATAGGCCCATTCTTCTTTGCTGTAAAGCATGTTACGGCACAAATGTACCTGGACATGCTCGAGTTCTTTGTAGTCCCCCCCCCCTCAGTTGGGAGACCTTTAACCATCCATTATTTTACAGCAATACGGTGCGCCTCCACACTGGGGCTTGTTAGTGTATGACTTTTCCAGGAAGATGGATTGGGGGCGACGAGTCGGTGCATGGCCTCCACGATCCCCCTATATCACGCCCCCTGCACTTCTTCCTGTGGGGATATGTAAAGGATTATGTGCACCATACGCCTGTTGCTGATATTGACACTCTTCGTGCAAGGATTTGCGATGCCATCAACAGTATCACGAGGGATATGTTAGCGAACGTATGGCGTGAACTCGAATTTCGTTTGGATGTGCTACGTGTAACTAACGGCGCACATATTGAACTTTAATGAGAAACAACAAACTTGATGTGTTATGCAACAACATGCAAAACAAAGCATTAGTGTGTCTTCTTTAGATTTCATGTAATTAATTAAAGTTTAAAATTGGGAAAGGACTTGGTGTACACCCCGTATATTGGTATCCACCTTGACAGTGACGTCATCGATGGGAAGAAGGGAGCAGTGTTGATGGTTGAGGGATTGATGGGGAAATGGGGTTTGAAGGGCCAAGGGTGAATGGAATTTGAGGGGAGATCTTTTCATTTATTTATTTAATTTAGTTTATTTTTACACACACACACACACACACACACACACACAACACAAACATTTTTTATATAGAAAGGAGGAGCCAAGGGCGAATGCCCGCAAAAACGGCCCCCCTCCACTATAGATGAAAAAGAGAGCCAAAATCAAGGTTCAGGGTTTTCGAGATGCCTGGAGACACTGCGTTTCAAAGATTGGAGGTCAAAGACGGGGAAAGATGATTGAGGAAGATTGTTCCGGAGTTGTTCGGTTGAGTAGATGAAATATTGAAAATACCGATTAACCTTTGCGTGAGAGAGTTGGACAGAAAAGGGATACGAATGTGTCGAAAGTCTGGTACTGCGTGCTCTCCTGAAAAGAGGAGGCATGCAGTTAGAGAGTTCAGAAGAGCAGTGTTCGTTACAATAGCGATACTAAAGAAAGAGTGAGGCAACATTGCGGCTGAAGACAGTCAGCAAGAGGCGGGGTATTGATGAGACGAAAAGCTTTTGATTCCACCTTGTCAAGTAGAGCTGTTTGGGTTGAGCCCCCACCAAGGGCGGACTGAGCGGTCTGGCAATCAGGCATGAACCGAGAGCCCAGGTCATTAGGGGGCCCGGCGGCCTCGGCCCGCAGTCATCATAAAACAGTGAGAGTGTTCTCAATTCGGTCAAGTGTCTAATCGAACTGTAATATGAAAAAAATCGGATTTCAAGGAACCCAGGACCCCATTATGCCCGAGGGCCCAGGTTGCTGTCAGTCTGCCCCTGCCCCCCCCCACATGAGAAACGTACTCCATACATGGGCAGACAAGACCCATGTACAGAAACAGCAACTGAATGGGGGTGAAAAAATTGCGGAGCCGATACACCTAACCTCTTGGAAATTGTTTTAAAAGAGTATATGTGATCTTTCCAGGAAAGATCACGAGAAAAGTAAACACCAAGAATGTTAAAAGAGGAATGATTCAGTTGTGTATTGTTGACGATAAGAGGATACTGGTGTGGAAGACTGTGATGAATAGACAGATAAAGGAACTGAGTTTTTGAGGCATTGAAAGCCACTAGGTTTTCTCTGCCTCAGTCAAAGATAGTAGAAAGATCAGAAGTCAGGTGCAACATAGCCGTCCTACGCGAAGCACAGAGTGACTATTGAGAGGGACGCTTTATGAATTGGGTTGAGAAGTGAAGAGTGGAATCATCGGCATAGGAGCGGATAGGACAGGAAGTGCAACTTAATAGATCATTAATAAATAAAAGGAAAAGAGTGGGTGAAAGGACAAAACCTGTGGAACACCACTGCTATTTAGGAGAAAAGTGGTTATCTACAACCGCAGCTATAGATCGGCCAGAAAGGAAATTAGAGATGAAGGCAGAGTAGAAGTATAAAAACAGAAGGAGGGCAGTTTGGAAATTAAAGATTCGTGCTAGACTCTATCAAAAGCTTTTGATATGTCTAGCGCAATAACAAAAACTTAACCGAAATCCCGAAAAGAGGATGACCAAGAGTCAGAGAGATATGCAAGAAGATCACCAGCAGAGCGTCCCTTGCGGAATCAATACTGACGATCTGAAAGAAGATTGTGAGAAGAGAGGTGTTTAAGAATCTTCCATTAAGGATAGATTCAAAAACTTCAGAAAGGTAAGAAATCAAAGAAATTGGACGATAGTTGGAGGATTGAGAGCGGTCATCCTTCTTTGTGAGAGGCTGAATGAAGGAAGGAAAAGTACCAGATGAAAGACAGAGACG
>JAJOZX010002152.1:42500-57500 GCA_023014485.1 Bathynomus jamesi
AGGTAATACAGAAAACGAGGTATTGCAAACACTAAAACCACACAAAGGACTGTGACGTCTGAAATAGGGAAAACGAAAGATGAAGAGTGCTGGTCATAACTGCAGTCTTTGAAACTCTACTCCTTGGAAAGAAGGCGTGAAAGATACACAATAATATACATATAGAAAATACTCAAGAGGTATGCCCCAAACTTTAGAAATTAAATAAAACACATCGCAAAGAAGAGAAGACGTACAATGGATTCGGATCCGTCAAACCTGTAAAATTACATTCTTAACGAATGCGTGTGCCTGGTAAAACAGGGTATCTGTCCTCTTCTTATCACCCTCTCGTCTCTATCCCTGTCTTTTTTCTTGGTCACACCACCACCACCACCATTTATCCTCACTCGCTCATCGAATTAAGTCTCAGCAACAAGTGTTCCGCTACTCTCCAAGGCTGAACGAAGACAACTTTCTTTCGAGACACATCTCTCCGAGATTCGACTTATATCCGAGACTCAACTTCCCCCGTCGATCGCTGATCTTCGCTTCCTTCACCATGTTCGACGTCAATGAATGTTCGTGTTTCTACATAACACCTGTTTCCAAGTAATATTTCAAGCCCTTTCCATCGAAATCGCAGACGCTACACCTTCCATCTTTTCCAACACCGTTCATCGAAAATCTTCAATCGCCATTTAAATCTTTGTACCTTTTCATATTATTGTGATACAGATTTGGCTGTCGTTATAAATGTTAATAAAGAGGTTAACCAAATCATAGTTTACTTGTGCTTGCATTTGGTAATATATAATATATATATATAATATATATATTATATATATATATATATATATATATATATATATATATATATACACACCCTCATTTTGCCATGCAAGTTCGCAAATACCTTGATAAAACGTTCCCCAACAGATGGATTGGCCGAAGAGGTCCTATCGAATGGCCACCCAGGTCACCAGATATCACTCCACTCGATGTTTTTCATCAAAAAGAAAATAAAGAAAAAAAAACATTATCAGAAAATACAAGAATTATTAGAAAAACAATACAATTATTCCTATGGTTCCTGAACTATGGGCCACCCGGTGTATATATATACAGGGTGGTGCAAAAGTCTGGACCCATAGGCAATTTACTATATAAAAAATATCTTTCGATTTTTATAATAGTTTTTATAATTTAATTTTTGTTTATAATTTTACTAAATATTTTTCAGATTGTTACCCTATGGCAGAGAAGTTAATTATAGCAGAAAGAATAGAGCTTGTGCTTTTGTACGCAAAAGAAGGAGTGTTTGGAAGAAGATGGACATCAATTCGAACACTTATTGTAAATTCTGAACTAGAACGTTAAATTGAACATAATTTAGTCACTGGTGTATGGTTAATTAAATTTCATTTCATAATAAACTTCCTGCAGGCCACACTTTTTTTCCATATAAACCACCTATGGGTCTAGACTTTTGCACCACCCTGTGTATATATATATATATATGATGAATAAAACCACGAAGGAAACAATGTGATTCCTTTTACATAGGTCAGACGGGAAAGGATTTGCACACACGTATAAAACAGCATCAATATTCCGTTAGAACAGGACAGTTGTCCAGTGCTCTTTTTGTCCATTTGTCAGAGTTATCCCACTGTATTGATTGGAATAATGCTTCAGTTTTATTTCACTCTAGCAACATTGTTAATAGAAATATTCTTGAGTCTGCCATTATCCAACTTTCAAATAACTTCAACATAAGCAAAGGTCTTTTTCAACTCGATCCTGTTGTTTTGAATTCCTTCAAAACAGATTTAGATAAAAAGGGTAGGACGCTAAATCTTTGGTAAACTTGTATGCTACTGTATTAACTTTTAATCTTCATTTTATTTTTATATATATCGAAACTTGACTATAAAAGGCAGTGTTAAAACCGGGCAGATTTCCAGTATAAATTTGTATTTTTATGATTCATTTGATCTTGTGCTAAAAATCGATATTTTTCCTTACAAATCTGTATGCCTCTTTGTTAATCCGTTAATTTTAATTTTTATTTTTACTTCTCTGTTTATTGCATATATATATATATATATATATATATATATATATAATATAATATAATATATATATATATATATATATATATAATATAGTGTGTGTGTAGATATGTATGTGTATATATATATGTGTTGGTGTGTATGTATGTTATTATTTTTTTTTTTTTTTTTCTTTCTGTAACCTATATATAGGCCGTAACCTTTTATGTACTTCAGTGTTCCTGAGGATGTCATTAGACGAAAGCGCTTGAGCACCTTTTCGTGTTTCCTTTCCTTCGTGGTTTTATTCATCATAAATATTTTTCACGTGTTACTTTCGTGAAATAATTTTCATATATATATATATATATATATATATATATATATATATTAGTGATGGATCGAATAACCGCAACCGCAACCGCAACCGCACTACAACCGCACAAAAATTCACAACCGCAACCGTGACCGCAACCGCCGTTCCATAAGTGCGGTTGCGGTTGTAAAAGCTTAGTTAATTTTAATTTTAGGTTAATTAGAAATATTTCTTTTTTTAAAAAGAAAATGATGGGTCTCCTTATGCGTGCTTAAACGTGACGTCATACGGCTGCCGTAGTAAAATTGGTTTAAACTGCGCTCTAAGTTATTACTCTGTGAGCTCCATGAAGTAACATTTATTTTTATTTAATTTCTTCAAACTAAAATCGCCTTTAGTACAATAGTCAATAAAGCTTATTCCTGCTCGACGGACCTCTCGGGTTCGTGTAACTTGGTCAATGGCCTTGGTTGGCCAAAGGGGTGGTTTCTCGAACATGACTCCCCCAAAAGGGGTAAAGAAGTGGTCTGTGTTAAAACGGACCTGCGCAGTCTCAACTCGCTGCTAGTTGACAACATCAGTCCTCGTTCTGCTTTGATTGTTATCGGTGTAATGTTATGAGCTCTTCATATCTACAACGGTTTTTCATATTGTGTAATGTTTAGTTTATTGAATAACGATACAACTGTGATTGCATTATTGCTCTTAACTGTTACTGTATTGTAATTACTGACAGTGATAACTGATAAGTACTTAGTGGGATGAACAGTGCGATGGGTCCTCGTCCCTCATCCTGGTAACACACTAGTGCAAAATATGGTTTTAATTAATTTGACCTATTCTTTCATAATAGCTATATAAGTTTAGAATATACTTCATTTAAATAGTATTTATTTAGTAAATACCTTATGTTGAACACAAGTTTTGCAACACACAAATAGCGGTAGCGGTGTATTGCAAAACTTGTGTTCAACATAAGGTATTTACTAAATAAATACTATTTAGTATATATTATGTACCAAGTGTGGTAAATCGCACTATATGGCTAAATCCAGTTAATAATTACGCATTTTTCCTAGTATATGATAACCGCAACCGCAACCGCGGTTGGAAAAAATTCGACAACCGCAAACACAACCGCAACCGCGGTTGTGAAAAACCGACCACTCGATCCATCACTAATATATACGTATATATATATAGATGCAAACCCTCAAAGGAAAAAAAAAACCTTGTGGGTTTACATCATTCATTCATTTCACGTGTTTAATTGTGAAATTCATCCCATATATATATATATATATATATATATATATATAGAGAGAGAGAGAGAGAGAGAGAGAGAGAGAGAGAGAGAGAGAGAGAGTTGACGAAAGTTTTTTCCTTAATTTTTGATTTGGTAATAAAATTCAATAAAAAAATACAGATTTATTGAATGAATATATTTGGAATCGCGTTGCTTTCCCTTTGCATTATAATAAAGGTGACTCACGTCGTTCTGGCATTCCATTAATGAGCTTTTACCATTTGTTCTTGAAGACAATTAACGTGATGTCTATTTACTTTTGTCTACTCTCTCTGTATATATATATATATATATATATATGGAAAAGGAACTGGAAGATGCTCAACAAAACTGATGTCGGCAAAGCAGGAAAAGAAAAATATGAGCATTTGAAGAAGATTGAGAGATGTGAGTGACGTCTTCAAACACTGACAGGACTTCATAACATTGCAGGGGGAAAAACGATATAACTGAAAAAGATGTAAAAATGTTGTCTCGTGAATTAGGTTCGCAAAAGATTTTTTGAGTTGGTTTTTTTTTCCAATTTTCTTCGTTTTCGTTTAAACAAGATTTTTACGCAGAAGACTTGTTCAAACTTTTGAAGAGAACGTATTCATTTCATCTGTAATTTAGGTCTATTGAAAATTTTATACTACATTTATAAATTTTATGGAAGATGATACGCGCAAGAAAGGAAAAAGAAATTATGATATTAAACATTTATGCAGTGTTTTAACACACACACACACACACACACACACACCCACACACACACACACACACACACACACACACTCGTGAATATACAATATAGGGTGGCGCAAACGTCGCGCATCATAGGAATCGATGAATCGGTACAGAATTTAAATTCCATACCAATTCATTGATTTGTACTACCTGGTATTCCATGCATTACAACCAAGCTCACCCTCTCGTCTATTGTTAATTTCGTAGTCATCCCCTACCTAAAAGAAAAAAATAATATAATCAACACTGAAAATTCCTATGATGCGCGACTTTTGCGCCACCCTTTATATGACTTAGTTTGACAGGTATATCAATAAAATTAATAATTTGTTTAAAACTTACAACTCTACGAAAGTAAGAATGTACAGTAGTTATAAAGCTAATTTCCAATTTACTTTTAATTTACTATTATTACTATTATTATTATTATTATTATTATTATTATTATTATTAATTTTTTGGCTTACAGCCACTGATAATGGAAGTTTAATTTCCGAAACGTTTGGATATTAAATTTTCATAATGTTGACGTCTGTTGATCATCTTTTTTCCGCCTATCTATCTATTTATCTATCTATCTATTTATTTATTCACTTAGATAAAAAGAGAGGGAAATGATGAATAGAATAAACGACAAAATCATAGGCTTTTATGTCTTTGTGTGCGTCAAGTGTATGGAAAACAATAAGAAAGTAATACAAACGGGAATGGAGATTGCTGAATAGAAGAATCAGTTGCAAAAGGTTCACCGACAGAAAACCAGGAAACGTCAGAAAACGCCGACACAAACGAAAGTGAGATTCAGGACACCACGAGGAAAACACACTACAGGGAAGTGCAGAAGTAGCCTTAGACGAAGAAATACCCCCTGCACAAGAGAGCAAGAGAGAGACACCAGGAACACAGATGAAAACACACCGAAGACAAAAAAAGAACACTGACCAGGGAAGAAGTGATGGTGGAACAGAAGAAAGAAATTGAATCACATTGGACTCGTAAGGAATCTAAACGACGGACCATATGCGAATATTATAAAACAGGTTCGTGCAAATACGGCTCAAATTGCATGTACAATCACTCTAAAAAATATTTCTATATGATGAGGAGTGGAAGATGTAGGTACGGAACAAACTGCTACTTTTTTCACCCTCCTATATGCAGACAGTTAATTAAAGAGAACAATGCCTAAATATAGAGTGCCCGTATTTTCACATAAAGGGTACTCAAAGAAGAGAACGAGAAAGAACAGATAACGTCCGAAATAGAAGTAATAACAAGAGCAATGAAGCATATTTTTTAGAGGAAATGAGGATGATAAAAGCACAACTAGCCCTTCTAACAAGAAAAGACAACTTTGCAGATACATGCACCACAGCATTACAAACATCACCCTTCTGTTCAACACCACCCACCGATAATGCAACAACCACAGTGGTATCAAGAGCCGCAACCCCGATATTCCCAAATGCAGCTGCCCAACCAATACACCAAACAGGAACCGATATCGACCAGGAAACAACCATTATCTAGGAACACCGAATATGAAAATTAGAAACCCTGTGAATGTATTATACGCAAATATAGAAGGCCTCAAACTGACCATGCAGACTGCAAATTACAATACTTACAAATTTAGCTATGAAACCGGCATAGATATCATATGCCTAACGGAATCACACTTACATAAATGCGAAAAACAAATTCCGGCACAAACCAATCAATAAACTTAGAGTTCTCAGAAGGAGATGTAATTAAGGCTCTATCATAGATGCGAGACAATTCGGCACCAGGGCCAGACACATGGAGTGCCACGTTCTGAAGAAATGTAAAGAGAGTATTGCCAAGCTGTTATACTTACTATGGAGGAAATCACTCGACACAGGACAAATTCCACTTCTATTAAAGAACCCGAACATTGCCTTCTTATTTAACAGAGCAATGCCCAAGAATTATCGGCCGGTAGCTCTCACCTCCCATCTTATAAAGTGCTTTCAACATATAATTAGAGGCAAAACTACTTACTAACTACAAGAAAAGAACTTATACAACCCAAATCAACATGACTTCAGGGCTGGAAGATCCTGTCTCAGCTATTAGATCACCAGGAGAAAATATTGGAAACATTGTGTCGAGGACAAAACATGGATGTAATATATACTGATTTTGTTACCGCCTTCGATAAATGTGACCATGGAATTATAGTACACAAACTCAAGAATACAGGAATTACTGGAAAGACAGGAAGATGGATATTTAATTTTCTGGCGCAAAGAACGCAACGAGTGGTAGTAAATAGAGTTAAATCGGAAGTCTCAGAAGTCGTGAGTTCTGTCCCACAAGGTACAGTATTAGCTCCCTTGTTGTTCATAATAATGATTGCAGATATTGATGAGGATATTAAGGACAGTATTGTATCATGTTTCGCGGATGACACAAAGGTATGCGAGGAAATATTGAAGGAAGGTTTCTTAGAAAAATTACAAAACGACATTGAAACATTATTCAAGTGGGCAGAAGACAACATATGAAGTTCAAAGAAAAAAAATTCCAACTTCTAAGATATGGTAATAAGAAGATGCTACGGAATAAAGGGTACAAAACTCTGCAAGCCAAACAGATAACACCAAATCCACAAGTCAGGGATCTTGCAATAATAATAATGTCGTCGGATGCAGAATTCAGAGAGCACTATAACATCAAAATTATAACAGCTTGAAAAATAATGGGAATCGTCTGGGGAAGCTTCCGCAGCAGAAAATCAAACATCATGCTCAAATTATGGAAGAGTCTATTTCTACCGATAATTGAGTATTGCTTAGTACTCGCAAGCCCATGCATAAAATGAGACATTGCGAACATTGAAGCTATACAAAGGACCTGTAGGCCTAAGATAGCGGAAATGAAAGGTTAAGACTACTGGTCTCGACTACAATCCCTGAAACTCTCCTTCTGGAAAGAAGACGCGAGCGGTACACAGTAATATACATATGGAAAATACGCGAGGGTTTTGTCCCTAACCTTAGAAATGAAATATAAACAAAGTGGAATAAAAGAAGAGGCAGATTTTGTACTGTCCCAGCTGCGGTGGGAAAGGGGGCCATGAAAACGAGGATGGAAAATACCCTCATAATACGGGGCTCAAAGCTTTTAGTGGCCTACCAAAAGAAGTGAGGAACCGCTAGCACACCAACCTGAATAACTTCAAGAGTCCCTGACCAGCCATACGTGGCTGACTACGGGTGCAGGAGGAGATCGAAAAGCAATTCCATTCACCAAATCCCGCAAATGAGGCGGGATGGTGCAGAGGGGTCAACCGCAGGTCGATCCTGAACCTCGTTCAAACCGTCATGAGATATCATCAATTAAGCATAGTATCTATCTATCTATCTGCGTCTGTTTGTTGTGCTGGATGGGCATGTTTGCAGTGAACTCTTAAATTAAACTTATTAACCTAAATTTGTTCTGTCTGATTCGTGCTCTTTACTCATATTTTGATAAAATATAATTATATTTTTATATTTTTATATTTATTTGATGAGGAATATTGTTTATAAGTTGTAGTATCTATATTCTATTTACTGACCTAGTTTTATTTAGTTTTTAACTTTGCACATAAACTAATTTATGGAGGATGGGGATCGTTCTGGAATGATTGTTAATGAAGTTTTGTGTTGTCTGTCAAATGCACGAAACCTTACGACTAATAATGATATTTAAATGAAGAGACGTCATTTATTTTATAATGGGAGTAAAATTAAAGAGATTTAATTTTATAACGGGAGTAAAATTAAAGAGATTTAAGATTTAATATTTAAACTTGTAGGTATGCATCGTGTTTGGAGGGTAGAGTAACATGATCATATAAAAGTGGAAATTCAGGATATTTTACATACATTTACGAAATGTAATGATAATTACACTGGTATGCATCATTTTGCTGTCAAGGGTTTTGTAAGTGATTCTTATAGAGTTTTTCCTGCTGATTTCGAATCTGCAATCCGTTTTTCTCAATCAGCTCAGGTTATCCGGCTATGGCCTCATAAGTAAAATAGAATTTTTTGTGATTTTGTCAAAGCGGAATTGGAACAGTAACATCTATCATCACTTGTTTCACTTGTATAATATCTTTTTTTACTTTTCAGGCATATAGATAAAATATTTCATAATGAATAGAGCGTGTAAAAATGATCCCAATAGATTCTGCTACATATGTGGGACGGTTACCATGCCAAATAACCAGTCCCAAATCACTAAATTTGTGAAGACAATGTATAGAGCATACTTTGGAATTAAGCTAGGGGACCAGGACAAAAATTTCGCCCCTCATATGTGCTGCAAGACGTGCATTGAAAATTTGAGAAGATGGAGCAAAGGCAGAGCGAAATCTTTGCCTTTTGGAATTCCCATGATTTGGAGAGAAGGAAAGGATCACGTGACAGATTGCTATTTCTGCATGACAAACCTCCAAGGTAGGCTTATCAATTTATTTTTCTTAAATATTTTGAAATCCTCGTATGAAATTTGACATAATATTCACCATAATGTAATATTCACCATATATAGCATAATATTCACCATAATGATAATCATACATTTACATATACATATTGTTAGAGAAAATACATTTACACATACATATTGTTATACAAGTTACATTTACATATAAAATGATTGTATATTTTCTTTCTTTTTCATTCATATTGTCCCGGGGACAATATGAATGAAAAAGAAAGAAAATATACAATCATTTTATATGTAAATGTAACTTGTATAACAATGTATGTGTAAATGTATTTTCTCTAACAATATGTATATGTAAATGTATGATTATCATTATGGTGAATATTATGCTATATATGGTGAATATTACATTATGGTGAATATTATGTCAAATTTCATACGAGGATTTCAAAATATTTAAGAAAAATAAATTGATAAGCCTACCTTGGAGGTTTGTCATGCAGAAATAGCAATCTGTCACGTGATCCTTTCCTTCTCTCCAAATCATGGGAATTCCAAAAGGCAAAGATTTCGCTCTGCCTTTGCTCCATCTTCTCAAATTTTCAATGCACGTCTTGCAGCACATATGAGGGGCGAAATTTTTGTCCTGGTCCCCTAGCTTAATTCCAAAGTATGCTCTATACATTGTCTTCACAAATTTAGTGATTTGGGACTGGTTATTTGGCATGGTAACCGTCCCACATATGTAGCAGAATCTATTGGGATCATTTTTACACGCTCTATTCATTATGAAATATTTTATCTATATGCCTGAAAAGTAAAAAAAGATATTATACAAGTGAAACAAGTGATGATAGATGTTACTGTTCCAATTCCGCTTTGACAAAATCACAAAAAATTCTATTTTACTTATGAGGCCATAGCCGGATAACCTGAGCTGATTGAGAAAAACGGATTGCAGATTCGAAATCAGCAGGAAAAACTCTATAAGAATCACTTACAAAACCCTTGACAGCAAAATTGATGCATACCAGTGTAATTATCATTACATTTCGTAAATGTATGTAAAATATCCTGAATTTCCACTTTATATGATCATGTTACTCTACCCTCCAAACACGATGCATACCTACAAGTTTAAATATTAAATCTTAAATCTCTTTAATTTTACTCCCGTTATAAAATTAAATCTCTTTAATTTTACTCCCATTATAAAATAAATGACGTCTCTTCATTTAAATATCATTATTAGTCGTAAGGTTTCGTGCATTTGACAGACAACACAAAAACTTCATTAACAATCATTCCAGAACGATCCCCATCCTCCATAAATTAGTTTATGTGCAAAGTTAAAAACTAAATAAAACTAGGTCAGTAAATAGAATATAGATACTACAACTTATAAACAATATTCCTCATCAAATAAATATAAAAATATAAAAATATTTATATTTTATCAAAATATGAGTAAAGAGCACGAATCAGACAGAACAAATTTAGGTTAATAAGTTTAATTTAAGAGTTCACTGCAAACATGCCCATCCAGCACAACAAACAGACGCAGATAGATAGATAGATACTATGCTTAATTGATGATATCTCATGACGGTTTGAACGAGGTTCAGGATCGACCTGCGGTTGACCCCTCTGCACCATCCCGCCTCATTTGCGGGATTTGGTGAATGGAATTGCTTTTCGATCTCCTCCTGCACCCGTAGTCAGCCACGTATGGCTGGTCAGGGACTCTTGAAGTTATTCAGGTTGGTGTGCTAGCGGTTCCTCACTTCTTTTGGTAGGCCACTAAAAAGCTTTGAGCCCCGTATTATGAGGGTATTTTCCATCCTCGTTTTCATGGCCCCCTTTCCCACCGCAGCTGGGACAGTACAAAATCTGCCTCTTCTTTTATTCCACTTTGTTTATATTTCATTTCTAAGGTTAGGGACAAAACCCTCGCGTATTTTCCATATGTATATTACTGTGTACCGCTCGCGTCTTCTTTCCAGAAGGAGAGTTTCAGGGATTGTAGTCGAGACCAGTAGTCTTAACCTTTCATTTCCGCTATCTTAGGCCTACAGGTCCTTTGTATAGCTTCAATGTTCGCAATGTCTCATTTTATGCATGGGCTTGCGAGTACTAAGCAATACTCAATTATCGGTAGAAATAGACTCTTCCATAATTTGAGCATGATGTTTGATTTTCTGCTGCGGAAGCTTCCCCAGACGATTCCCATTATTTTTCAAGCTGTTATAATTTTGATGTTATAGTGCTCTCTGAATTCTGCATCCGACGACATTATTATTATTGCAAGATCCCTGACTTGTGGATTTGGTGTTATCTGTTTGGCTTGCAGAGTTTTGTACCCTTTATTCCGTAGCATCTTCTTATTACCATATCTTAGAAGTTGGAATTTTTTTTCTTTGAACTTCATATTGTTGTCTTCTGCCCACTTGAATAATGTTTCAATGTCGTTTTGTAATTTTTCTAAGAAACCTTCCTTCAATATTTCCTCGCATACCTTTGTGTCATCCGCGAAACATGATACAATACTGTCCTTAATATCCTCATCAATATCTGCAATCATTATTATGAACAACAAGGGAGCTAATACTGTACCTTGTGGGACAGAACTCACGACTTCTGAGACTTCCGATTTAACTCTATTTACTACCACTCGTTGCGTTCTTTGCGCCAGAAAATTAAATATCCATCTTCCTGTCTTTCCAGTAATTCCTGTATTCTTGAGTTTGTGTGCTATAATTCCATGGTCACATTTATCGAAGGCGGTAACAAAATCAGTATATATTACATCCATGTTTTGTCCTCGACACAATGTTTCCAATATTTTCTCCTGGTGATCTAATAGCTGAGACAGGATCTTCCAGCCCTGAAGTCATGTTGATTTGGGTTGTATAAGTTCTTTTCTTGTAGTTAGTAAGTAGTTTTGCCTCTAATTATATGTTGAAAGCACTTTATAAGATGGGAGGTGAGAGCTACCGGCCGATAATTCTTGGGCATTGCTCTGTTAAATAAGAAGGCAATGTTCGGGTTCTTTAATAGAAGTGGAATTTGTCCTGTGTCGAGTGATTTCCTCCATAGTAAGTATAACAGCTTGGCAATACTCTCTTTACATTTCTTCAGAAACGTGGCACTCCATGTGTCTGGCCCTGGTGCCGAATTGTCTCGCATCTATGATAGAGCCTTAATTACATCTCCTTCTGAGAACTCTAAGTTTATTGATTGGTTTGTGCCGGAATTTGTCCTTTTTCGCATTTATGTAAGTGTGATTCCGTTAGGCATATGATATCTATGCCGGTTTCCATAGCTAAATTTTGTAAGTATTGTAATTTGCAGTCTGCATGGTCAGTTTGAGGCCTTCTATATTTGCGTATAATACATTCACAGGGTTTCTAATTTTCATATTCGGTGTTCCTAGATAATGGTTGTTTCCTGGTCGATATCGGTTCCTGTTTGGTGTATTGGTTGGGCAGCTGCATTTGGGAATATCGGGGTTGCGGCTCTTGATACCACTGTGGTTGTTGCATTATCGGTGGGTGGTGTTGAACAGAAGGGTGATGTTTGTAATGCTGTGGTGCATGTATCTGCAAAGTTGTCTTTTCTTGTTAGAAGGGCTAGTTGTGCTTTTATCATCCTCATTTCCTCTAAAAAATATGCTTCATTGCTCTTGTTATTACTTCTATTTCGGACGTTATCTGTTCTTTCTCGTTCTCTTCTTTGAGTACCCTTTATGTGAAAATACGGGCACTCTATATTTAGGCATTGTTTCTCTTTAATTAACTGTCTGCATATAGGAGGGTGAAAAAAGTAGCAGTTTGTTCCGTACCTACATCTTCCACTCCTCATCATATAGAAATATTTTTTAGAGTGATTGTACATGCAATTTGAGCCGTATTTGCACGAACCTGTTTTATAATATTCGCATATGGTCCGTCGTTTAGATTCCTTACGAGTCCAATGTGATTCAATTTCTTTCTTCTGTTCCACCATCACTTCTTCCCTGGTCAGTGTTCTTTTTTTGTCTTCGGTGTGTTTTCATCTGTGTTCCTGGTGTCTCTCTCTTGCTCTCTTGTGCAGGGGTATTTCTTCGTCTAAGGCTACTTCTGCACTTCCCTGTAGTGTGTTTTCCTCGTGGTGTCCTGAATCTCACTTTCGTTTGTGTCGGCGTTTTCTGACGTTTCCTGGTTTTCTGTCGGTGAACCTTTTGCAACTGATTCTTCTATTTCAGCAATCTCCATTCCCGTTTGTATTACTTTCTTATTGTTTTCCATACACTTGACGCACACAAAGACATAAAAGCCTATGATTTTGTCGTTTATTCTATTCATCATTTCCTCTCTTTTTATCTAAGTGAATAAATAAATAGATAGATAGATAAATAGATAGATAGGCGGATAAAAAAGATGATCAACAGACGTCAACATTATGAAAATTTAATATCCAAACGTTTCGGAAATTAAACTTCCATTATCAGTGGCTGTAAGCCAAAAAATTAAATAATAATAATAATAATAATAATAATAATAATAGTAATAATAGTAAATTAAAAGTAAATTGGAAATTAGCTTTATAACTACTGTACATTCTTACTTTCGTAGAGTTGTAAGTTTTAAACAAATTATTAATTTTATTGATATACCTGTCAAACTAAGTCATATAAAGGGTGGCGCAAAAGTCGCGCATCATAGGAATTTTCAGTGTTGATTATATTATTTTTTTCTTTTAGGTAGGGGATGACTACGAAATTAACAATAGACGAGAGGGTGAGCTTGGTTGTAATGCATGGAATACCAGGTAGTACAAATCAATGAATTGGTATGGAATTTAAATTCTGTACCGATTCATCGATTCCTATGATGCGCGACGTTTGCGCCACCCTATATTGTATATTCACGAGTGTGTGTGTGTGTGTGTGTGTTGTGTGTGGTGTGGTGTGTGTGTGTGTGTGTGTGTGTGTTAAAACACTGCATAAATGTTTAATATCATAATTTCTTTTTCCTTTCTTGCGCGTATCATCTTCCATAAAATTTATAAATGTAGTATAAAATTTTCAATAGACCTAAATTACAGATGAAATGAATACGTTCTCTTCAAAAGTTTGAACAAGTCTTCTGCGTAAAAATCTTGTTTAAACGAAAACGAAGAAATTGGAAAAAAAAACCAACTCAAAAAATCTTTTGCGAACCTAATTCACGAGACAACATTTTTACATCTTTTTCAGTTATATCGTTTTTCCCCTGCAATGTTATGAAGTCCTGTCAGTGTTTGAAGACGTCACTCACATCTCTCAATCTTCTTCAAATGCTCATATTTTCTTTTCCTGCTTTGCCGACATCAGTTTTGTTGAGCATCTTCCAGTTCCTTTTCCATATATATATATATATATATATATACAGAGAGAGTAGACAAAAGTAAATAGACATCACGTTAATTGTCTTCAAGAACAAATGGTAAAAGCTCATTAATGGAATGCCAGAACGACGTGAGTCACCTTTATTTATAATGCAAAGAGGAAAGCAACGCGATTCCAAATATATTCATTCAATAAATCTGTAATTTTTATTGAATTTTATTACCAAATCAAAAATTAAGGAAAAAACTTTCGTCAACTCTCTCTCTCTCTCTCTCTCTTCTCTCTCTCTCTCTCTCTCTCTCTCTATATATATATTATATATATATATATATATATGGGATGAATTTCACAATTAAACACGTGAAATGAATGAATGATGTAAACCCACAAGGTTTTTTTTTTCCTTTGAGGGTTTGCATCATATATATATATACGTATATATTAGTGATGGATCGAGTGGTCGGTTTTTCACAACCGCGGTTGCGGTTGTGTTTGCGGTTGTCGAATTTTTTCCAACCGCGGTTGCGGTTGCGGTTATCATATACTAGGAAAATGCGTAATTATTAACTGGATTTAGCCACTATAGTGCGATTTAGCCACACTTGGTACATAATATATACTAAATAGTATTTATTTAGTAAATACCTTATGTTGAACACAAGTTTTGCAATACACCGCTACCGCTATTTGTGTGTTGCAAAACTTGTGTTCAACATAAGGTATTTACTAAATAAATACTATTTAAATGAAGTATATTCTAAACTTATATAGCTATTATGAAAGAATAGGT
>JAJOZX010002152.1:62500-85000 GCA_023014485.1 Bathynomus jamesi
TTTCCTAGTATATGATAACCGCAACCGCAACCGCGGTTGGAAAAAATTCGACAACCGCAAACACAACCGCAACCGCGGTTGTGAAAAACCGACCACTCGATCCATCACTAATATATACGTATATATATATATGATGCAAACCCTCAAAGGAAAAAAAAAACCTTGTGGGTTTACATCATTCATTCATTTCACGTGTTTAATTGTGAAATTCATCCCATATATATATATATATATATATATATATAGAGAGAGAGAGAGAGAGAGAGAGAGAGAGAGAGAGAGAGAGAGAGAGAGAGAGAGAGTTGACGAAAGTTTTTTCCTTAATTTTTGATTTGGTAATAAAATTCAATAAAAAATTACAGATTTATTGAATGAATATATTTGGAATCGCGTTGCTTTCCTCTTTGCATTATAAATAAAGGTGACTCACGTCGTTCTGGCATTCCATTAATGAGCTTTTACCATTTGTTCTTGAAGACAATTAACGTGATGTCTATTTACTTTTGTCTACTCTCTATGTATATATATATATATATATATATGGAAAAGGAACTGGAAGATGCTCAACAAAACTGATGTCGGCAAAGCAGGAAAAGAAAATATGAGCATTTGAAGAAGATTGAGAGATGTGAGTGACGTCTTCAAACACTGACAGGACTTCATAACATTGCAGGGGGAAAAACGATATAACTGAAAAAGATGTAAAAATGTTGTCTCGTGAATTAGGTTCGCAAAAGATTTTTTGAGTTGGTTTTTTTTTCCAATTTTCTTCGTTTTCGTTTAAACAAGATTTTTACGCAGAAGACTTGTTCAAACTTTTGAAGAGAACGTATTCATTTCATCTGTAATTTAGGTCTATTGAAAATTTTATACTACATTTATAAATTTTATGGAAGATGATACGCGCAAGAAAGGAAAAGAAATTATGATATTAAACATTTATGCAGTGTTTTAACACACACACACACACACACACACACACACACACACACACACACACACACACACACACACTCGTGAATATACAATATAGGGTGGCGCAAACGTCGCGCATCATAGGAATCGATGAATCGGTACAGAATTTAAATTCCATACCAATTCATTGATTTGTACTACCTGGTATTCCATGCATTACAACCAAGCTCACCCTCTCGTCTATTGTTAATTTCGTAGTCATCCCCTACCTAAAAGAAAAAAATAATATAATCAACACTGAAAATTCCTATGATGCGCGACTTTTGCGCCACCCTTTATATGACTTAGTTTGACAGGTATATCAATAAAATTAATAATTTGTTTAAAACTTACAACTCTACGAAAGTAAGAATGTACAGTAGTTATAAAGCTAATTTCCAATTTACTTTTAATTTACTATTATTACTATTATTATTATTATTATTATTATTATTATTATTATTAATTTTTTGGCTTACAGCCACTGATAATGGAAGTTTAATTTCCGAAACGTTTGGATATTAAATTTTCATAATGTTGACGTCTGTTGATCATCTTTTTTATCCGCCTATCTATCTATTTATCTATCTATCTATTTATTTATTCACTTAGATAAAAAAGAGAGGGAAATGATGAATAGAATAAACGACAAAATCATAGGCTTTTATGTCTTTGTGTGCGTCAAGTGTATGGAAAACAATAAGAAAGTAATACAAACGGGAATGGAGATTGCTGAAATAGAAGAATCAGTTGCAAAAGGTTCACCGACAGAAAACCAGGAAACGTCAGAAAACGCCGACACAAACGAAAGTGAGATTCAGGACACCACGAGGAAAACACACTACAGGGAAGTGCAGAAGTAGCCTTAGACGAAGAAATACCCCCTGCACAAGAGAGCAAGAGAGAGACACCAGGAACACAGATGAAAACACACCGAAGACAAAAAAGAACACTGACCAGGGAAGAAGTGATGGTGGAACAGAAGAAAGAAATTGAATCACATTGGACTCGTAAGGAATCTAAACGACGGACCATATGCGAATATTATAAAACAGGTTCGTGCAAATACGGCTCAAATTGCATGTACAATCACTCTAAAAAATATTTCTATATGATGAGGAGTGGAAGATGTAGGTACGGAACAAACTGCTACTTTTTTCACCCTCCTATATGCAGACAGTTAATTAAAGAGAAACAATGCCTAAATATAGAGTGCCCGTATTTTCACATAAAGGGTACTCAAAGAAGAGAACGAGAAAGAACAGATAACGTCCGAAATAGAAGTAATAACAAGAGCAATGAAGCATATTTTTTAGAGGAAATGAGGATGATAAAAGCACAACTAGCCCTTCTAACAAGAAAAGACAACTTTGCAGATACATGCACCACAGCATTACAAACATCACCCTTCTGTTCAACACCACCCACCGATAATGCAACAACCACAGTGGTATCAAGAGCCGCAACCCCGATATTCCCAAATGCAGCTGCCCAACCAATACACCAAACAGGAACCGATATCGACCAGGAAACAACCATTATCTAGGAACACCGAATATGAAAATTAGAAACCCTGTGAATGTATTATACGCAAATATAGAAGGCCTCAAACTGACCATGCAGACTGCAAATTACAATACTTACAAAATTTAGCTATGGAAACCGGCATAGATATCATATGCCTAACGGAATCACACTTACATAAATGCGAAAAAGGACAAATTCCGGCACAAACCAATCAATAAACTTAGAGTTCTCAGAAGGAGATGTAATTAAGGCTCTATCATAGATGCGAGACAATTCGGCACCAGGGCCAGACACATGGAGTGCCACGTTTCTGAAGAAATGTAAAGAGAGTATTGCCAAGCTGTTATACTTACTATGGAGGAAATCACTCGACACAGGACAAATTCCACTTCTATTAAAGAACCCGAACATTGCCTTCTTATTTAACAGAGCAATGCCCAAGAATTATCGGCCGGTAGCTCTCACCTCCCATCTTATAAAGTGCTTTCAACATATAATTAGAGGCAAAACTACTTACTAACTACAAGAAAAGAACTTATACAACCCAAATCAACATGACTTCAGGGCTGGAAGATCCTGTCTCAGCTATTAGATCACCAGGAGAAAATATTGGAAACATTGTGTCGAGGACAAAACATGGATGTAATATATACTGATTTTGTTACCGCCTTCGATAAATGTGACCATGGAATTATAGCACACAAACTCAAGAATACAGGAATTACTGGAAAGACAGGAAGATGGATATTTAATTTTCTGGCGCAAAGAACGCAACGAGTGGTAGTAAATAGAGTTAAATCGGAAGTCTCAGAAGTCGTGAGTTCTGTCCCACAAGGTACAGTATTAGCTCCCTTGTTGTTCATAATAATGATTGCAGATATTGATGAGGATATTAAGGACAGTATTGTATCATGTTTCGCGGATGACACAAAGGTATGCGAGGAAATATTGAAGGAAGGTTTCTTAGAAAAATTACAAAACGACATTGAAACATTATTCAAGTGGGCAGAAGACAACAATATGAAGTTCAAAGAAAAAAAATTCCAACTTCTAAGATATGGTAATAAGAAGATGCTACGGAATAAAGGGTACAAAACTCTGCAAGCCAAACAGATAACACCAAATCCACAAGTCAGGGATCTTGCAATAATAATAATGTCGTCGGATGCAGAATTCAGAGAGCACTATAACATCAAAATTATAACAGCTTGAAAAATAATGGGAATCGTCTGGGGAAGCTTCCGCAGCAGAAAATCAAACATCATGCTCAAATTATGGAAGAGTCTATTTCTACCGATAATTGAGTATTGCTTAGTACTCGCAAGCCCATGCATAAAATGAGACATTGCGAACATTGAAGCTATACAAAGGACCTGTAGGCCTAAGATAGCGGAAATGAAAGGTTAAGACTACTGGTCTCGACTACAATCCCTGAAACTCTCCTTCTGGAAAGAAGACGCGAGCGGTACACAGTAATATACATATGGAAAATACGCGAGGGTTTTGTCCCTAACCTTAGAAATGAAATATAAACAAAGTGGAATAAAAGAAGAGGCAGATTTTGTACTGTCCCAGCTGCGGTGGGAAAGGGGGCCATGAAAACGAGGATGGAAAATACCCTCATAATACGGGGCTCAAAGCTTTTTAGTGGCCTACCAAAAGAAGTGAGGAACCGCTAGCACACCAACCTGAATAACTTCAAGAGTCCCTGACCAGCCATACGTGGCTGACTACGGGTGCAGGAGGAGATCGAAAAGCAATTCCATTCACCAAATCCCGCAAATGAGGCGGGATGGTGCAGAGGGGTCAACCGCAGGTCGATCCTGAACCTCGTTCAAACCGTCATGAGATATCATCAATTAAGCATAGTATCTATCTATCTATCTGCGTCTGTTTGTTGTGCTGGATGGGCATGTTTGCAGTGAACTCTTAAATTAAACTTATTAACCTAAATTTGTTCTGTCTGATTCGTGCTCTTTACTCATATTTTGATAAAATATAATTTTATATTTTATTTTTTATTTTATTTGATGAGGAATATTGTTTATAAGTTGTAGTATCTATATTCTATTTACTGACCTAGTTTTATTTAGTTTTTAACTTTGCACATAAACTAATTTATGGAGGATGGGGATCGTTCTGGAATGATTGTTAATGAAGTTTTGTGTTGTCTGTCAAATGCACGAAACCTTACGACTAATAATGATATTTAAATGAAGAGACGTCATTTATTTTATAATGGGAGTAAAATTAAAGAGATTTAATTTTATAACGGGAGTAAAATTAAAGAGATTTAAGATTTAATATTTAAACTTGTAGGTATGCATCGTGTTTGGAGGGTAGAGTAACATGATCATATAAAAGTGGAAATTCAGGATATTTTACATACATTTACGAAATGTAATGATAATTACACTGGTATGCATCAATTTTGCTGTCAAGGGTTTTGTAAGTGATTCTTATAGAGTTTTTCCTGCTGATTTCGAATCTGCAATCCGTTTTTCTCAATCAGCTCAGGTTATCCGGCTATGGCCTCATAAGTAAAATAGAATTTTTTTGTGATTTTGTCAAAGCGGAATTGGAACAGTAACATCTATCATCACTTGTTTCACTTGTATAATATCTTTTTTTACTTTTCAGGCATATAGATAAAATATTTCATAATGAATAGAGCGTGTAAAAATGATCCCAATAGATTCTGCTACATATGTGGGACGGTTACCATGCCAAATAACCAGTCCCAAATCACTAAATTTGTGAAGACAATGTATAGAGCATACTTTGGAATTAAGCTAGGGGACCAGGACAAAAATTTCGCCCCTCATATGTGCTGCAAGACGTGCATTGAAAATTTGAGAAGATGGAGCAAAGGCAGAGCGAAATCTTTGCCTTTTGGAATTCCCATGATTTGGAGAGAAGGAAAGGATCACGTGACAGATTGCTATTTCTGCATGACAAACCTCCAAGGTAGGCTTATCAATTTATTTTTCTTAAATATTTTGAAATCCTCGTATGAAATTTGACATAATATTCACCATAATGTAATATTCACCATATATAGCATAATATTCACCATAATGATAATCATACATTTACATATACATATTGTTAGAGAAAATACATTTACACATACATATTGTTATACAAGTTACATTTACATATAAAATGATTGTATATTTTCTTTCTTTTTCATTCATATTGTCCCCGAAGGGACAATATGAATGAAAAAGAAAGAAAATATACAGACTCCATCGACCTATTTCATATCTTACAGACCGCAGCCTTCCCTCACGAGCCGCCACTGTCTGAATGCTTCTTCTATTTCATATGCAAGTTTTATATCCATGTTTCTGTGTTTCTATTTTCAGGAGTTAACAAGAAGAATAAACACATTGTTGTATACCCTGACATTCCTTCTGCTATGAGACCTGTACCCCATGGTCCTGGAATTCCAATACCCGACCCACCTCAAACCCTGGACTTCGATGATTCTGATGATGAATCAATGACCAATGCCAATGACCAGTCCCAGTCGTATATACCTCAAAATACCGCTTCAAATGAGCCGAGGCCTCTCAACCAGGCCAAACGTAATGATCTTACCAGGGATTTAGGACTTTCCAAATTAGCTGCCGAGATCTTGGGCTCACGACTTCGAGAGGACAACTTGCTGGCTCCGGGAACAACATTCTCCTGGTATAGGAAACGAGAGGAAGAATTCCGCAAGTTTTTTGCAGTGCACGAAAATACCTCTTCCTTAGTGTACTGCTGCAATGTTGAGGGGCTAATCGAATCCTTGGGCCTGCCATATAGCGCATCAGAATGGAGGCTATTTATAGACTCGTCTAAACGAAGTTTGAAAGCAGTACTTCTCAACATTGGGAATAGGGTTGCATCAGTCCCTGTAGCACATTCCGTACAACTTACTGAGAGCTACGATAACATGAAAATTTTACTGGATGCTCTCGTATACGACCAACATAACTGGAGGATCTGTGGAGATTTGAAGGTAATACTAATATCATAAGTAAACTATTGCTATTGACTATGTTGTTTTTCCAAAGGTTATTTGAGAGCGTATAAGAACACTTAACTTCCCCACAGAAGTGATACAGTCCAATGCATAGATTTTTTTATCTGATAGAACAAATTCTCTAAATTCTTTAAATATTTTCATTTTTTTTCAGATTGTAGCATTTGTATTGGGAATGCAAGGGGGATACACGAAATACCCATGTTTCCTCTGCAAATGGGATAGCCGAGCGGATGAGAAGCACTATGCACAGCGTGAATGGGCATCCAGAGAGAATTTTGAACCTGGGTCGCATAATATCGTTTCAGTGCCCCTTGTACCACCAACAAAAATTTTGCTCCCACCACTTCATATTAAGCTGGGCTTGATGAAAAATTTCATCAAATCAATGAATAAGGAGGGTTCAGCATTCCGATATCTCGAGAGTAAATTTCCTCATATATCTGATGCTAAACTAAATGCTGGGGTTTTTGATGGTCCTCAAATTCGAACTTTGATCAAGGATACTCAGTTCGAAAACGCAATGACTCCAACTGAGAAGAATGCCTGGCAGGCATTCAAATCAGTTGTCACTGATTTTCTTGGCAAGCGTAGAAGTCCAGAATACGAGTCCGTTGTCGAAAACTTGATGGAAGCTTTCAAAGCTCATGGGTCGCGCATGTCCATAAAAATGCACTTTTTGTGGTCCCACTTGGACTATTTTCCTGAAAATTGCGGGGATTATAGTGAGGAACAGGGTGAACGATTTCACCAAGATATCAAAATAATGGAAGAGAGGTACCAGGGAAACTGGGATATCAATATGCTGGCGGACTATTGCTGGTGTTTGAAGCGAGACGTGCCCGAAGAAAAACAGACGGAAAGCCAAAAAAACTTCATTTCTTCCTCAATAAACTTTTTTCCATATTCATTGTATGAATAAAAGTATTTATTCACACAATGTTTTCATTTTTCACGAGTGTTCTTATAATATTACTCGTATCTTCAGTGTTTAAGCTAAAAAATCAATAAATTTGGGGATAAAATTGGACTTATAATAAATGGCCAATAGAGAAAAAACCTGACCTGATTGAGGAAAACCAATGTCATTTTCGAATTGAGCATGGTTGAATTATATAATATGAGTTGAAAAAACCCTCATAGCAGACAAAAAAATTTCATATGCATACCAGTGTTATTTTAGGAGCAAGTGTAGTTTACGTCCCCATGTGGTCCCTAGTGTAGTTTACGTTCCCCTACATTATCCTAGTGTAGTTTGCGTTCCCCAACTTTGTCCGCGTATATCTAATCAAATAAAACTTTAAAACTAGATAGATAGATAAATAGAATAACCTTTATTAATAATAATAAAATAAATAAAATAAAAAATTTCAATTTACAATAACATGAATAATTGTGAAGCTCGACTATTTATTTTATTTAATTTGGCCCTTAAGCTTTAGGCTTTACTAACGAAAATATTACGACTTAACCTAACCAATCGTTAATTTTTATATATATATATATATATATATATATATATATAATATATATATATATATTAGAGTTGCCAGACGTCCCGTATTTTACGAGACAGTCCCACATTTGATCAAAAAATCCCGCGTCAAAATCCCGCGTTCAAAATGTCCCGCAAAAAATATTTTTTAAGCAAATTTTTTAGGGATGAATTGATTTAGAATTTCAATATTATGTATAGTAATTTCAATTTATTCACGATGTTTAATTGTTAAATATTATTGTAATAACATTTTTCTAATTTTGTTTGTTGTAGCCGTTAAAGAAATCTAGTTTCAATTTGGAAAAACATTTGGTCTTAGAAAAAACCAGAAAAATGTTTGTCCCGCATGGGCATTTCAAAAATCTGGCAACCCTAATATATATATATATATATTTTGATTCTCTTTTCATTAAAGTTCACAATAACCAGACTAGAGGTCATAGTATGAAATTATTTAAGCCAAGATGTAGAACAAATTTAAGAAAACAGTTTTCCAAGTGTTGTGGGATATAGGAAGATAGCATCTTGGGTTAGGGGATACTCTCTGTCATTACACACCCCATTTAAAGAGATTCCTCTGCCGAGCGGTGCCCCCCATAGTACTGTGAGGTATTGAAAAACTCATGATCTTCACTTTCCCCACAAACACCTTTAAATGGGAGACCCAAAATGGGTGCACACACATTTCTACATTACTGTACAGTCTTTACAGCCACACCCACACTTTTCCTCCTAAGTATATATATTGTAATGTATATCGTTGTAAATTGTGACTTGTTCCGCAATTGATATGGACCGTGACTTATTTTTTGTTGGCAAGGTACTGGTATTGGTGGATACCGTAATGAAATTGACTTGATTCTTTGGATCTGATATATTTGCATGTCGGTTATAAATAGATATAGAGTGTAATATATTTGTGGATAGTAGTCTATTATGACTTGATCCTCTGGATCCAGAGATTCTATCTTTAGTTTTAAATTGATAATTAATTAGTTTTAAATTGATAATTATTTAGTTTTGTAAAAACTGGTTGTTGCCAATGTACAGGCAGTTTTTACATAGTGGAGCCGCATCGATGGGCCGACGTGGCCCCTAGTGTGCCCACTATAAAAATTTCTTATGTTCTTATGTTCCTTGTGGTTCGGAACCCACGTAAAATTGTAGGTTCCCTCCGCCACCACGGAGGACATGCACAATACACAATTACGAACACAGTTAGGTAGACCAGCCATAAGTGGATCCTAGGGTCTTTGTTGGTCTGAAACATTATAACATATAACATATATGCATATATAACTGCAATGACCGCGCAGTATATAAATGAATAGAAACGACATAAGTACTAAGGAACGTTTCTGCACACGAGGAGGAGAGATAACGAATAAATGAAAAATGAGGCGAACCGCCCGGGAATCGAACCCAGGGCCTTCCAATTGCCGGTTGGACGCGCTACCATTATGCTACGGACCTCAATTAATCACAAATCGAAATTCTCCCACATAGGGCAGAAACCAATGCCCTGAGAAGGCACCCTCGCAAATCGTGAATATGCGCATATAACTGCAATGACCGCGCAGTATATAAATGAATAGAAACGACATAAGTACTAAGGAACGTTTCTGCACACGAGGAGGAGAGATAACGAATAAATGAAAAATGAGGCGAACCGCCCGGGAATCGAACCCAGGGCCTTCCAATTGCCGGTTGGACGCGCTACCATTATGCTACGGACCTCAATTAATCACAAATCGAAATTCTCCCACATAGGGCAGAAACCAATGCCCTGAGAAGGGCGGTTCGCCTCATTTTTCATTTATTCGTTATCTCTCCTCCTCGTGTGCAGAAACGTTCCTTAGTACTTATGTCGTTTCTATTCATAACATATATATATATACACACATGTGTGTGTATATATAAATTGACGATTGGTTAGGTTAAGTCGTAATATTTTCGTTAGTTTTAACGTTTTATTTGATGGATTCATTTAAAAAATGTCTCCTAAAGATCCTAGTGTAGGTTACGTTCCCAACTTTGACCTGGGTGGAAATAAACTCTGTCTACTAGAGTGGGTTTTTATTATCATATTTTGACCTTCATGTAGAAAAAAAGTGTTTTTTTGCATTTGACCTAGTGTAGTTTGCGTCCCCTTTTGCGTCAGGAGGTCATAAACTACACTTGCTCCTTATTTTAATTTACTGAAATTTGTTTGTGGCCTCATTTGATGGCATGCCACCATCTTCTTCCGGTCTCGAAGTAATTGGCGAGACAATGATCTCGCTAATGCGGGAAATTTCTGTCATGAAATAAGTGAAATAAGTTGAAACAAAATCGTAACTCTATGAAGGAATTGAAGACTATATTGATATAAGTGAAATTAAAAAGATACTATATGACAAGAAACCTGCTATTAATAATGAAGAATGTAGATCATTATTGAAGTCAATAACCCTTTCACAGGTCAAACTTTTAAACAGGGCTGGGTCAGTGCTGGCTCTGAGGGCAGGATGAAATCCTCCAAATGATGCGAGATGCTACAGAGGAATCAAACTCAGGTTGATCTTAAAAACCTATTCGAAGCCAACAATGGTAACAAAAGTAAAGTACTTATTCAACCTAATAAAATTTAATGTGAATACCTTACATATAAGCTTCCCCATTCCTGAGCCAACGTTGTAGAAATTTTCTAAATATAAACTTTGCATAGAAAACAAATAAAAAAATAATTCTACAATTGCCGCATACATCTAACTTCAATAGGCCTATATTCTTATGAAATTATAACTTCGTAGTTATAGATTTCTTTGATAACTGAAGTTCATGTCCAACGCTCAAGTGAAGAGGGATTTCAGGGTTGAGGCTAGGAATGTCTTTCATAAGCAACAAATGTATGTCATAAATAATTTACATAATAAAGCGTTACTTAAGTTATGAATATTAATATCGGTAATGAAAAAGTTTTTTTTTGTGGGGTCTCATTTTGTTAAGCCTTTGGGATCACCTGAAGATTAGGGCCCCCAGCCTTCTTTAGTTAGCCTTATAAGGCTAACTAACGAAAATATCACGACCTAACCTAACCAATCGTTAGGTCAACTGTACGCCCTTGACGATTGGTTAGGTTAGGTCGTGTTAGTTTCGTTAGTTAGCCTTATAAAGCTAACTAAAGAAGGCTGGGGGCCCTGATCTTCACGTGATCCAGACTTTGCTCTAACTGAATTTATTGAAAGACATTTGACAAAAATAATAAAAGATAACCATTTCATCTCAAACATTTTCGCTTTCTTTCGAGCATTTGACAAATTTCTTTATACTTTTCTTCATGGCGGACGTAAAATTAAATACTGTATAATATTTTTACTCAGGTGACAAGACATTGTGGGCACCCTGTACTTTTCTTCATGGCGGACGTGAAATTTAAATATAGTACTGATTTAAATGAATTATGAAAGCAGTTTCAATTAAGAAATTAGATGAATATTCAGTAGAAAATTAAAAATTTTGAAAATTGTTAATAAAGAAAAATTCGCACGTTATAATTCCATACTAAAATTTTGTTTCCACTTATTTTCGTAATTGCATTTATTATGTAAATCACTATAATTGACTTGAAACAAACAAAAATTTGTTAAATACAGCATCATATTCACATTTTCGTAGCGTTAATATTCTCTTTGAAATTTGGCTATTATGATACTGTATCAAAAGAATTTATTTTTTATCTCTAATAAACTCAACTCACAACAGTCTGTCAGTGCAGGAAAGAACTGAAAAGAAAAGGGAATATTATATATATATACACTGTATAATACAGTGCCCGCGAAAAGTATCCGATCACTCAAGAAAATACAATATTTTCCCTTAATATTCAGAGACACGTAATTCACTTTCTATTTGTTCTAGCGACATCTGGTAACTTTGAGGTTGCTCGCTGATATGAGAGCTATCCAACGCATTCTCAAATTAGTGTTCTGGTAGCCTTCGTTGCGGGTGGCTGTGTCTCAAATTTGTCAGATTTCACTGTTTGTGTAAATTTCTTGATATTTTTTTTTTTTTACAGAAAGTGGTGTAAATAAAATTTATATATAATGTGTGCTAAAAAACAACTTAAGAGTGATTGTCGAGGTGCTATTGTTGCTTTGCATGCATGTGGGAAATCACAGAGACAGATAGCTAAGGAATTAAACATATCCCAAAGTACCGTTAATTTATGGGTTTCACGGGCTGAGAACAATGGTGGCCTAACCACGCCCAGTCCCTAAAAAACGATCTGGCAGACCGAGAAAAACAAATTCGCGAACAGACAAACTTATGAAACGTTTAGTATTGAAAAACCCAACAATAACTGCGAAAGAAATAAAATTTAATATGAATAATTTGTTATCTGGTGTTTCTGAACGAACTATCCAGGAGCGGCTCCAAAAAGAACTCGGATTACCATCTCGCCATGCTGCTAAGAAACCGTTCATTAATGAAAAAATGCGTAAAAAACGTGTCGCATTTTGTAAAAAATACATTCATTGGACTGTTGATGACTGGAAGAAGGTTTTATTTAGCGATGAGTCGACATTTTGACATTCAGAAGTTGTCCAAAAAAGGTTCGCCGGCCTATTGCTCAAATAGGATGCCCTAAATACACCCTAAAGACAATGAAACACCTCCAAGTGTGATGGTTTGGGGTTGTTTCGGTTACTATGGGCGTGGAAACTTATATTTTCTTCCGAAGAACACAACTATGAATGGTGCACGGTATTTAGCAATGCTACAGGATAAACTTCAATGGCAATGGCAATCCAAAGGACAAAAACATACATGCATGATGGTGCACCATGTCACAGGGCCAAAATAGTGACAAAATGGATTACTGACAATAAATTTGATATTTTGGATTGGCCTGGTAATAGTCCAGATCTCAATCCGATAGAAAATCTGTGGCTAATAATAAAAAATAAGGTTGAATGCCACGACACTGGCTCAGTCGAAAAATTACAAGAGGCCATCAAAAAGGTATGGTGCAAGGAAATATCAGTGGAAGTTTGTCAAAACTTGATTAAATCCATGCCAAAATGTCTAGAACAAGTCATCCAAACCAAAGGACAGATGACAAAATACTAATATAAGGTTAGTATACATTTAAACATTGTTTTTTATGTAAAAAATACAAATTTCAAGGGTGATCGGATACTTTTCGCGGGCACTGTATATATATATAACATATATACATATATATATATATATATATATATACACCACGAAGACTTTGTAACTTCTAAGTACCGTGGTGGGTCGTGGTTCGGATTCCACGTTAATCTGTGGGTCTAAAGTGGAACAACAAGCTTAATCTTCGTGAGAATGAACAGTTCAGACGGAAGCAAATCCAAGGTTAACCAAGGTGTGTGTGTATGTGTGTATATATATATATATATATATTTATATATATATATATATACATACATATACACACACATATGTGTGTATATAATATATATATATATATATATTATATATATATTATATATATATATTATATATATATCTATATATAATAATGAAATGAAATGAAAAAGTTTACTGGCAAATCATTAGTCCATATGACAGATATTAATATGTAATACAAATTGACAGTAGAATACAATGAAAAGTCAAATACTAAGGATAGAAATACAATAAGTGAAAAATAGTAATGTCGAAGTTAAATGGAGTTACAGAAAAATGTTTCCTTACTATGAATTCCAGCTTTGCCTCACCCTGCAGGAGGAACCAAAACATTCGAATAGTACATTGTCCCACCTAACCGTATAAGATTGGTGAGTATACCAAAATTTTAATAAATTTAATATGTACATGTCAACTTTCCTGCCCTGTAGTTTTTTAAAGAAAGTACTGTGATTCCTCTATCATGTGCCTTACTTATATCAAGGAAACAACTCTAAATAGTTGAATTACTGTCAGTGTATTTAAATATAATTTCCTTCAACACATAGATACACAGATCAGTTGAGTGGGACCTTTTAAAACCAAACTGATTTGGAGAGGTCCATAAGTAATCATTTCATCTGCGTAACAAGAGTTTCTCTAGTAGTTTCAAGAAGCAGGAGGCGACAGCAGTAGGCCTGTAATTATTGCTGGATAGAATGTCCCCATACTTATTTTTGACAAGGGGTAAGATATATACCCTCATAAACCCTGCAGGGATATAACTATGAGCAAACATGGCTGAGAAGAGCAATGAGATATGCAGACACACCACGTCATTGGCATATTTTAAGTGCTCATTGGATAGGTCATCTACCCCTGAAGCAGAACCAGTCTTTAACTCTTTCATTAGACTCTTAACTTCAGGAACTGATATCAAAGTATTTTCCCTGGTCCCTCGCACGGGTGTTCCGCTGCAGCTTATCTTAAGATTAGTCGTACTCACACTATTAAGAATGTTTAAATAGTGTTTTCCACAGCATTGCAATTTCTTTCTCCCCCGACACTCCATCGATTGTTGGTGGGAGAGCATTTTTGACACCCATTTCATTCAGGCAGTTCTGATTCTCCATCCAATTACCGGCCAATCTCCGTCTTACCAACTTTGAGTAAAGTATTTGAAAGAATCGTAGACAATAGACTAGTCAAATTCTTAGCTAAATAAATGATTTTTATCGATGCACAACATTAGACTGTATTCAGAATGCAGATGAGACAACATTCGCTTCTACACACCACTATATCAACTACGTAATGAACGAAGTGAACAGGCAATTAGTTCATGTCTACAAATGGATGTGTGCAAATAAGCTTTCACTAAACTTGACAAAATCATCATATATGATTGTAACTAAAAAAAAATGCAATCGTGCACACGCCATTAATAACACTGAAAATGAGTGATTCTAGGCAATAAAGGCATGCTCTTTTCAGTTGTATATTTAGTTTTTTCCTATCATATTTCACAATCACACGTAACGTATTGATAAGAAAATGTTACCAATTGGACTCGAAAGCAGACGAATCATATGGCATATGTTATTCAATTCAAACATTTTACAGTAGTAATGCATGCCCAGAAACATATTACACACACACACACACACACACACACACACACACACACGCATACTCACATTATTACAACATATATACACTAATGTATATAATACTGGTAGATAAGGATTTAAGTAAGACAGTATATTTATATATAAAAATTGTAAATGACTGAACAAACCATTCATCATCAGTAACGCATTGAATTTATTAGCGCAGTCAATAGCTAAAGAAACTACTTCCTTTTTGTCGATTTTATCTTGTGTACTGATTTCGATAAATCTCTCTTTAGACTCCAGCAATTGTCTGCCATCATTCGAACATCCCATCTTCCCTGATATCTCCATTCCATTTCTGAAATATCCTGGTGGGATCTTTCTCCCTGTTGCTCGCTTACCGCACCTAAGTTTTTAGGAAAAAAATCAAGATGAGAGTCTAAGAAGTGTATCTCAACACTCGTGTTACATCTCAGCAAACGATATTTTCGGATCATGTCTTTAACTATTTCTTTGTAGTCATCAGATTTCCTTTTACTAAGGAAGTTGTTCAAAACAGCCTTAAAAGCTAGCCAAGCGTCTTTTTCATGACCTGTCAATGCAACTTCAAATGCTGGATCTCTTAAGAGTTGCTTTATTTGAGGACCGACGGACACTCCTTCCTTCAGCTTAGCATGACTAATTTGTTGGAATTTTTTACATAAAAATTGATATCCAGGTCTTTCTTTGTTGAGACCTTTGACGAAATTTTTCATTAATGCAAGCTTTATGTGGAGTGGAGATAACAGTAATTTGTTACGATCTACCAGTGGATTAGCAATGATGTTTGATTGTCCTGGAGTAATCTCTTTTCTCTGAGGCCATTCTTTCCTCACATAGTGTTCCTTCCTGTCTCTGCTACTCCACAGACATAAAAAACATGGGTATTTTGTAAAACCAGCCTGTTGGCCTAAAACAGTGGTGGCGAACCTTTTTTGCTGCTGGGTCATTTTTGTTACTTTTGATTTAAAAAAAAAATTAAATTGGGTCACAATAATTTATTTACTTACTATTTTTAGTGAGAAACTTCTTGTTGGGTTTTAGCTGCTAATGTTTTAATCCGAGGTTTATACTTAGTTGTCTTTAGTCTCACACATGCAGCACTCATATCTGTGCCAAGGCGATTCCTAGTGGTGGATTTGACGAAATTCATGGGGGAAAACAACTGTTCACGTGAATAAGATGAACCAAACATTGTTAGCAAAGCTAATGCTAGCTTTTTCATTGATGCAAAAGAATTTGGTAGAGTTCCATTCTGAGGAAGTTGTAGATCCATTTTCCCACTTTGCCTGTTATTCCCATATATTTCATTTTATGTGCTATTATACAGTGATCACATTTGTCGAAAGCTTTAGCAAAATCTGTGTATATGACATTGTAGTTGTCATTGCCTTCCAGTGCATCTAGGATATTGTTGTAGTGTTCTATTAGTTGTGATAGGCATGATCTACCCGATCGGAATCCGTGCTGACTTTCGTTAAATCTTCCCAGTGTCTCCAGGAAATCATAAATTTTCTCTAACTATTCTTTCAAATACTTTGGTAGGGTTGGACGTCAATGATACTGGTCTATACTGTAGTTCTTTGCTTGAGATCTGTCCCCTCCTTTATATATAGGGACAATGTTTGACAGGACAATATTTATGTTCTTTGTTTTTCGTTGCCCCTTGTGTATTTTAACTTCGTTTTCCTTCGTTATTGCTTGTTTCGTTGCCCTATGATCCTCCGAGGAGTTTCCGCCTACCTATTCTGGTAGCTTCTTGCCCGGAAGCGGTTTGGCTCGGGGGGGGGGATTCCAGCTGTGTCAACTGCATGCTTTGGATGACATTTAGCAGCCGTATCGTGTCTGCGATGTTGAAAACTTTTTTTGTTTGCTTATTGTGTTCCTATTGTTATTCCTCTTATTATTGTTATTCCTATTGTCATTTAAACTTTGTCCTTTGTTCTTTGGGTCCATCGGGAGATGTTGATAGTAGCATTTTTTCCCGTATTTGCAGGTTCCATATTTTGCATAAGTCCTGCAGATGTCCGGATGGTAGAATTTGCATCTGTCTCCAAATTTACAATAACTATTATTATAGAAGAAACGATATTGGGGAATGTTCATATATACTGTACATTGTTCTCTTTTAAATCTGCAATTATCTTGTATATAATATCTGCATATAATGCCTTCCCCATATTTACTCGTGGCCTTTGTGTTTTGCTCCTTATTGGGGGACAGTTTCACTCCGTTTTCTTGATTGCCCTCTTGTCTTTTCCTATTTGTGCTATTTGTGTTAATGTCCTTCGTTGCCCTTATACTATCTGTTCTCTTTATACTCTCTTTCGCCTGCATGATTTCGACCTCGTTGTGTGACGGTATTTGATTTTTTTCTACTTCGCCTTTCTTCGTTTCTTCGCTTTTCCTCTGTTCTTTATTCCCACTTTCGTCTTTCATTTTCTTCTCGTAGTCTCTTTCTGCTTTAAATACTGTAAAAGAGTTTATTTCGGTCATGCAGTTTTCGCAGAAAAATTTTATCCCATTAAGTTGCTTTGCCTTCGTTATAGGGGAGATTTTTTCATCTTCACATTCTAGGCATCTAAACTCAAAAAGCAGCTGACAAAGATCGCACCTCACCACCCTTGTCTCATCTGTCGCATATATATATATATATGTGTGTGTGACCTCTGTGTGAAGAGAGACCAACACTCGAAACAACATAAGGTTCATAAGGTAAGGTATATTTTTTTTTATTGAGATTGTTTAATCTCCTTCACAACATCTTAGGGCATATGACGGAGGGGACTACAGCTTTACGTGGGATCCGAACCACGGGTCGCTACATAATCTGGGCGCGGAGGACGGTCTCCCATCCAACTACTACCCAGATCCAATGTCGCTTAACTTCGCATATATATATATATATATATATATAGTGTATATATATATATGTGTGTGTGTGTGTGTGTGTGTGAAGAGCTTCGTTTAAATCATTCACAACAAGATATAAATTATGATTAGAACAATGATCAAACAAAAAACTTCAAATGTTGCTCTCGAATACGTTTATTCACACCACCATTTTTGTCTGTCATTGTAGCGACCGTCATAACCTTGACCAACCTCTCTTAAAGATGATAATTGTTTTTCAACAATTGCTTTTGCGTTTAGTTCTTCAAGGGAAGAAAATCCTAAGAATTCTTCACGAACAAAGGACTCAATTTTTTTTTGGTGTCAACAAAGTGAATGCCTGATGACAGCTGTTCCGTACCGGCAATGTCGGCAGTTTCATCTGCTAATACGGAAAATGTACGTGTTTCATTAACCTTTTTTTATTTCCTTCCATCATATTTGACCTCAGACCTGCATGATTTCGTTCTGAGTTTGACAGAACATGTACTTAGCGATTTTAGGTGCAGAATAAAAATGTTCTAGCAACACAGAGTCGCCGAACTTAACACGAAAATGACGAAGATCACTGAAGGCCCCAAAATCATAATATTTCCTCGGAGAGGCAGTTGTGACTTGCACAGACGAAAATTGTTGACTACAACTGGGAAAAACTTTTTGCTGTTAGATTAATTTTTATTGGAAAGAACGGTATTAATTTGTTGAGAAACACTTAAATTTTTGCTATCATTATATCTAAAGAGTTACTTGAACTATCTAAGGTCTCTTATGCCATTGAGACTTGACATACTCTTTACAGCAGTTATGGAAATCTTTGAATTTAGTGAGGACACGTGCCACGAAACTACCTTGAAAACCACGATGAACTTTTGGGCGAAATAATACACAATATCGACGCAATGCTCCTTTGCTTATTTGTGAATAAATAAGCCATGAGAAATAATCAGTATCAGAAAGCCATTGTAGATGCAAAGTTCGTTTTGTTTCTTCAACGCCTGCTTTAAAATTATATGAGGTAGGCGGCACTCATGGGTTTTTAAGTAATTCATATCTCATATTATCAGCAGTGTGTTATATACAGTTATTTCTAAAAGGTTACCTAAATCTAACTTAAATATAGTTCTATATTCATTCTGCAAGGAATTAGCTGAGTTATGACTGCAGTCAGACTGAGCAGTAGGCCTAGGCACTAGACTTATTTTTAAAATCAATTTTCGGCCTTGTCGTCCCCTTATTTTCGGAGTAAACTGCTTCTTTTGTCTTTTAGAAAGATGACTTCATGTGTCAATTGTAAAGACTCCTAATATAAACTAACTATGCTAATGTATAAATTTCCCAATGTTTATATTGTTTTAATATCCCAACTAAATTGAATTTGGTCCAGCAAATAGAATAAAAGTTATGGAAAAAATGAAAAATAAGGAACAGATTACGAATAAGAATTAACAGAGTCGTGGTAAGGTGTTATTTATCCTAGTGTTTTGCTCACCCTGTATTCCTACATGAGTCGAATAAGTAATCACCAAAACATTACCTATCTCTTAATATAGATAAAGAAAGGCAACACTGTAAATGATTACATACTATAACTCGTCTTAACACACAAGTTAGCTAGTTGACACGTGTTTAACCACGACGCTATTGCTAATTGAAAGAATCGAAAGCTGGAATTAGGCCTACCTTTATTATCTAATATTAGGAGTTAGGACCGATGAAAAAAATTAGCTCATTTGCAATGAGGAAATAAGGGATCACCTGAAGATCACGGTCCCCAGCCTTCTTTAGTTAGCCTTATAAGGCTAACTAACGAAAATATCACGACCCAACCGAGCCAATCGTTAGGTCAACTGTACAGTGTACACTAGGGTGGCCCACTTTTCAATTTTTTTTTTAAAGTATAGGTTATCGTAGTTCTTCCCATTATTTGGCACTATACTAGCACATTGGTACCATTTTTACAAAAATTGATCAATATTTAGGGGTCTCGCATCGACCTTGAAATTACGAGTTTTTTTTTTTTAAATGCGTACTTTTTAACGTTTTACTGAATCAAGATAAATCATTAAGTAGGGATGTTTTCTGAATCCTCTTGATGAGAGAAGTCGTTTGGTATGCCTTCCAATGTCATACGACTAACGGTTTAAAAGTTGTGCCTGTATACAGGTAATACCAATGTGCTAGTATAGTGCCAAATAATGGGAAAACCACGATCACCTATACTTTTCAAAAAAATCAGCAAATAGCAATGAGGAGCCCCGTAGATGAGAATTGCTTGGCGGTGCTCCGCCGTTCCAAGGAAGTTCTGAAACACATGCCAGATATTTCAATTTCATGGTTGTAAAGTAACCTATTTTTGTTCACATTCAGTTCCCTTTTTAATTGACATTATGCTTCATGAATCTCATTACTAAATTGATAGCTATGAAAACTCAATCAACTGACCTTGACCATTTTGCCATCCCAGTGGACAACAGTGTGCCTCGTTGGCGTGAAGGAGTCCTTCACAGCCGTCGCCACTTCACGGCGATGTGACACTCTTCCCCGGCGAGCCGTTTCTTTCGAGATGCTGAACTGATTGAGGTCTGCTGGTGGGTCCGCCGAACGTGTGATAGCAGCCACAATGCTTACTACCTATGTAGAGAATGGAAAGTGGAAAGGAAACTGTCAAGAATACATGTGGGTTACGGGACACTTTAAAACTGACGCTATCGATGAATACTATACACAATACGCACCTGATTATTGGACATGCGGAAACGATCAGCCACTTCCATGACAGCAGGTGCATTAAGGATGCGGCGAGGAAGATTGACAGACACACTTGGCTCTTTCGGCAGGGGGAACGCTAGTTCTGTCTCTGACTCTCCTGACATGCCAGTATCATCATTCTCCATGGCCTCATCTCCGGTTTCGTATGCACACTTTGAGGTTTGCGGCTCCTGGCGAGGACGTTTTCTTCCTTCCTATAGCGTTCTTTTTACAGCGAAAACTTTATCGTTCCCGCTCATCGTTGCCACCCGAGGACCACGTTGATCGAGGTAGAAGTCAATGTCTTCTTTCTTGTCCTTGTCGGACAGCAGTCGATTCTTCTTTATATCTTCGACAGCGTCAGATGCTCCGATATCCCACAGCTTGTCCACACTGTCCGAAAACTTCTGCCGTTTTCCTCCGGCGTCAGTTTCTCGTTTTCTGCTCTTTTGGAGTAAGTGCCACTCTTTTCACAATGCCTCTAGCTTCCGTTCGCAGTTGAGCTTTGTGATTGTTTTAATGCGGGCCATGTTCCAAAACTTTAAGACGTTGTTTACGGTTTCTTTGAATGCGTCTTTCCTGTTAGCAGTGTACTGGATAACACTGAAGAAGTATTGCAAAACCTGCCGTGTTGTTGGCAATTTGCTACCACTGATGGAGGACGACGGTTGGCCAACTAAAAAAATTTCCGAGGCCGATCTTAGAGAAGGTAGCGATGTTATTTTCGCCTTTCCTTTTGATGACTCTCTATTTGTAGCTTCAAGAGTTCTTCCAGTTATGGTTGCCATCGATTTGTCCATGACAAAGGATGAGGAACTCAGACAGAATTTCAAAATGTTATGATCTGCAAAAAAAGAAATAGGTTAGGTACCTGGCACAGGCATAGTGCATTTTCTAATTACCTATATACATTATACATTCCGCCTGGGTATGGTGACTCATTTTTTTGAAAAGTATAGGTGATCGTGGTTTTTCCCATTATTTGGCACTATACTAGCACATTGGTATTACCTGTATACAGGCACAACCTTTAAACCGTTAGTCGTATGACATTGGCAGGCACACCAAACGACTTCTCTCATTAAGAGGATTCAGAAAACATCCCTACTTAATGATTTATCTTGATTCAGTAAAAAGTTAAAAAGTACGCATTTTAAAAAAAAACTAGTAATTTCAAGGTCGATGCGAGACCCCTAAATATTGATCAATTTTTGTAAAAATGGTACCAATGTGCTAGTATAGTGCCAAATAATGGGAAAAACCACGATCACCTATACTTTTAAAAAAAAATTGAAAAGTGGGCCACCCTAGTGTACACCCTTGACGATTGGTTAGGTTAGGTCGTTATATTTTCGTTAGTTAACCTTATAAAGCTAACTAAAGAAGACTGGGGGCCCTGATCTTCAGGTGATCCGAAATAAGAATTATAAGGTAGTTTATTAATTAACTTTTTTAATGAAAATTATGTTGACTCAATATCGCTTGACTAGATTTATATAAAAAAAATCATTGTGGCACCTGTCTCGGACAAGTGGCATGTTTCTCCTTTGCTATATCCCAATTACATTAGACTCTGTTTTTCTGTTTCCTGTTAACTATAGTTAACCTGAATATGAAACTACTTTCTTTACCATCACTATGAAACACGCTGTTAACCATATGATTCCTTTCGTTTTTCAACATTTAGTCTAGGAGTATCTACTAATTAACCACAAAATGAAACTAGTCATCATTTAAAAGATTTAAAACGAGCAATCAGTCATTTGAAATGTTTCAAGAAAATT
>JAJOZX010002152.1:90000-187500 GCA_023014485.1 Bathynomus jamesi
ATTTTTCACGTGTTACTTTCGTGAAATAATTTTCATATATATATATATATATATATATATATATATATATAGAGAGAGAGAGAGAGAGAGAGAGAGAGAGAGAGAGAGAGAGAGAGAGAGAGAGAGATACGAGGGCGGTACAAAAGTATGGCCTCTTATTTTTCAGTTCTTAACCACAGCGTCGTAGGAAAGCTACGCGAGATCACAATGAAAGGTTTATATCTCCCGCCCATTTTAAGTTGAGCGGCGCTGTGATCGGTCACGTGACAACAACACACCACGCTGTCAAAATGGCTGCCTCGCTAGATGTGCGTACGAAGCAGAGAACGATTATTGAATTTCTTACTGCGGAAGAGGTTCCTCCAGTGGATATTCATAAGCGTGTAAAGAATGTCTACGGCGACTCTATCGTTGATGTGAGCACAATTAGACGTTGGGCAAAGCGTTTCAAGAGCAGGAAAACCGATATCGACAATAAGCCTCGAAGTGGTCGGCCTGGAACCGTAGTGACATCGGAAAACAAGAGTCGGATTGATGCTCATTAAACAGGATCGCCGCGTCACAACAAGTGAGTTGTGTGAGGCAGTGGGTATTGGGAAACCAGCAGTCACAAGCATCATACAGGAACACGGATACTCTAAGATTTGTGGCAGTGGATCCCAAGATTGTTGACTGAAGAGCACAAAAACAATCGTAAAATCCATCTCTATGGAACTCTTCGAACGCTACGAAGCCGAAGGGAGGCGATCGCGGCCTTGGGATGGACCGTCCTCCCCCATCCTGGTTATAGTACGGATCTTGTACCTTCAGATTACCATCTCTTTGGTCCGCTAAAGGATGGATTACGTGGGCAACACTTTGAGCATTACAATGACGTGATAAAGAAGGTTCGTGACTGGTTCCGATGTTGTGACAAGAGTTTCAACACCGGTATACAGTGTATGGTTCAACGTTGGCAAAAGTACATTGCAGTTGATGGAGACTATGTGAAAAAATAACTTTATATTTGCCACGTACTCGTATGTATGCATATTCCCTGTAATTTTCATTGGAATTGGAATTATTTTTAGTGAGAAATAACCACGAAGGAAAATAACAACGAAGGAAAAAGGAAACACAGAATGGTGCTCAAGGCTTTCGTCTGATATCCTCAGGAACACTGAAATAAATAACAAGTTTGAAACTATATATAGGTCACAAAAAGAATTAAATAGAAAAATAAAAATTGTAGGAGGAGCATAAAAATTTATAAGGAAAAGCTACCACATTTTAGCACTTTGCCCCTCTTGTCTAAATCCGTTCTGAACGAATTCAAAACAACAGGATCAAGCGCAAAAAAGCCCTGGCTAATATTGAAATTATTTGTAAGTTGAATAATGACAGACTGTAGAATATTTCTATTAACAATATATATATATATATATATATATATATATATATGATGAATAAAACCACGAAGGAAAGGAAACACAGAATGGTGCTAAAGCGCTTTCGTCCTTTCCTTCGTGGTTTTATTCATCATAAATATTTTTTACGTGTTACTTTCGTGAAATAATTTTCATATATATATATATATATATATATATATGTGTGTGTGTGTGCGTTCAATTTTTTAAATATTAACTTTTAATTTCTTTTCAAAATAAATTTACACACACACACACACACACACAGTTTACACCAACGTATATGAGCTATGAGGCAAACCAATATGAAATTGAATATAACGAATTTAACGTATAGAATACTTTGTCACAAAACCCTTTCATTCACCTTACCATATATATATATATATATATATATATATATATATATGAAAATTATTTCACGAAAGTAACACGTGAAAATATTTATGATGAATAAAACGACCATTTTGTGTTTCCTTTCCTTCGTGGTTTTATTCATCATATATATATATATATATATATATATATATATATATATATATATATACAGTAAACCCTCGTCCAACGCGTGTTTGTCCAGCGCGAATTTGCTTATATGCGGAAAAATAAATGCGAACAATTATTTGCCGAAAACGGAAAATTTGATTATACACGTCCACCAAACACGCTCAAGTACAGTAGTACTGTACGCGTGCCAATGCGCGCTCTAGTATTTTCTCCTACACTCTCCAACACTCGCATCTCCCTCCCTCTCGCGTCACCCTTCGCATCACACTTTGTCTCAGTCCCGCTACCGCGTTAAGTTCAGTGAAGTTGTGTTGGATTGTTTTTGTCGTATTTTGCCGTTGTTTTGCTATTACCCTTAGACAGCAGTATAGCACCAAAACGTAAAGCATCTGCAAGTGATAGTGAAGAGAAGAAAAGTCGTAAGGTTATGACATTAGCCGAAAAAATAAAGATTCTAGATAAGTTGCGTGGTGGTATGAGCATAACGTTAGTTGGCCGCGAGTATCACGTGAATGAGTCTACCATACGCACCATCCGAAAGAATGAAGAATCTGTCATTAAGCAATGAATCTGTCATTAAGTAATTTAAAAGGTTAAAATCTAAAAACATTGAAAACTAAAATCTTTAAAACAAAATACAAATGAAGTCATTACCTTGAAATTAAAAGATCCGTGGACTATAAATAATAATAATTTAAACATGGCCTTTAATACCGTGTAAATAAACTTTCTGAAATACTAAAAAATAATGGTATGATTACTTAAAATGAAATGATTTTTACCAAAACTAGTCGGTATTAAGAAACGTACAAATTCGATTTTCACCTTCTATTCACTTACATCCAAAAACTAATTTCATCGCAGTTATAAAGATGTATACAGCTCTTCGTTATATTCGGACTAATGACCAAAAAGTTCTTTTGACAGGAAGAGGATACCAAGTGCCACCTTAATTATTAACCGCCTGAACACATGTCATTATCATAAATTACTTCCACGACACTGTAAACGAGATCCAAACCCTTCATACCAATAAAACACCCATTAAATAAGAAGTCTTCTCAGACTTACAATTAGAAGGCTTCAAGGTTTATTCCTATCGGAAGTGACCAGGATTCGAAAAACCGAAGCGCTGCAAGACACTTCAGCGAAGAATCAGAAGTAGATACTCATCACTCAACTTCGAAAACTGCCACGTCTTTTCAATAAGCTTTCGTTTTGGTCTATTTGTCATTCTCTTCAACCCTAAAGACGCTGAAATTCATTCCCGCGTCATCTTACGCGTATAACTTAAGTAATAATCGAACTCCCATTTATTTCTGTCCATTGCTCTTCATTGTAATAATATTTAATTCTTCAGTTTAATCATTATTTGGCATTGTGTATATATATATACTGACAAATTAATTCTTACACATCAAGCGTTTGTAACTAACACTGATTTATAACCAACTGCATTTTTCTTATTGTATGTATCCTACTCTATTAATCATTGCAATATTAATTTTGTTAATTAAAGGAAAAAGCCGTGCAGTCTTTCCTTGCCTTGATTATTGATATAAACAACTTGTGATCTCAAACAACTAATTGACAATAAAATTACCTCGTTAGCCTATCTAATTATAAATTATCTCAGCCTGTATTTAAATTAATGGCCTGTACTCTATTTGTCTCAGTTACGCTGCCAATGTAAAATGGTGCATATATATATATGGTGTTCAAAAATTACCATAAACCATAGCGTGTATATATATATATATATATACAGGGCGTCCCAAAAAAATGTATACACACTTTAAATAATTATAAAGGCAGTGTTTATTAAAATACATTTAATTTTCAAAATGTAATAGAATCTACAGACATTATTTAATTGTTTTGTCAACGCCTGTTTTCAAACTGACGTCCGTTCTGGTCCAGGCACTGCTGATAACGCGAAGCAATGGAATCGCAAACATCACGAAACATTTCGTTTGGTATTTGTGTGCATTCTCGTTCAATGGCTGCTCTCAATTCAGCGACTGTTGCAGGTTTTATAGCGTAGACTTTGTCTTTTAAGTATCCCCATAAAAAAAGTCTAGTGGTGTGAGGTCTGGTGAACGCGGAGGGTATTCTACGAAACCCCTTCGTCCAATCCACATCGTGCCAAGTACCACTCGCAATACTCCACTCTTCGGTCCGGATCATCTTCATTAATAGCATGGACTAATCTTGGAATGTAACTTTTCCATTGACAGCGCTTCAAAATGCGTTGGACAGACGATTTTGAAATTCCTACCTCACGATTCGCTTGCCGCACAGATTTTCTTGGACTTTGGTGATACGTTTCCAGTACTCTTTCTTGCTTTGTGGGGCTTGTCGATGTCCGTGGTCTTCCGGAACGCTTCTTGTGGACATTCTGAACAGTTCCATCGGCTTCAAACTTATCTCTAATTCGAGTGATGGTAAGTCGCGTTGGTGGATCTGTTTGAAACTCCCTCCTAAACTGTCTTTGCACTTCAACTGCGTTTTCACACTTCCAGTAGCATTTTAGAATGAATTTCCTTTGTTCAAAGCTTAGTCTGACTGCCATTATTAATTCTAATGGGTTTAACTTGGAAAGAAAAGAAACATCAATTGAGCTATCAGCTGTTAAAGTGTGTATACATTTTTTTGGGACGCCCTGTATATATATGTTACACACAGACCGTGCATGGAACAAGGAACCCTTCTGGGAAAATTAAATTCACTATAGTTCGAATAAATAATGGTAAATGACAAATACAGCACTATAGTTTTTCTTTTTCATGATGTTAGGCCGACGTGGGCAACGGTCACTTGCAAAAACTATAGTATTTGTCATTTACCATCACTTATTCGAACTATAGTGGATTTACTTTTCCCAGAAAAGTTCCTTGTTCCATGCACGATCTGTGTGTAACATAAAAGATCTCAGGGGACCATAATGAGTTCAATCCCATATATATACACCTTTGGTAACCTTTGGTTAGCTTCCGCCCGAATTGTTCATTCTGACGAAGGTCAAGCTTTTCACTCCACCTTAGACCTACAGTTTAACGTGGAATCCGAACCACGCCCCACCAGCAGCCCAGCGTCTTAACCACTAGGCCACCTAGGGTACCCATTTAACTACCAATCACTTCCTTTACTGTGTGGAAGGATGAACAGCTGGGTTTTGCTGCGCGCCGGCTGCCGTCACCGGGTCTCGATCCCAGTGCCCGATGGATTCGTAGTCAGCGGCGCTAACTACTACCATATATATATATATATATATATATATATATATACAGTGTATATATGAAGATTATTTCACGAAAGTAACACGTGAATAATATTGATGATGAAAATAACCACGAAGGAAAAAGAAAATACGAAATAGTGCTCGAGCGCTTTCGGCTAATGACATCCTCAGGAACACTAAAATTAATAACAAGATTGAGACTATATACAGGTCACAAACAAAAAAAAATTATAATATGATTGGTGTAGAAAAATATTGTAGGAGGAGCAATGAGCATACAATTTACATGGAAAAGCTACCAGAGTTTTAACGTCTTGCCCCTCTTGTCTAAATCTGTTCTGAATGAATTCAAAACAACAGGATCACGCGAAAAAATGTTCTGGCTGAGGTTGAAATTGTTTGTAAGTTGAATAATGGCAGACTCAAGAATATTTCTATTAACAATGTTGCTTGAGTGGAACAAAACTGAACCATCGTTCCAATCAATACAATGGGATAATTCTAAAAAATGGACAGAAATGGCATTGGACGACTGTCCCATTCCATCGGAATATTGATGCTGTTTTACAAGCATGTTCAAATCTTTTCCCTCTGTCCAATGTAAAAGAAGTCCCATTGTTTACAACTAATTTTATGATAATGCCTGAATTATTGGTAGGACTATTCTTTACTATGATATTTTTCACAATATTGTCATATGAAAATACCACTTTAATGTTCAAAAGTTTAAGTACATTAGCAATGCCTAAAAAGCTTCGGAAAAATGGAAGTACTAAAATATTCTTCGACAAACTGCGAGGGTTATTATTCACATGAAAGAAAGTTCGTTTTGCCTTGCACCCAAATACAATTTTAACCTCAGTCAGGGCCTTTTTTCACTTGATCCTGTTGTTTTGAATTAATTCAGAACGGATTTAGACAAGAAGGGAAAGACGCTAAAACTCTGGTAGCTTTTCCATGTAAATTGTATGCTCCTCCTACAATATTTTTCTTTGTGACCTATATATAGTCTCAATCTCGTTATTAATTTTAGTGTTCTTGAGGATGTCATTAGACGAAAGCTCTTGAGCACTATTTCGTGCATTCTTTTTCCTTTGTGGTTATTTTCATCATCAATATGATTCACGTTATTTTGAGCTCCCGGTAGCGCAGTGGTATCGGTGTCAAAGTCTGGACGGTGAAGTTTTGGGTTCGTTTCTTGCTGCTGGCTCTTGGGTTAGGTAGGTTTCCCTGTCAATGCTCGATCTCATGTGACCCTAAGGGCACTCTCATGCCACACAGTGTTTCCCGGAACTGCATTTTTTACCCACATGCCCATATGAGACTTCCGGATGTATTTACTTCTCAAATTTTTCAGCTAACACATTTTAACTTTCATTTTTTCACGACACTAACATGCCAGTGATTTCGGACTTATCTCAATTCCGTATTTGTTTACATAAGTTTTAAAAAATTCTTCGCATACGAGATGATTATATTATTAACACTCGTACAAAATCTCCCGAATTGTATTCCCATTATACATATATCTTCCTTGCTACAACTCGGTTATTCAGTACTTTTTCCATTTCTCACAAAGTTGATCATCCTGCAGTAAGAAGACATTCCTGTTATCCTTCGCATTATCATTCACACCAGTATAGACGAATTTTATTGCTTCTTATGCCTTTAGTAATTTCCTCGCAACTTCGACCTAATGGGCAATAAATTTTGTAAAAGTGTCAGTTTTTTTGTAGGTCCTTTATTCTGTTATCTTCCATTTCAGTGGTTCCCAAATTCTCCAATTTTCGGACCAGTCAAAGTCTTTATGGTTATTTACAACAGTAAGGATATATATATATATATATATATATATATGGAAATTATTTCACGAAAGTAACACGTGAAAAATATTTATGATGAATAAAACCGTGGTTTTATTCATCATATTATATATATATATATATATATATATATATATCACGCATGATTTTGCTTTAATGCAAAATTACCCCCACCAGGATTCGGACCCAGCACCTTTTCAGTAGCATAGCATGCTCACTACCTCCTGTGCGTTGTGAACCAAGCAAAATTCATTGTCGCTGTTAATATAATGTGCAAGGTATTCAGCATCAGTCTACCACTTAGCCGCTTTTTGCAAACGGAAGACAATGACTGAGTTGTTCACGCTGAGGAACGTATTAAAGACCAAAGAGAACCTTCAAGAGGAATTTCACAACATATTTCTAGAAATCCAAACGAAGTGCGAAAAATTGGGGAATGATATGGTGTTTCCTCGGCGTAGTGGAAAGCAGACTTATACATACAACATCGTCACAAACTCTGCAGAGGAATACTCCCGCATATCGCTGTGTATTTCATTCTTGGAGAGTTTTCAGTTGAAAATGCTCAATCGATTCGTAGCACAAAAGACATTGCTACAGAGTTTCAAGTGTCTGCTCCTTGTACCCTCAGTTACAAAGCCAAGTTCGTCCAATGAAGAAAATTTGAAGACATTGGTTCACACATATTTTGAAGATGTGAAATGTAGCAGTTGATGAACTACAGTTGGCGCTATAAGTCGGCCACCAAGAAATGCTTTATAGGCTATGTCTGTATTTAGTGTTTCCAACTATACAGAAGTTACTACAAAATCTTTGCTACTTTGCCCATTACGATTGCCTCTTAGAATATATAACTTATTGTTCGAAGAATAACAGGGGTAATATATATATATATATATATATATATATATATATATATATATATATATATATATATATATAATATATATATATATATAATATATATATATATATATATATATATATATATATATATATATATATATAGGGTGTCCTATAAGTCTGGCATTATAGGAGAAATTCATATTTTTCTATTTCTACAAACCATAATTCATATTTTTCTCTTTCTACAGGCTTTAATGTCTGTGAGCAAGGAAGAACGAATCCAGATAATTCTACTCATAGGAAATCGGAGTCAAAGGGAGGCCGCTGCTGAATTTAAGAGACTGCATCCAGACCGCGAGCCAATAACACAGAGTTGTGTTAGCAGACTTGTTGCAAAGTTTAAGGAAACAGGATCCATAGAAGATAAACCACGCAGTGGACCTTCAAGGAGTTTTAGTATCGATCGATGATCTGATGGGGGACGTCAAAGATAAGGAGAGAAAAGTTTCTGAATCGAATTTTTATTCTATGTAAATTCTTAGTGCTTCGATAACAAAAGATATTTTAGGTTTGACTTTTTCTAAGTTCACCCGACCGGTTCCCATCGGAGTACTTTTTACGGGGGCAATGCTAAAAGTGTTGTTCATTCATTAAAACCACGTTCTTCGGATGAACTTATAACCAAGATTACAAATGCAATTCATTAAATCACTCAGCTCTACCTGAAAATGTTTTTAGGTCTTTGGAAAATCGAACTGAACGATGTATCGAAAAACATGGCGGTTATGTTGAGACCTAGAAATATGTAATGTCTAGAGACCGGATTTCGCCCTTTTTGCCTTTTTTATTCCCGTTTATAGATTCATAGGCTTCTTTTAGAGAAATCCATTTCGGGACTGTGGGATGTATATAATTAAATGTTATAGTGCCTATAAACGCCTATTTTGATGGTTAGTGCCTAATTTTAAAATACGTGCCTATATATGCCTTTTTTAATGTTATTGTACTAAGTAAAGCAAAATAACTAGCTTTTTTTTTTAAACTTGTAGGCCTAAATAGGGCAGGGGATGGAAAAACCGAGGCTAGTCCTGAGACAACCAGCACAGCCAATCAGATCACAATACGTCAACCAAATACAGCCAATCAGATCACAATACGTCATTGTGACGCGTTCGGTCTCGATCATTTTGTTTGGTGCGTGCAACGTGGTGTCTTTGTTCAAATGCTTTTGCTAAATAAAATCTCATGTTTGTGCTTACGGCTTTTTTTATAAGTGAGAAAAAATGCCTAAGGACAAGACAGCCAAAAGTGTTCTGTTCAGGCAGTGGATCAAGAAGGACCCAAACTTCACTACGGATGGTAGAGTTATTTTCTGCCAACCTTGTTCCAAAGAGGTACGTTGCAACATTTTTTATTCTCTATCCAAAATAACAAACCCACTCGATGTAAACAAATGCATGCGAGGGAATTTGACGCTCCAACAATGAGTGATAATGTGAGCTTTTCCGAATTTAATAGCATCCTAAAGATAAATTGGTAGAGTGGTGAAAAACAAATTGTTTGAAATTATTTTAATATTAATTTAATTAACCGAACAACCAACTTCGACGTTCGACTAATGCATTTTATAATTTAGTTACCCTAAAAATTGTAGTTTTCTGTAGTTTCTAAAAAAAAAAGATTGGTATCTAAGAAATTATTAAGTTAAGTTGGGTTTTTATAATGAATAGAGAATAATAGCTTTTTGTTTGTTGTTAATTTGATTTATTTTAATGCATGGCGCAGTAATTAAGTTTGTTTTTCAGTAATACTTGTCATCTTTGCAGGTAAAATGCGAGAAAAAATGCCATTTAGACCAACACAAAAATACTGCTATGCATTTGATGAACTCTAAGAAGAAAACTGCAACATGCCAGCCCTTCTTTCCAAGTCCCACAGAGTCGGATAAGTTGCAGCAGCAGTTCTATGCTGATTTGTGTGCTTCAATGGTGGCGGCAAACATACCTTTCAACAAGCTGCAAAATGCTGCATACAAAGAATTTTTAGTAACGTACACGAAAATGAAAATTCCCGATGAATCTACTTTGAGGAGAAACTACCTCCATCCAAAATATGAATCTGTAAGTTTAAATATGTTGATTTAATTTGCTTCATTTTAATTTTCATTTTACAGGTTTAAATTCATTTCACATTGATTTAAAATAATTTAATATTTTAATTTATTTTGTTTAAATTTTGAGTTTTATTTCACTTCATTTCTTTAATTTTTGTCATTTTACTGTATTAAATTTTGATTATGTCAAATGTAAAAGAATGGCTAAACGAGCGTTCTGTTGATATTACTCTTTATCAAGTTAGGCACATTGTGTGTATTTATTAACTTAAATACTACATGAAATTTCTAGGTTATTGAAGAGATCAGACAAGACGTCAATTATGCCAACTTCTGGGTGTCAGTTGACGAGACGACAGACACCTGTGGACGTCAAGTTGCCAATGTGGTGGTGGGTAAGCTCGACTGCTCCGGCCCAGGAAAACCACACCTGATCCTCTCGAGACCACTCGAGGCAACTAATAATGCCACAGTAGCTCGAGTTGTGCAGGATGCTCTCCGTAAGTGTCGATGAATGTTATTCATATGCATTTAAAATGAGAGACAATTACATTTGAAGTTGTTAATTTTGTGCGCATATAAACTTATTTATTCATTTTTTAAATGCAGGAGTTCTGTGGCCAAGTGAGAACAATGATGATAAGTTTTTACTTCTTGTCACGGATGCAGCGGCATATATGTTGAAAGCAGCACAGAATCTGAAGGTTTTCTATCCGAAAATGGTGCATGTGACTTGCCTGGCTCATGCTCTCCATCGGGTGGCAGAAAACATCCGGGGACATTTTCGGAACATAAATGCACTTGTATCGTCGGTGAAGAAGGTCTTTCTCAAGGCACCTTCACGAATTGCTGCTTTCAAGGCAGCTCTTCCAGAAACACCCTTGCCACCTCAGCCAGTTTTGACTCGATGGGGTTCCTGGCTTCAAGCTGCCATGTATTATGCTGAAAATATCAGCGAAATTGCCAAGGTACGAAACATATTCAGTTTAATTAGTACATTTTTCTACAGCCATTTCAAAAGCAGCAAAGCAAATTTCATCTTAATTCTGTTTTTTGTTGCAGGTCGTTGAGAACTTAGACGAGCATGAGGCAGTCGTGATAGGAGAAGCGAAGGAGGCCTTATCGTGTCTAACCCTTCGAGGAGACCTGGCTACATCATGGCCAATTTCGGATGGGTGCCAGGGACCATAACCAAGCTGGAGGAGAGAGGCCTGCCGTTTGTTGAAGCAGTGGAAATAGTTCAAAATTTAAGGAAGGAGCTAAGCCAGTTCCTGGTAACGTAGGGAAAGAAGTGGTAGCAAAATTTGAAAATGTTCTCAGACGCAATCCTGGTTGGCAAACCATAGTGAACGTTTCAACAGTGTTCAAAGGAGAGTGTCAGGAGGTTCTGGACTTTGAGCCAAGCGAATTAGCATCTTTGAAGTTCGCACCAATTACGTCTTGCGATGTCGAAAGGTCGTTTTCTCGATATAAAAATGTATTGAGTGACAGGCGATGTCAATTTACGCCACAGAACCTTGAAAAATTTTTAATCATCAATTGCCATTTCAATTTATAGTTTAGTTGAGTTTTTGTAAGAAGATAGTTTAAATGTTTGGATTTTACTTTGATGCAAATAAAATGTTTGATGGTTTTTGAGATGTTTAGTTTATTTTTTACAATAAAAATCCTGATATTCATCAGAACTGCAAATGGGTTTACTGTAAGTCAACAATAATAAGAGAAAAGTGGGAAAATAGAAATGCCTATTAAGTACCTTTTTTAGCTTTTAGTGCCTATTTAAGCGACTTTTTTAGGGCTTCTTTCGTGCCTTTTTGCCTACCTATTATTGACTTTTTAGTGCCTATCAATCCTAACTCTAGTAATGTCGTATGTTGAAAACTGTTAGGTATAAAATGGGCGGTCCTTATGGCAGCGGAGGTGTGTTCGGATTGGTGCACATAATTGCTCTAACCCCATCAATGACGTCCACATTATCATTGTGTTCATCACTCTATCTATTTATATATAGAGACCTACTGTATATAGATATATATAGAGTATGCAGGGGATAACGTGTCTCAGTCTCAGCTATGGTAGTTGTCTTACAATTAACAGTCCCAAGTGCAAGTTACGTTAACACCTCCACATAAACTACCCTGGACTAAAATAACATACGTGAAGCCCTTACCCACAAACCATTTAAAAGGTGTGATTTAAAAGCGCTCTCTCTCTCTCTCTTTCTCCCTCTGATCACACCGCATCCCATCAGAGGTCTTCAGCAGGGACATCGGCAATGTATCCATATAACGTTAATAATAACCGAAACTCGAGAAAATATACTCTCTGCCTTCCGCTCTACTCCAAATCCTTTTCTCTTAGTGACCTCTTAATACAAACTAATCTATCATATTTTGCGACTTTTTAACTCTGGTAGGATTCAATTCCATTCCTATAGTGTAAGAGATACTTAAATTCATGTGTGTATTATGCCATATGATGTGCGTAATAAATAATCATTTTTAAATAGTTGGAGCGTTCAAGGTCATCTGTAATAATCTATAGACTACCCCTCAAGCCCACTCTCAACACTTAGATTCCCCTAAGACACAGGCGTCTTCAAGCAACATGAATGCGTACAGATCTAAGGTGTTAGATTCCATATTATATAATTTATGTGCTAGGTTTAAGAACGCTGGCATTGAAGGATGGAAGGAAGGGACAGTAAAAGCGATAATAGGTTTAATGAAGGAAGTGGAATGAGGATGGAGGTAAGCGTTGCTATGTCGAAGGAAACGAGGTTGGGTGGGGAATTACGAAGGGAGGAGGAAATGCTAAACACAAACTCAAATATTTATTTTAATGCCCTAGACCTAGAAAGACAAAGAGCAAAGTACCTTAAACTAACAATGAATTGACAGAAACAGAAGAGTCTGGTCTTAGACGCACTGATAGGTTTAACGTATGTGGCTAGAGGCCGCCACTCAGAATTACCACTACTACCTACGTCATAATAAGGTTATTTACTATGACAGAGTAGTCATGAGTAGTTATGGAAATAAAATATGATTATACTGTTGATGGTTGACTATATTCAGTTGGGATATAAACTATTGCTGACAATCTTTGGATCCTTGGCTTTTAAGACGAATTTTTTATGCATATGTTCAACAAAATAGGAAATTGGCTGATTATTATTACCATTCGAAGGGTTGGTACCCTTCACAACCGAAATCAATTTCAGAAGGGGTGCATGGTATCCTCATTTCCTTTATCGTCCCAGCACGCTTCACATAAGCCATTTACACAAAGATGGAAAGGCCGTCTGTGCACCACGAGACGACCCAGGCAATGCGGGGAGCAATGGTGACATTGCATGAATATGGTGTGCCAATAAGAGAAATATCAAGACGACTAGACGTTCATTGAGGCACTGTGGAACGGTGGATTCATCGGTATGAAGCAGAAAACTCAATCGCTACTTTGCCGAGGTCTGGTCCTCCGCGTTCAACATCTCAAGAGGAAGATGCTGCGATTGTTAATCATGCCAGAGAGCATCCGTTTGTTCCAGCGACGCATATTTACAGACACCTGAACCTTCGTTGTAGCGCAAATACAGTGAACAACAGACTTCACGAGGCAGGGTATTTTTCTCGCCGTCCAGCTATAAAACCTGCATTGACGATTGAGCATAAAGAGGCGCGGATGGAATTTGCCTTGCAATACTTGCCGCAGGAGGAAGAATTCTGGAGAAAAGTTGTGTACTGTGACGAAAAAACATTTTCAACAGATAGTCATGGTTCCCTGCATTGTTGGAGGCAGCGCAGAAAACGCTATGAAGAAGGAAATGTTTTCCCGAGCAAACGTAGTGGTCACATCAATCTCGGTGTGTGGGGCTGGATGTCTGGCTATGGTGTCGGAGAATTGACTCAAGTAGATGGACGCTTTACTGGACAGCAATATTGCCAGATACTGGAAGAGGTGTTCGTGCGTATCTGGTTCCAGCACCGGAACCATTTTACTTAATGGAAGATAACAGTCCCATTCATAGGAGTAACGTTGTGAGAGCGTGGTACGAAGATCACCCAGAGATTATTAATCTAATTCTGCCACCACGTTCTCCTGATTTGAATCCGATTGAAAACCTTTGGGCAATAATGATTAACGAATGGGAGCAACGCAATGAAAGAACATTTGAAGCACTTTTAGCTCACACGAGGAATAGTTGGGAGAGCTTACGCCGAACACCAAACATTCTCTACAATCTGGCCTCTTCTATGCCGCAACGATTGCAAGAAATTATTGATGCTGGAGGAAGCTATACGAAATACTGATGTTAAAGCCATGACGTAAATGTGTATCGAATATATACTTATATTAATATAGAATTTTATTATATTTTTATGTTTGACATCTATAAAAGTATATATTGTGACCATAAAAGAACTTTACTTATCCTTAGTTAGAATCTTTTCTTGCAATGTCTACGCTCGTGGAGATGATAATATATGCATTGTTGAAACAAACTATGAGAAGGTAATAGTTTCAGGAAAAAAATAAAAACTGGCAACATCGAGGTCATCACATGTTTATGGGAATTGTCATATGATATGCTAGCAATAAACTCTTATATACTACTATATACAGTATACTATATTACGTGATAATTACGATGAACAAATCAAATGCAAATTTCTCTGATTCACGGCCCACCAGTCTTGCTTTAGACTAATGACTTTCATAAGATGGAATAGGTTTAACATAGTTCGTTTAATAGGTTACCACTTAAAACAATGGATAAACTATCTATTAGTGAGACGACCGGGACTTCCTCGAAATGCAAGCGCGTGAGAGGTTCACTGAGGAATTTGGTCATTAGATTCTTCACGTAGGATATATATCACAAACAACAATATTGACCACAATTCCCAACAATTACTTAATATCAATAATTGCATTTGAGCAAATAATTTAGACCTGCGTCAAAATAACTTAGGTATCATGCCATGATTTGTGATATTTGCCGAATTAGTCGTTCTCTATACTCTACAGTATATATTGAGACGGTATAATGTAATGCCCAGCTAATATTATGATGACTAGGATTGCTCCATAACCATCCCAACATCCTGAAACTTGCTCCATTCTGCTTCTTAATCATTTGTATTTTAAACACTAAAATGTAGCAGAAGTGACGTAATAATGGACGTCATTGATTGTGTTAGAGCAGTTATGTGCACCAATCCGAACACACCTCCGTTGCCATAAGGACCGCCCATTTTATACCTAACAGACTAGCTTGGGACGAGACAGAAGCGTGAGACTTCTTGTAAGCACTGTACATCAAAACTTACTGAAGTTTAAAGTTGCAAAAGGACAATGTAATCACCCTGTATAATCAGTGTGTATATATTAATAAAATAAAATAATACTCTGAAGGAGAATGGTTAATTGGTGGGCTACTAACTATCATATATCATTCACTCTATCTATCTATCTATCTATCTATATATATATATATATATATATATATATATATATATATATATATATATATATATATATATACACACACACACAAGATCTGCCAGTTGGTGAAGTAATACTTTGAAAGAAAATATTTGAATAGTTATGCGATAACCTCGCTTGGGAGAAGGAACACCTCTTGTCGCCGATTTTACACTGTGTTGCCTTTTACACCCGTTGCTTTTTCGATTACTTCATATTATTTAATGAAGAGAAAGAAATAATCACGAGGAAACACGATTTTGAAAGCCATTTTATTCGCAAGTTTAAGATTTTTAAAAGAAGTTAAACTGTTTGTATACAGGGTGAGTCAAAAGTCTGGAAACATAGGAACTATGCTTTTCAGTGCAAATATACATATATATTTGCATTGAAAAGCATAGTTCCTATGTTTCCAGACTTTTGACTCACCCTGTATAAGTGAAAATGAAAAGGTTTATTGGGAGACTATAGTCCATATGACAAATATTATTAATACAATGACAGTTCATATACTAAGGATAGAAATATATACATTTGATTAGATATAATACAATAATGTCGGAGTTAAGTGGGGCTACAGACAGACGTTTTCGTACCATGAATTCCATAGCTTAGAAGACAAACGGCAGGACTCATGAATACCTTGGATAATCGGGTTGGTTGATTTTTAATTCTTGCATTAGACTGTATTCAGCACGTCTTGTTACCTCCGGGAAGCTCGGGACATTGCGGATAGCAAATATTTGCGAAGCTGATCATCTCGGGGATAACTTATGTAGGAGTCTTAAAGATCTGTTGTACAGCAAATTTAGGGTTTTGCAAGAACCTTTTTTATAATTCACCCACAGTTGAGTTGCTGTCCGTATACATTACTGCAGAAAGTACGAAAGAGAGTGTCTTTAACTTCACTTGTACAGAACCGAAAGTTCCTTATAGTCATATTCGCTTTAGCAGAAAGGCTTCGAGATTGTTTTCTCATATCTAAGTCATCACTCAAGGAGATGGTGATAGTTTGACCCAAATACTTAAACTTTTGTACTTCCTCAATTGCTTCACCTCTCATTTTAAACCTAATATCAGCTGGCTGATTACAGCTTTTAGGATGGAATTGCATAACCTTAGTTTTTGTAACATTAAAAAGAATATCATGTTTCTGCGAGTACACTTCGACACTTTTAGTAGCCGATCCAGACCTTTAACAAAGGGACTTATTAACACCATATCATTGGCATAAACTAAGTTATTTATCCTTGTGTTATCTATACAACATCCCACTGTTGCCTCATTAAGTGAAGCAATTAATCCGTCAATATACACATTAAATAGCATAGGAGAGAGCAAGGAGCCTTGTCTCACCCCGCAAGAGGAGCCAAAACATTCGGATAGTACAATTACTGTACATTGCCCCACCTAACGGTAAAAGATTGGTGGGAATACCAAAATTTCAATAAATTTAATATGTACATGGGAACCTTCCTGTCTTCTAGTTTTTTAAATAAAATATTTTGTTCACTCTATCATATGCCTTACTTATATCCAGTGTTGGGCACTAAAGCGTTAATCCGATAACAGTTAATTAACGAAGTTAACTTTTTTTAACGGACTATTAACGGAAGTTAATTTCCATTTATCGTTATCGGACCAGTTAACTTCCGATAACTCGATATTTAGTCAGTTAAAGTCCGTTAACACGTTAACTGCGAGTGGAACGGCTCTTCTCTCTCGGCAAGGACATCCTGAGGCCCAAGAGGTCAAGACTGGCAGTTGGGCCTAACTTTGAGAAGTTGTTCTTTCTGAAGGGCAACCAGCACATTGTGTCATAGTCTTTAATAAATGTGCCTAAAATTTAATTTTACCTTTCAGTTCCCGCCATAATAATTCTCTGGTAAATTAAAATTTAGTTAATGGTTAGTGGTTACAAGGGTTTCAAAACATGTAATCAGTACATTTTTTATTAAAAATAAAAAAAAAAGTTATTAAGCAAAAAAGTTGCAAAACTTGATAAAAATACAGTTAAATACCTATTTATTGTTGGATTTTGCATAAATAAACATTTTCTATGGGTTTCAAAGCTTTTTTCCTTGATTTTTTTAAATGTTAGTAAAGAAATAGTTATCGTTAACGGATTATCGTTAACTTCCGTTAACTTTGTAGTAAAATTATCGGATTATCGTTATCGGAGTTAAAAATTGGGGTTAACGGATTATCGTTATCGAAGTTAACTTTTTGGTTAACGGTGCCCACCACTGCTTATATCTAGGAAACAGCTATAAATAGTTGAATTACTGTCAGTGTATTTAGATATTATTTCCTTAAGTACAGAGATACACAGGTGAGTTGAGTGTGACCTTTTAAAACCAAACTGATTAGGATATGTCCATAGGTAATCATTTAAACGGAGTAATAAGGGTTTTCCTAGTAGTTTCGGGAAGCAGGAAGCGACAGCAATTGGCCTGTAATTATTGCTGGACAGAATGTTTCATACTTATTTTTGACCAGGAGCAAGATATATACCCTCATGAACTCTGCAGACATACCACGTCATTGGCAGATTTTAAGTGTTCATTCGATAGATCATCTACCGCTGACGCAGAACCAGTCTTTAACTCTTTAATTAACCTCTTTACTTCAGGAACTGATATCAAAGTATTTTCCCTTGTCCTTCCCACAGGCGTTTCGCTGCAATCTATCTTAATATTATCCCTACTCACATTGTTAAGAATGTTTGAGTAGTGGTTTTTCCACAGCTTTGCAATTTCATCTTCCCCCGACACCCCATCGATTGTCGGAGGGAGGGCATTTTTGTATAATGAGAATAAAATAACTTATCTGCTTTGAATCCCCGCATGGTCATCACTTTCCAATCTATTTCAGCATAAAACGTGAACATAAGTGAATAATTACAGATCCAGTGTCGGCAAATGAAAGCAATTGCCACATACAGGGTGGCCACAAAGTCCTTGCATGAACGGAGGGCAACACAGATGTGCTGTAATTTCACTGCAAAGGGACTTACTTTGTGGCCACTCTGTAAATTTTTTACCAATATCATATTTAACTGAATATCTAGAGAGAATCATAAATGTGTTGTTTGCATTGTATATAATATGATATATATATATATATATATATATATATATATAGATAGAGAGAGAGAGAGAGAGAGAGAGAGAGAGAGAGAGAGAGAGAGAGAGAGAGAGAGAGTAGATATACTAAGGTGTATATAAATTAATATAAACTTCATTTTATGCCATGAAAAAGCAATTTCTTTTTCCCTTATTAATAATAAAATAATAATAATTTGGCCTTTCTTGAAAAAATCTATCTATATAATAACAATAATAATAATAACACAATGAAGATTTTCCCTTTAATGTATTCTCAATTAATCTTAACAATTGATAATCCGAAATAGCGAGACATTTATAAAGTATCGAAACAAACAAACACTTGAGAAGGCCGTCGAGGGAAAAGTTGATATTCGTTTTTTTTTTTTGTATGTGTGTGTGATGGAGTATTTGCAACACAAATGGATGGAATAGAAAGATGAAATTATTACGAGGAGAGATGACAAGCAGGAAATACACACTTTTTTTTTTTATCCAAATATCTTGTATCTTCTTGAAAATAAATAGAAATGATGGAAGGTCGAAATGAATAAGGTTAAATGCAGAATATTCGAAACTTCGGATTGTTATAAACTTTAATATATTCTTTGATTTTTAATTCATATATAAAATATAATAATGGCAATTTTAAAATAATTTTGTATATGTGCGTACAGCAAAATTTTGTATATGTATGTATAGCAAAATTTTGTATATGTGCGTATAGAAAAATATGAAGACATATAATTACAGCAAATTCACGCAAATTGAAATTCTAAACAATTGAAACTCTCAAGTAGCATGAAATAACACATTCCGGAATATGTTAAAACGTGGAAGATTCGTGATATCAGACTACAAGAATGCAAGAAATTCAAAACTTGCTACAGAAGGAATACTCGTCCATATTTACTTAACTAATCAGGCTTATTTCCTCATACGCGTCCTGTAGGGTAATATCGTAATATCTGTAAAGTTATCCGTAAAGAAATAATATATTTTAGTTTAAGAATTAATGCACAAAAGAAATTCTAACAAATGAAATTTCTATTAGCCACAATTTAACTGATACTAGATTATAACGTTATGGTAATCCGATAGAACTACGCTTGGCTTCATTCAGTTTATATCTTTAATAGTATCGTAGATAATCGTCAGTAATCCGAGAGAAGTTATATCTTTATGTCATTCCCCATCGTAATGTTTTTTCACTGACGAGACCAAAATGGAACACGGTCATAAGTATCATCTTGTAAGTATACGATGAATAAGTAATAAGTAATAAGACTTATAGGTTAAGTTCCTGTTTGTGAAGTGAGTGGTGTCAATTTAAATATTATATATATATATATATATTAGATTAGTCAATGCTGCTTTATAAGACATTTGTAATTATAGCTTAAATGGGCCTAAAATGTAAAATTTAGTATTTTAGACATAATGCATCATTCCGCCCATACGTCTATTTCAGCGTACGAGCAGCTGGTAACAGCATTATCAAATAAACATGGGATCAATGTACTGACCAGACCTCTGTATGTAGTTCATCACCAGTGAAAGCAACAATGCTCAGTGTTATCTCAGTATATATAATATATATATATATATAAAATTTAGTGGTGGACCGGATATCCGCACCCGCATAATTTTTAACATCCGCATCCGCACTTCTGACTGCGGATGTTATGCGGATATTACCTCCAATAAATTATGCAATTTAAAATTAAATTAGCTTATAAAGTAGCTTATAAGGCCCAGTCATGCACATTTCATGTAAAGTATTAATTATTAATGAACAAACAAATATATAAACCTCAAAATATAATACTTGGTAACACAGAAAATTGAATGAAACTTGTTTCATTCAATTTTCTGTGGCCGAAACTCTTGAGAAAGTTATTATTTTTATCATAATGAAAATATTAATATTAATTTTAATTTTATGCATTGCCTGCCATAAGAGTAAAAAATTATCACAAAATTTGAAAAATTATGTCATATATTCATAATTCTATATGATATTGATAGATTAACTAAATATCCGCATCCGCAGATATTGAAATTAAAAATCCGCATCCGCATCCGCAGACGTTGAAAAACTGACATCCGGTCCACCACTAATATATATATATATATATATATATATATATATATATATATATATATATATATAACAAAAACGCACCAAAAAAGCGAGCAAACCCGCAACATTTTCATAAGTTCGGTTGTGAATGGCGACACTTAACCTAGTTTAATAGCCTAAAGATTATCACCGTTTCGTAAGATAGCCAAGAACACACACACACACACACATTTATATATCACATACTAAAATTTTTATGATTAGGCTGTTCTCAATATAATTCGATCTTTCATTCCTCCCCCACTAAACGTCCCCTTTCTTCCTCAATATATCCTCCTTTCTCTCGTTACCAGAATAAGCTACACCATAAATGACTAATTCGCATATATCAACAATTAGACCAAAGAGGTACGTACACCCAACAGTTGAAACAAAACTTAAATGGTTATCGAATATAATAACTATGAATAATAACTTACAAATTACACACAGGCCTTTCAGACGATGCCTAACGACGTAGAGGATACGAATATAAATTTACCAATTGCTATTAAGACGTCCTCACTCTCCGTCGTAGAAGCAAATGGGTCTTTCCATTCAGACGCATTATTAATTGCTTCCTACCCTTAATATCGCGTTCATAAATAAAAGAGGAACAGAATTTCCCTTATCTGGACTCGCACTCTCTTTCCCTTACTATCGTCCTTTCCATAGAGCTTTATAATCATATTTGAATAGATTACGTTTGTGTCATAGATACAGAAATAAAGATAAAGATAAAAAACGAGTTTGAATGACTGTATAAACAAAGTTCAGATACAAGTGGGATTTTACAGAGTATGAATAGCATATTCGGTAAATGAACGACATATTTGTTAAATGAAGGACAACATACTAACCAACCAAATTCAATGAAAATGGACAGAAAAATGTGAGGAAAAGTTCCTCAAGGAAATAAAATCTAAGGAAAGAATTGAATATTTCAAAATTTACCAACAATTCATATACTGTAATTGGCTGGGAAAATTATGTGGCTAGTAAAAGCATTAATAGTAGTAATAGTAATAATAATAAGAATAATAATAATAATAATAATAATAATAAAACTAGTGATGAATGCACCGTTGTACGTAAATTCCACCCAGTAAATTCCACCCCCGAAAAATCCACCCAGTAAATTCCACCCATAGTAAATTCCACCCATGGTAAATTCCACCCATGGTAAATTCCACCAATGGTAAATTCCACGCAAAGGGTTATCAAAAAAGTTTACAGTTTATTAAAGTTTATTAAAAAGTTTATGCAAAATAAAAAACTGATAAAATATATAGGTTAGGTCAACTGTACACCCTTGATGATTGGTTAGGTTTAGTTGTGATATTTTCGTTAAAACTAACGAAAATGACGCTAACTCAAAAACAAGTGATTTGATATAGAAACGATGGTCAAAATCATTCGAATCACCTAAAAACACACCAGAAAAACAATGTCCAGTGATGGAAAACACTGTCCAGTGACTATCAAAAATTGACCTTAGAAAATAACAAAGTTATAATTGTTAAAATTCTTAAATTTTTTGATGGAATTTACCATGGGTGGAATTTACCATGGGTGGAATTTACCATGGGTGGAATTTACTGGGTGGATTTTTCGGGGGTGAAATTTACTGGGTGGAATTTACATGGAACCGAATGCACAGCCATTTCAAATGGTCAACTTATTTGTGGCCAGAAAGATTTTTTCTGACCTATTATGAACTGTTGTGGAACATTAAAATTTTAAGTGTTTTTTCATAATACCTGGTTATGTGAAGTAGAGAGCGAAAGAAACCAACTTTCTACTTCACCAGGCCAACTTGAGAGGAGGGTCAACAAGCCTGACCTCCGTGAAATAAAAAGTTGAAAGGTATATGATAAATATTACGTTTCAGGGATACCAGTTTTTGTACTCCTGACTGGCCGAAAGACAGTGACGTAAGAAATAACTGACCAACTTAGAATGACAACCTAACCTAGTATAATCTAGCCCAGATCTAAGAGTTACTCAGATTAGCCCGAAGTATGAAATGGGCGAATCATTGAGATCTGATGTCTCCGAAAGTTAATATTTTATATTTATATATATATATATATATATTATATATATATATATATATATATATATATAATATGAGGGGTCCCGCGTCTTGCGGTACCAAATCGCCAAAATTAAAATTCGCCACAAATCGCCTCCAAAGTTCAACAATATTCTGGCAATAGTATCTCTGTTATTAATTGAGCTAGAACGTTCATTTTTGGCTAAATTAGAGTTTTAAGTATGCTAATGAAGAAGTTGATGAGTTTTTGGAATAGATTTTCATATTTTATATTTTATATATATATACCTATATATATTTTTTAATTTTTTGATTTTCTTATTATGCCGAACTTTGGGTGCAATTTCTGGCACAGAATGAGGTGAAAAAAGTAGTTCGCTTCATAAGGTTTTCAACCATACTTCTAGTGTCGTAAGGTCATTATAACCCAAACCACGCGATAGAGGAAGGGTGAAAATAGTGATATCCATCAAAAACATGTTTTCGCTGTGGTGGCGCTTAGGTACCGTAAGACGCGCGACCCCTCATATATATATATACACGTAAAGGAAAACAATGTACATCTATAAAGATATGCGTACCAAAAGCAATACGAAAGTGAATAAAAAAATCTGCCATTATACCCCATCGTTTCATGGCCGAGTGAATAACGTGGCGGCACATTTCAAATATTTAGTGATAGCGTTTCGAACCCCACCAAGGTAACATCGATTTATTTGTTATCTGTCTGTGTTAAAACGATGTAAATGAAGATGAATTAAAAGGAAATTTATTTAACATTTCCTCCATAGATGGTGTCTCATATTCAAATAGTTTGGCTTGCTGTCAGTTGACTAATTTTATAGCTGAAAATCTAGAATATTATCTGTATATTGATGAATAATTTAAATAATAAAGCTGAAGTTTCATTCGGAAAAACTTGATGAAATTATTTATATCGAGAAATAAGTCCGATGAAAAGTATTTTATCAAGCATCGAAGTTAGAAGAAAACATTTTCATCATCTTGATGAAAATTCTAGTTTCAATGATAGAGTATGCATTAATATCTTATAATTAATAAAAAGAAAATCTATTTTAACAAAGCAATGTGTTTTTCTTGAAATTATACCTCTTCCTCTTTCAGATAATCAATGGATATAAAAAGCATAATCTGTACTTGAAATACAGAACATTATACACATTCATACGTTGTTTGAAGACTTTCCTGCTTGGATGACTGATTTGTTTACGTTTTGAGATAATTTCTTGCTTGGTTCGCGTTGTTGCTAAAGTAGGACGAGGGAAGGCAATATAATCATCTCCGCAAATTTATGAAACTAATTCATGCAAAATGACTTGTATCTGGAATCAAAAGACGTATATGAACTCGACGCCTTGCAGTTCACAGATACATTAAAGATAAACAAAACTGAATAGTGTAAAATAAGAAAAAGTAACAGAAAAAACTATGCACACTTTAAAAGTATATGTTAAGGATATAAAAGAATACCATATGTATGATAAACGGTCAACTGAGAACGTAAAGTGATTTTAAAAATACTTTTATTCAGGGAAGAATTATATTAAAACTGAGAAAAAAATGTAATTCAGTTTAAAAAAGTCCTCTTTGCAAACAAGAATTTATTTCAGTGAATATAATGGCGATGCGCATATGAATAAATAAATCACAGCAGTCTTTCCAAGCGCAGTAAATACAATTCATACATAAAAGAACACACACACACACACACACACACACACACACAAATATGGTTATATTAATTAAGTGGATAAACAAAAATTACACATTAAACAAACAGCCAAACAAAAATCGTTTATTTGTACATTCATACTAAGAAAATATTTCTGACATACAGTGTACAGTTTATATATATTTATAAGGAGGAGATTGTAGACACCAATCAACCAGGGAAGTACTCCGGGGAGGACGTTAGGCAGGAGACAGGGAGTGCTGGAACTCCTGTTTCTCCTGTCACTGAACTCCTTAGCTCAGGGGTGGCGAATCTTTTTACAGTCGAGTACCAAAAAAAACATGTAAACCCTAAAAAAAATTTGCGTGCCCACCAAAGTTTATGTATATTACACCAAATTATAAACATTAAGTCTATTATGTTATATTATTTATTAACTCATTGTTTGGATAACAATTTCTATTAATGTATAAAACCCGCAAACTTGATCGCGTGCCCAATTGGGCACGCTTGCCATAGGTTCGCCACCACTGCCTTAGCTGATCCTTTTCCGTGTCTCATGTACCCTGTAAGTGGTCCAGCATGCTCTCAAACACACACTTCAACCTGCATTCTTCACTACACATACATGCATTTTACACACTACACAATCTTTTCAAAATTTATTTAAAAAAATAAAGTGGCATCGTGGGCCTGAGACCTTGATTTTGGTTCTCTCCTTCTTATATGGGGTGGGTTGAAGGGCGTTTTTGTTGGCGTTCGCCCTTGTACCCTCCTTCTCACATAAAAAAAATATATACAGTATATATATATATATATATATAATTTATTTCTAATTGGGTTTTGAACAAATGTTCAGGAAAGAGCTGTGTTCGATCTTTCTGCAGTATCCCACCTCATTCCTGAGTATATATATATATATATATATATACTGTATATAAACCGCCAATTTCGATTTTCTGCAAATTATTGAGAACTATAATGACAGAAAGAACTTGCTATTTATTGGCACAATTGCAAATGACTAGATGATCGCATGGCACATTATCAGTCCTTAATTTGATATTTTTGCAGAATTCACTGACTAATTGGCATAAGAATTAAGCGTGTTCGATCCAGCGACCATCTCACTCCAAGACCGCACGCACCCAAACCAGGAAGTTGTCCATAACTCGTTGAATCATGTTCATGAGATTCATTAGAAAAAAACAACTTTCGGAGCTTGCAAGGAAATTGCTGATCCTGTAAGACGTAATTCCAACCTTCTTTTTTTTTGTAGAGGTTGCAACATCTGCACCTTGTAAGGAAATAGCTTTATCTCTCGCAGAATTCTTCGCACTGATGTTCGAAATAGTTCCGTTTGCTGTGAGAGCCTGCGAGTCGATTTTTGGGGGTAACAGTTAATTTACTCTGGGATCAGTCTAATGTTTTTCGGCAAGCATGCTGTTTTAAGGCGACAACTATGGGACTGCATCAATTTAGTGAATACACATCGAACGAGTGCACTTTGAACGAAGGAAATTGAGCGAGTACAAATTGAGCGAAGCGATTAGGCTAACTGAACGAGTACAAATTGAGCGAGGGCAAACTGAGCACAAACTGACGCAAAAAATAATAAACATTTACCCTGTAAAAAATATTTACTTAAAACATATATTTAATTAAAATGTATATTTATTCAAAACAGATTTAAAAATATAAGACGTTAAGCAGTGAATTATATATTCTTACCTTTCTTACCTTTCTTACCAGGCGCCTGGTAGACCTAAAGCGGTCTGTCATTTGGGAGCCCTCGGACCAGACTCCTCCATGCCTCACGATCTCCACACATCAAGTTCGCCCGTTGGAGACCGATTCCACACTTCTCAACAGCACTCTTGATGTTATCCATCCATCGGATCTTGGGTCTTTCAACTGGTCTTCTGTTTTGAGGGGCCCATTCCAGCATTCTTCTTGCTGTCCTTTCCACCGGCATTCGTTGGACATGCCCGTACCATCTCAGTTGGTTCCTCTCAATATTCTCATTAACGGAAGTTACACCCAATCGCCTTCTTATTTCAGTGTTCCTTATTTTATCCAATCTACTTACTCCTATCAATCTCAGGACCCTCATTTTAGCTGCTTGCAGTTTTCCCCTCGTCCTTGTGGTTAGGGCCCAAGTCTCGCTGCCGTATAGTAAGATTGGTTTCAATATTGTTGGGTATATGTGCGTCTTTACCTTTTAAGGGATGTGTTCGTCTTTCAATAGGGGGTGGTACAGGAAGGAAACATTTCTGCTATATTTAGCAATTCTTTCATTCACCTCTGCATCCACACCCGCATCATTTGCTATCACACTACCAAGGTATTTAAATGTGTCCGCCTTTTTCATTTCTCTTCCCCCAACAAAGATTCCATCCTCGTTCGCTCCCCTCGTTACCACCATATATTCAGTTTTATCATAATTCAGTTTCAGTCCATACTCCCTCAATCTCTCATCCCACCTCTGCATAATTCTCTCCATGGATTGTGCTGTGTTAGTCCCAACATCCACATCATCAGCATATCCAAAAATTTCTATTTCCTCTTCAATTTCCTCAGTTATGTGTTCCATAACCCTGTTGATGTAGGCAATAAATAAAATGGGTGACAGAACACTCCCTTGTTTAACTCCTGTACTTATATCAAACCACTCCTCCGATCCCACCACCGTGCTCTGGGAGACCCTATAGGTGTTCATTACTGCTCTCAGAAGCTTGGGTGGCACTCTCTCACTCAAAACCACCCACAGCTTCTCCCTGGGCACACTACCAAATACCTTCTCCAGATCCAAAAAACATATGAAGCGGTCCAAATTGAATTCTCGGCTCTTCTCAAGATATTGTCTTATGGCTGAAATTTGATCTATAGTACTCCGGCCTGCACGAAAGCCACATTGATAATCTAGTAACCCAGGCTCCAGTATGTTTCGTATACTATGTTCCAAAATCTTTTCATATATTTTCTCCACATGACACATCAAAGATATGCCACGGTAGTTTTGACATTCCTGCTCACTTCCCTTCTTTTTATATATAGGACATATAATTGCTCTGCCCCATTCTACCGGTACAATTCCCTGCGACCACACCACTCTGAAAATGCTTAGCAGCCAGTCCACAGCAGGATCACCAGCTGTTTTTAGTGTTTCTGTGACAATTGCATCCGGCTCGAGAGCTTTATTATTCTTCATCCTCTTTAGTGCTTGAATAACCTCCTCTCTAGTGATCTCTCTGTCCCCTTCATGCTCCTCATGATTTACCCGCTCCTCCCGTCTCACCTCATCATATTGATTCTCGTTATTCAAAAGCTGTCTAAAGTATTCATTCCAGCGTGCGGCCACCTCGCTTTTATCAGTGAGGACTTCACCATGTGCATTTTTAATCGCCACTGTTGTTTTCTTGCTTTCTCCATTTTTATACTTCTTAGCCATGCTATACAGTAACTTTCAAATTGTAGAAAACATTATGCAGAAAGTCGAGAATATTTTCATTATTATCACCTTCGATCAGACGTTGCAAGCGAACGTTTATTTGTTCGTATTTCTTATAGGGTTAATTCCTATTTAACCGTCGGAAACTCAAATCGGAAACTCAGTCCGAGTGGGACGTCATTTAGGCCTTGGTTAAGTTAGGGCTACTACTTACCTGTCCGGGTCCCGAATTCATTATGGGTACCCCTGCCCGGTTAGGTTAATTGAATGCCCGGTTAGGTCAACTGTATGCCCTTGACAATTGGTTAGGTTAAGTTGTGATGTTTGCACTCAGTTTACATTCGCTCAATTTGTACTCGCTCAGTTAGCCTAATCGCTCAATGCGTCAAGTCGCTCATTTTGTACTCGCTCAATTTCCCTCACTCAAAGTGCACTCGCTCAATGTTTACTCGCTCAGTTATCGCACAGTCGACAACTATTGCCTCAATTCTGGTTCTGCAATGTCCCTTTATCTCGGAATTTCTTTACTAAGTGTGATGCAGTTGAAGCCTCAGGCAGATTTTGTTCAGAAAACTCAGCTTCGAACATTTCGTAGACTGCCGAGTTCTTTTCTGTTTTTTATGGACCACATAGGCGCGTCTCTACAACTCGCGTGCACTGTTTAACTGCCAGCCAATGGGACCTTTCTTGTGCCATTGCAGAGTTAGGGAGCATTTATTCAACTGACATACATGTTAGAACCTGAAAAAAGAGAAAAGAATAAGGATTAGCAAAAAGTATGCAGTGTTAATTCATGTACTTCGAAATTGGCAGGGTTTTTTTTTGGCTCATCCTGTTCTCACACCTCAGCCAGCCAAGTTGCGAACACCTGACCCCTCGCTTAATCAGTCTTAAAGAGGACTTAACTCACTCTGTCACAGCAGTGAATGAACGTGTCTTTCCTTTGCTAGACCAAATTTAACAAAGGGAAATGAACATGGGTGAGGTGGTCATTCCCTCCGATTACCGGATTAAGTTTCTGCTACATTCTCATGGCACTGGGGTCAGGGGTTCGACTTCTATGGTGCTGGATTATAATAATGTAGTTAAAGCAATGGGCCGCATTAGGCTGGCCTAAGTGTTGTGTCAGTTCCTGGCCTTCCTAGCTGATTAGTATTATATTCTCATGAATAACTGAATGGTAAAGCAACTCTACAAATCTGAAAGACGCGGGGTCGAGTCCACAGTCGGAATTTGTGATTTCAGATTTCAGTGATGATGTGATGGTGGGTCTTGGTGTCATCGTTCAAATTTCAAGTTCAACTGTAGTTTTCTCAAATTCGCTCAACACGCTTGATCTACATGTCAATGAACGGTGTAGGGGGAAATGTTGACAAAAGTTGATAAAATGTGTATATATATATGTGTATATATATAATATATATATATATATATATGTGTGTGTGTGTGTGTGTGTGTGTGTGTGTGTGTGTGTACACTTTTACATGTTTGTAAAAAGAAAAATGAAATGTAAAGAGTGTAATGGTCCGTTAAAAAATGGGGGTACCGAATACACAACTGATTAAGAAAAATTAGCAAACTACCTAAGGAACAAGTTAAAAATGTGCTCAACACCCATAAGTTCGATATAAAAGTAGGAAATCTGGATGAATTCTTTGACATAAACACAAATCAGTCAAGAACAAATAAGGACACGAATCTATTAACAGATTTAGAATTCTTAGAAGAGGATGTAAATAAGACTCTATCACAATTACTAAAAATTTCAGGAAGGGCGAGACACATGGAGTGCCAGGTTTCTAAAGAAATGCCAAAAACTACTGCCAAGCAAGCCACTATACTTACTATGGAGGAAATCACTCGACACGAAAAAATTCCACTCTCACTTACTCAAAGGAGATAACAGAGCAATGTTTAAGAATTATCGTCAAATTGTTCTCACCTTGCGCCTTATAAAATGCTTTGAATGTGTAATTAGAGACAAAATTGCTTACTACCTACAAGAAAAGAATTTATTCAATCAGAACCAACATAGCTTTATGGGTGAAAGATCATGGCTATCACAGTTATTAGACCACCAAGAGAAAATGCTAGAAACATTGAGTCGAGGCCAAAATATAGATGTAATATGCAGCAATTTTGCTTAAGCCTTCGATACATGTGATAACAGAATTATAACACACAAACTTAAGGATACAGAAATTACGGAAAAATGGAATTAAATCTGAGGTCTCAAACATTATCAACTCTGTCCCACACAGTAATAGCTCACTTGCTGTTTATAATAATGAGTACAGACAAGGAAGATATTAATGATAGTGTCGTATCGTGTTTTGCGGATGAGAAGAAGATATACAAGGAAATATTAAATGAAGGCGATATAACAAAATTACAAAATGACATTGAAACACTATCCAAGTGGGTGAAAGACAACAATATGAAGTTCAACGAAGAAAACTTCCAACTTCTAAGATATAGTAACAAAAAGGAACTCAAAATAAAGCAAACAAAATACTATAAGACAAACAGATAACACCGAGCGAAGAAGGATAAAACTTGATGAAAGATCCTCGAGAGACGAAAGAGAAAGGGGATACTTCGCCTCAAAGGACTCGAGACGGGAGTATATAAAGAAAATTGGCGCAAAAGGTCTAACGAAAGGCTTTCTAATTCAACCCACAAAAGTGGATAGAATGCAAGCAAAAGAGAGGCCTCCTACAATACAGATAAAAATAAAGTAAAGTGGCCAACTTTTGAGGAAATTAACCGTAACGAAAAAAATCACTGGCAGGGATCGTGAAAATTTTGATTGTTCGGCTGATGTATCTTTTCAAATCGCTTTCCCCACACTCCTTCCATACAATAATGTTTTGAATGACAATGTAACAGAAATAAATAATTTTAAGACAAAGTACTCTTCAGCAAATCCTGCTAATAGATGCCCTATTCCAATAAATTATTTTAATTAATTTGAATATTGTACAACCACTTCCGCATGTACATCTCGGAATGATTTTTCCTCTCACACCTCAGCCAGCCAAGCTACGAACACCTGACCCCCTCATTTAATCAGTTTTAAAGAGGACTTAACTAACCCTGTCACAACAGTGAACGAACGTAAGATAAGCGCATTAGATTTTATTCTTTCGGGAACCTCTTAAATAATCAATTTTGTTTTCAGTTCTCCAACAGCCTTTCTTAAAAAGAATCTTGAACCACAAATTGTAATTAAAACTCTTATCGAAAAGTCCTCACCCAAAGTCAAATAACGACTTGAAGCGCTGACTCGGGAATTGATGTATTAAAATTTGATGCCCATATTCAGACGTGTTTTCCTCCGTCTCCTTTATTCAAAAGTCAGGTCTAAATCGCGACCTCGCTTTCGGAGTTGTTTTTTTCTCTTAAGTGTTACGCGTCAAGTGAGATAGAGAACAGCGATCCCCGCCCCCAATTTTTTGTGGCACACTTCGTTCCGATAAATTCCTTCTTCCTTCAAAAATGGCTATTACACTGAGCACGTTAATTACGGTTAATAAACTCCTATGTTTTACGTACCAATTGCGTTTGTCTTTGTGTCTAAATTCCTTTTTATTTTTTAACGTAGGACATTTATTTAGAAATACGGAGATTTTTGGGGACACCTGGTATGTATATATATATACCGTCACACAACGAGGCCGAAATCATGCAGGCGAAAGAGAGTATAAAGACAGATAGTATAAGGGCAACGAAGGACATTAACACAAATAGCACAAATAGGAAAAGACAAAAGGACAATCAAGAAAACGGAGTGAAACTGTCCCCCAATAAGGAGCAAAAAACAAAGGCCACGAGTAAATATGGGGAAGGAATTATATGCAGACATTATATAAAAGATAATTGCAGATTTAAAAGAGGACAATGTACATATGAACATCCCCAATATGCAATTTCTTCTATAATAATGGTCATTGTAAATTTGGAGACAGATGCAAATTCTACCACCCGGACATCTGCAGGACTTATACAAAATATGGAACCTGCAAATACGGGAAAAAATGCTACTATCAACATCTTCCGACCGACCCAAAGAACAACGGACAAAGTTTAAATGACAATAGGAATAACAATAACAACAGAAACACAATAAGCGAACAAAAAAAAATTTTCAACATCGCAGACACGATACCGCTGCTAAATGTCATCCAAAGCATGCAGTTAACACATCTGGAAACCCCCGAGCCAAACCGCTTCCGGGCAAGAAGCTACCAGAACAGGTAGGCGGAAACGGATCTCTTTCGGAGGATCATATTGTTCTGGCTAATATTCAAGGAATAAGACCAAACAAATCACTGAACAAAGTTTCATATCTGAAAGGATTTGTGGACGAAACAAGGGCGGACATCGCATGCCTCACAGAAACTCATCCTAAGGATTGCCAAAGAAATTGTGAAACTGCCAACATTGTATTGATAAGAAAGAGATAAATATAGAGGGCTTCAACTTACTAAGAGCGGATAGAACAACGAGACGTAAAGGTGGCTGTGCTATATATGTACATGAAGGTCATATGACACAGACGATAATAAGTAAATCAAACAGCTTTGTGGAACTCCTATCAGTGAAAATAGAAAAACTAAACGTGATACTAATAGTCATCTATAGACTTCCAAACACCCCAACCGAAAAATTCTCGGGGGCCAATGATGATATCAGAAACCAAATAAAGGCCATAAACCCTCCATCCCCCAATATAATGATCTGCGGAGACGTTAACTTCCCATTTATAAAATATAAAAAAGTGGATGGGAATATATATACAGGGTGTTTCACGAGGAAAGGTCAATACTTCGGGAGGTGATAGTATCAGTCATTGTGAGAAAAAAAAGTTCATATGAACATGTGTCTAATTCTGAATGGTTACGGAGATAGAGCTGTTTGAATCTACAAATACAAAAACATTGTTAATGGTAATTAAGAAAGAGAAACCAATTACTGTTTCTAACATTTAATGTTTAAACATTGGCATTTTGAATGGTATCAGATACAGAAATGACAAATTTGTTACAGTTTACAATACGTTTTCAAAAATCCCACCGTCAACCTCAATGCACTTTGCAACTCGTGTGCAAAGATCGCGTGTTGTTCGTCTGAGTTGATCTTGACGCTCCTTTATGCGGGCAGCAGCATCCAAAATGCGAGTGAGCAATTCGTCTCGTGTATCCACCTTTCTTTTGTAAACTTGACTTTTCATCCACCCCCCACAAACAATAATCTAACGGAGAGAGGTCGGGGGACCTTGGTGGCCACTGAATGGGACCACCGCGGCCGATCCATCGACCAGGGAAAGTTTGATTTAGGTATTGCATCACCAGACGGGTAGAATGTGGAGGAGCTCCGTCATGCTGAAAGTACATACCAGCGCGTGTAGCCAAAGGAACATCCTCCAATAGTCCTGTCAATTCATTTTGCAGAAATTCTAGGTAACTTTGTCCTGTAAGACGATTCTCTAAAGTAACAGGGCCAATCAGCTGATTATCGATGATACCGCACCACACATTGGCAGAGAAGCGATGTTGAAAATTTGTTTCCACAGTGGCATTTCGATTTTCGTCTGACCACCGATGAGAGTTACGAGTGTTGTTGATACCGTCACGGGTGAAAGTAGCTTCATCGGTGAACAGTATTAATTGAAGCAATAGGCGATTAGCATTTACCCAATGACAAAATTCCAGTCGCATGGCAGCGTCTCCTGGTTGAAGGTGTTGTACACGCTATACATGATATGGATGCAAGCCTTCCTCACGTAATGCTCGCCATACTCTTGTGTGTGGTACACCGAGACGTGTAGAAATTCTTCGTGAGCTAGTAGTAGGACTACGCTCTACCAACTGAAGAATGTTTTCCACTTCATCCACATCTTGTTGACCTTCACATCCAGATGAAACATGAGCACTGGGAAGTGTACCAATCTCACGCAATGTATCGAAAACCCTGGTAAACACTCTTCGATCCGGAATCCAGCGGTTCGGAAACCGTCGACGGTATTCTGCAACAGCAGCTGTGGCACTTCCATCGCAAAAACCATAGACATACACCATATCTGCATATTCGGCATGTGTGAAGGTGTGTGGCATTCTTAACACTGCTTCAAACACCAAACAATGTCACTCACAATAGTCAGCTGTCGATTGGCTTATGTTACATGCTTACATTACAGCTTACATGGTTCAAGGTTATAGGGGATGGAAGGGGGAGGAAGAGCTGTGCGCGCATCAGATTCAAACCTCTATCTCCGTAACCATTCAGAATTAGGCACATGTTCATATGAGCTTTTTTTTCTCACAATGACCGATACTATCACCTCCCGAAGTATTGACCTTTCCTCCTGAAACACCCTGTATATACCAGAACAAGGGGGACACAAGAAAAGACCAGGAGCAAGCAAAAATGTTGATGGCTCTCACAAATGAGTTTATGCTGACACAGAAGATAAAAGAAAATACCAGAAAAAATAACTGCCGCCTAGATCTGGTATTCACGAATAACACGAACTTGATTGCTGATATAAAAATAACCCCAACAATTATCTAAGACCACAACTTAATCGAGATATCAACAAATATGACGACAACATTAAAAGACAATACACATATTGAGGAAAGAAGCAAATTTGGGGCCTTTAACTTGAACTCCAAGACTATAAATTGGGAAGCAATCAGATCGCACATGGCTCAAATAGAGTAGAGGACAGTTTTAGAGAATATAACAACTGAAGAAATGCTAACAACCTTGGAAGAAATAACGTTGAGAATTTTAGAAAAATATGCTCCGAAATCGCAGCCAAAAGGAAACAGGAGCTGGCTAGAGAGGCAAAAGACAAGAATATTCTGCAAAAGAAAGAGAGTGGAGGCAAAGTTAGCCAACTGCGGAGATAATGCCAGGAAAGTAATACAAGAAAAACTGAAGGGTATCGATAAGGAAATACAAGTCCTGATTAAGGACCATACATAGAGTGAAGAGGAAAAGGCGGTAGAAGCAATAAAGGAAAGTCCAGAATACTTCTATAGCTATGCGAAAAGGAAAACAAAAACGCGCGCCGCTATTGGGTCCTTAAGGAAGAGAAATAATGAACTAACCGACGATCCAAAAGAAATATCTGAAACATTGAAAGCCCAGTATGAATCAGTTTTTAATATCCTAAAAAGTGATAAAGTGATACCTGACATAGATGCATTCTTTGAAGAGAAATTGCAAGGAGAGTGTATAACAGACTTTGATTTTACCCCAGAAGATGTAGCGAGAGCTATAGGACAAATGAAACCACATTCAGCTGCAGGTCCGGACAATTGGAATGCATTATTGATTAAAAACCTTAAAAATGAAATAGCTACACCTTTATACTGGATATGGAAAAGATCCCTTGATACTGGAGAAATACTGAGCATCTTGAAAAGAGCAAACATTGTCCCTCTACATAAAGGAGGGGACAGATCTCAAGCAAAGAACTACAGTATAGACCAGTGTCATTGACGTCCCACCTCACCAAAGTATTTGAAAGAATAGTTAGAGAGAAAATTTATGATTTCTTGGAGACACTGGAAAGATTCAACGAAAATCAACACGGATTCCGATCAGGTAGATCATGCCTATCACAACTAATAGAACACTACAACAATATCCTAGATGCACTGGAAGGCAATGACAACTACGATGTCATATACACGGATTTTGCTAAAGTTTTCGACAAATGTGATCATGGTATAATAACACATAAAATTAAATATATGGGAATAACAGGTAAAGTGGGAAAATGGATCTACAACTTCCTTAGAGAACGTCTACAGGTCGTCAAAATTCAAGGTATATCATCATCAGAATCGGAAGTACGCAGCTTAGTACCACAAGGGACAGTACTGGCTCCACTTCTGTTCATTATCATGCTAACAGACATAGACAGCGGAGTAAACAGCAACAGTATAGTAACATCCTTTGCAGACGATAAAAAGATCAGCAGAAAAATCAGCGATGTAGATGAAGTGGAGGCCTTGCAGAGGGAAACGAACAAAATATACAAATGGTCATAAGATAACAACATGACATTTAACACCGAGAAATTTCAGCTTTTGAGATGTGGTCGAAATAAGGAACTTAAACAGACTGCATATTATGCTCCAGATAGACAGGAAATTCAGAGAAGCACGAAAGCGATCGATCTTGGAGTAATAATGACCGATGATGCGAAATTCGAAACCCAAAATCAGATAGCGATAAATAAAGCAAAAAGAGTCGCGGGACAGGTACTAAGAACGTTCAAAAGAAGGGACAGGACAGTGATGATTCCCTTGCTAAAAACACTGATTATGCCAAAACTTCAATACTGCTCAGTTTTGACGTCCCCTTATAAAAAGGAAGAAACTAATACACTAGAAGAAACGCAGACACATTTCACAGCCAAGATTGATGGCTGCAAAGAACTCAACTACTGGAAAAGATTACGTAAACTAAATCTGTACTCCCTGGAAAGAAGAGAGAGGTACACTATAATCTACATATGGAAAATGACCGAAAAACTGGTACCAAACCTAACACTAAACCTAAAACTAAACCACAACGGTGGAGAGCGCAAGAAAGAAACCCGCTCCTCCACCAAGCTAGACCTAGAAGCAGGACCACCAGCTTCACCTTCTTGTGGAGAGAGACCAACGCACGAAACAGCAACGAAGTTAACGAGGTGTGTGGGTGTATATATGAGGGCCACTCAATATATTTTGTCCCACCTTTTTTTTTCTTTCCAAGTTTCCATGTAAGTTCCAGAAATTTTGTACACAAGTAGTTCCATACCTATTTTACAAGATTTTATTTTTCCACATCGTATTCACACTTCCTTCACTAATTCCTAGCTCCAGTGATAGCTCCTTGTATGTAACGCTCTGATTTGATCGAATGATGCTGTTAGCACGTTGCACAGTGTGAGATGTCACAACCGATGCCGGGTGACCGCTGCGTGGCTCATCATCGAGGCTGCCTTTCCCTCTCCGATGATCTCACACGTTTAGACCAGCGTCCAACTGTGCTTCGACCAACAACAGCATCTCCGTAAATGTTTTGGAGACGTTTGTGAATATTTCCAACTGTTTCCTTCTCTGCGGTTAAAAACTCGATAACAGCTCTCTGTTTACGGCACACTTCACTGTCAGACGCCATTTTCGAAATTGCGTTAACCATCGGTTTTATAGAAGGGCGTTTAAAAGCGATTTTATACAAGGAGGGGACGTTCAAACAGAAAATCCGGTTATGTGAAGCGCAGAAAGTTCAAACTTACGGCCCAAAAGACATTTCAGCCCCATGGCCTATTATTTAGCTAATAAAAAAGGGTGGGGCAAAATATATTGAGTGCCCCTGGTGTGTATATATATATATATAGCATTCGGCTAAACTTTGGACCTATTATAATTCTGTTATACATTTTAAGAGTGAAATCACTTCTTAAATAAAACAACTGCAGCAAAAGCTTTTCGAAACAAATTAGTATTTGAATGCAAGTGAATTTGAATTCATGGTGAGAATTAGTATAACTTCTATTGAAGAAACAGTTCGAATAAACGCGAACGAAGCACAAACTGCTTGTTGTAATCGCTTCTTTGGTGCTTCCAGATTGAAGCGGATAACTCGTTTTTATATTTCGGAATATGCAAAATAAATTACATGAATGGAATAATTCGCATTTACCACCAATTTAAATATTCCATCAATTTCCAGCTCTCAAAATCTGCAAAGATTTTAAAATATTTTTACATATTTTTCAAAGCATTCAGTTTTTTTATTTATATATATATATATATATATATATATATATATTATATATATATATATTATATATATTATATATATATAATATATATATATATATATATATATAAGAGACGTGGCTTGAAGAGTAGTGCAGGGAAATGGAGGAATTAGAAAGGAAAGGAAGAACTGATTTAATGTACCAAAAAGTTAAGGACATAAATAGATGGAAAAGAAGTAGCTTGGGAGTGCAAGAAATAGAGGGGAGAAATGGAGAAAAACTGAAAAGACCAGAAGATATAAGGAAGAGATGGATTGACTATATTGAAGAACTGTATGATAAAGAGAACAAACCTAATAATATCGAAATGGAGGAAGCAGATGAGGTGGAAGTAGATTGTATGGGGCCGGACATATTGGAAAGAGAAGTAGAGATGGCTGTAAAAGACCTAAGAAATGGCAAGGCCCCACGACCAGATGGTGTACCAGCAGAACTTCTGAAGAGTCTTGAAGGTGATGCTAGAGAGGAGGTGAATGTATTGTGCAGAAACATGTATGAAAGTGGAGACTGGCCTGCTGACTTTATGAGAGTCTCTATGATTACTATCCCCAAGAAACCGACAGCCACCAAGTGTTCAGAATTTCGAACCATAAGCTTGGTCAGCCATGCATAAAAAATAATGCTAAGGATACTAACCAGAAGACTAACGAACAGAGCTGAGCAGTACATTGGAGAGGATCAGTTTGGATTTAGGTCAAAATGTGGAACAAAAGAAGCTATTGGTATTATGAGAATGACGGGAGAGAGAGTGCTGGAACATGATCAGGAAATGTTTGTTTGTTTTATTGACTTTGAAAAATCTTTTGACAGAGTCCAATGGAAGAAACTAATGGAAATATTGAAGAATATTGATGTTGACTGGAGGGACCGTAGGCTGATAAAAAATCTGTATCTTGGGCAGAGTGTGAATGTTAGAGTTGCAGGAGGAGAATCGGAGGCTAGATTGGTTGGGAGAGGGGTCAGGCAAGGATGCTCCCTGTCCCCCGTGTTAGTTAACATCTATGCGGAAGCAATGATAATAGAAGCACTTTCAGATCTGGAAGAGGGAATCAGAGTGGGAGGTAAATTGGTAAAATCTGTAAATTTTGCAGATGACAAGGCATTTGTTTGTAGTACTGAGGAAGGACTGCAAAGAATGGTCAGTAGCTTGACAACAACGGCGGAAGAATTCGGAATGAGAATTAATGAGACCAAGACAAAGGTAATGAAAATTGTAAGAAGGAAAGGAGCACAAATGAACCTAACGATAGGAAATCGGACCTTAGAAGAAGCTGAGCAGTTTAAATATGTGGGAAGTTTATTAACCAACAATGGAGATTGCAATAAGGAAGTAAGATCTAGAATTGGTATGGGTAAGGTAGCTTTTGAGAGAGAGAAAAGACTACTTGCAGGTAAACTCAACTTGAAGCTGAAGAAAAGGTTAGTAAAAAGCTTGATATGGAGTGTGGTACTGTATGGAGCAGAAACATAGACACTGAAAACAACTGAAAAGAAACTCCTGGAAAGTTTTTAAATGTGGATTTGGAGAAGAATGCTAAAGATAAGCTGGAGGGAACACCAAAGTAATTAAGAAGTACTACAACAGGTGAGGGAGGAAAGAAGACTCATTAACGTGATAAGAGAAAGACAGAAGAAATGGATCGGACATATGTTGAGAGGAGAAAGATTGTTGAAGGAGGTGATAGAGGGTAGATATGAAGGTAGAAGGCCGAGGGGGAGGAAAAGGAAAGCAATGTTGGATGATTTGAAGGCAGGTAGGAGCTGTCATGAGATGAAAAGGATAGCTCAGGATAGAACATTTTGGCGGGACACATGAGTTGGACCTGCCTGATTGGCAGAACACGATGGATGGATGGCTGGATATATATCGTTGTACGTAAATTCCACCCAGTAAATTCCACCCCCGAAGAATCCATCCAGTAAATTCCACCCATGGTAAATTCCACCCATGGTAAATTCCACGCAAAGGGTTATCAAAAACGTTTACAATTTATTAAAGTTTATTAAAAAGTTTATGCAAAATAAAAAAACTGGTAAAATATATAGATTATAAAATATGGTTTAAAAAATATAAACTATTTTCTTGCGCATTTAATGTAGAAGGTAGAAGGTTTCCACAGCGGTTTACGATCACCTGTGACAAGCATGCACCCAAATTTGTGGAAACTGCGCAGCATTAGGAAAAGAAGAAGCCCTCACACAAACAAAACCTGCACACATTCGACGAGGGGACCAAAGTCACAAAAGCAAAGCCTATAATGTCATAAATGAAAGACTGAAGAGGCTAGTTAATGTCATAAATGAAAGACTGAAGAGGCTAGTTCAGCTTTATAAGGCTAACTAATGAAAATATCACAACCTAAACTAACCAATCATCAAGGGCATACAGTTGACCTAATGATTAGTTAGGTTAGGTCGTGATATTTTTGTTAGTTAACCTTGTAAAGCTAACTAAAAAAGGCTGGGGTGACGGATCTTCAGGTGATCCATTTATTGTACTTTTGTACACTAAGTTTATCTATTCCGTTAAATTTTTTGATGAAATTTACCATGGGTGGAATTTACCATGGGTGGAATTTACTGTGGGTGGAATTTACTGGGTGGATTTTTTGGGGGTGGAATTTACTGGGTGGAATTTACATGGAACCATATATATATACACACACACACACACACACACACACACACACACACACTGTATGTATATGCATATATATATATATATATATATATATTATATAATATTATATATACACTGTATATATATCTATATGTGTGTGTGTGTGTTTATGCTCCAAGCAAACATACTCCTAGTACTTATAGTTATTCGTAGCCGTTTTATCCTCACAATAATCCTTAACTACTGCTTAATCGATTAATCCACCTGTGCAATAAATATCTTATTCACGCACATTGTAATCAAACATCATTGTAAGCAGTTTCATTACTTACTTATCTTTTTGATTCGTCGAGACTTTGTATTTACTTATAGTAAGTGCCTACTTGCTTCACTTTGCAAGCAACCAATAATTTATTCGTTCCTCTGAAAACATTATTTACTGTAACAATTTTGTCCATTGTATGTTTCTATTAGGCAAGAACATTTATTTTAACATCAAGCAGCAAACATTTCAAAGTCGTTGTTCCGCTCGAGCTGCATGCAAACGATGACCTAATTAAAAAGCCAGTGAAATAACGGTGCGGAGAGTACATGTATGTTGTAAAGAATTAATGAATTGGTTAAATTGAGAAGGTATAAAACTTCTACTACTACTCGATTTGCGGTAGTTTCTTAGTATTTGCCTTAGCTTCATTTTGTATAAACATTTTCTTTTCATAATTTAAGTAAATTACAAAGCTGTGTTACAAATATTCATGCGCGTTTGCTAATTCTGGTATATTTGTGATAATATACGTAGTTAAAAACACAAACGAAAGAATACAAAAGAATACAAAGAACACGAAACAGCAACAGATCGGGTGTCTGTTTAAGAAGGAAAGTTAAAAGATGTAAGAAATTTTAAAGACAGTGAAAGCTTTATCCAAAGCGAAGAAAAGAGGTTGAAAGGAAGGAAAGACATTTGAAGAGAAAGTAAAAAATTCAAAGTTCAGAGGAAAAGTGTTTGTAAATTTTAGAGCTTTGTCATATATATCGATGATAAGTTTCCTGCATTAAAGAATGAAATTTTAAGCAATTTGAAACCAGAAATTAACTATAAACTAGATATATAATTCTTTTTTGTCAATCTTTATTGGTAAAAATAAAGAGTACAGTATTGCTGTACACTTATTACAATATTTCGGTAATTTTAACAGAACATACAATTGCTAATTGGACTATTACCATTTATTTTTCATATCTAATTTGACTCTTAAGCTTTAGGCTTTAATGTAACTGAGACCCATAATTACAGTAAAGATGAGGGATAAAAAATCTTTAAGGTTAGTAACAAGGTTTTAAGTATAAAGAATAATTTCAAGGGAAGTAATATCAATAGTAATTACAATTCCACTGGTAATCTTAGTAATACCATTAAAGTGGTTGAAGATAAAATTTTAAGCATTTAATGCCAAAGTACACTATTTGACCTGAGCAAAGAAATTCAATTTGAAAGAAATAGCGTAAATGAAAATAATTTTATTTCAGTTAAGAATGTCCGTAAGCAAGGAAAAAATTGAATTAGAGCTGCAGAATCTCTTACTTTTATACTAATATACTGTATACTGTATACTGTATATTGGATAATGGAAATGAAACTGTTTTACTTGGCCCATCGGTCGTCAGGCATATGGAGAGTGAATTTTGTGCCAGATTCGGTGTTAAAACCGAACGAATAAAACAGGAAATCACGAATTTAAAGTTACAAACTGTCAATCCGCTTTCAATTTCGCGCGTTGGGGGAAATGATTTATGTTTCAAACATAGGACCGGTGAATTCTTAAATACTATATTTTAATTAAAGTTTTAACCCTTTAACAACGGGTATATGTTTATTTAAACCAAAAGGTATTGATTGCAAAAAAACTTCACTTTTTTCTACTTGAAAGTCACAATATGATAATAAAAACCCACTCTAATAGAGAGAGTTTATTTCCACAACAGTTTCGATGCCCACTGGCATCCTCTTCGGGTGGATACAGAAAAACGAAAACCGTTTTTCTGTATTCACCCGAAGAGGATGCCAGTGGGCATCGAAACTGTTGTGGAAATAAACTCTGTTATTAGAGTGGGTTTTTATTATCAAAGGTATTGGTTTTATTGCTATTCAAAACTAAATATTGGATCACCTGAAGGATCACGGCCCTCAGCCTTCTTTAGTTAGTCTTATAAGGCTAACTAACGAAAATATCACGACCTAACCAAAGGTTAGGTCAACTGTACGCCCTTTACGATTGGTTAGGTTAGGTCGTGATATTTTGTTAGTTAGCCTTATAAAGTTAACTAAAGAAGGCTGGGGGCCCTGATCTTCAGGTGATCCTAAATATTTAGTAACTAGTCACTGAAATGACACATTTTGGGTTCCTTTTCCAACAACTAAACGACACTTATATAAACATGTAGAAATATTTATAGAAATGTTGTTTGCATTGTACTACAATTTATATTCTTATTTCCACTGTGACTGTCAATTCCCGTCAGTCGTCAAAGAGTTAAAAGAGAACTCAAATGATATACATGGTGAGAGCCTATGCGAAAATTGTTTCGGAAAAGAGCGCAGTATTGCGCATTAATATATTTTTAATATTTTTATACTATTGTACTGTACTACATTTAAAGTTAAAGTATAAGAGAGAAAATATTTTGTTTTGAAATGTCTGTGCATTACAGTTCCTAGTCAGTATATACTTAGTGAAAAAAACAAAGAAAAAACCTCCAGACTACAGCTCGAGCCCAAGCTGGTAAGTGAACTAAACTGAGAAATAGTTGAGTTTCCCTACTCAGGGCATATCAATGCTATCTGTTCTTCTTTCGCGAACCCCTGAGGACTTTCGTCTCTCATTGTTCAACATCCAGTTCCCCTATCCCCTCCAACACCACTTGAAACTGAACCTAAGGGGTTCCAAAAAACCTTAGCCCCCACATTTGCAGCTTACATGTTTATTTATATAGAAATAGTTTTTAGTGATTATAAAAATATGAAGAATTCTTTATTTATTGCAGGTATTAAAATTACTCTAGCTGATAAAGTGTTAATATAAAGGCTTCTCAATTAATTGGTGATTCGGAGAGGCAACCTGTGATAGATCGCATACGAGCAATAACATTTCGGGAAGCTCGTGATGCTGGAGCCACCTTTATAACACGTTCATGGGTTGCCAAAAAGTTGCGAAGAAGTGAGGACTTCGTCAAAAGAAATTGGAATAAAACTTTGGATGAATGTGAAATGGATACAACCAAATCTGGGCACCCAAATTTGCCACTCTCTCAGGAAACAAAGGACATCATTGAAAGCGGTACGCGTAAACGGAAAAACAGCTGTGCTAAACTTTCTAGAGAGATCGAAGTGTTGAGAGGAAAGATCGTTAGTGAGATCATTCGACTGAGATCATTCGACTGTACCGTCATAGGCAAGGTTTAAAGCCTTGGCATGAACTTCCAAAGCCAAGAAAAACTCAACTTAACATCGATGACAGAATGTGGTTTGCCCATTATCTTGAAGATTGGGAATGTGGATGATTTCATGCATTTAGCTGTCTCCGATGAATTTTTGTTTACGTAACACGTTGGCCTAACTACCAAAATGATCGAGTGTGGGCCACAACACCAGATGAAATCGATGACAATGAACATTATCGCGAATTATTAAAAAGTCCAGACTGTGTTGATGTGTTTGTTTTGTTCACTGCAAAGAAGCTCATGTGGGTGCTGAAGCCAAATGGTCAGAGTTGGGATGGACAGTATTTTCGTGATATTATTCTATCCCAGCATGTCATTCCTTTTCTAAGAAACCCAAACAATGTTATGGATGTCGATCAGGTCACACTTCTGCACGATAAGGCCCCTGCTTTAAGGCATTAGCCACTCAACAGTTGTTGCGGAACCATGAGATCGATTTCTTTGGAAATGAAGATGGCCAGGAAATTCTCCTGACCTGAACGTCTGTGAACACATTGGATCAGTTATAAAGAACAAGGTTGAATGTCTCTTGTTTCAAGAACCTGCAGCAAATCGATTTTCGAAGGATACAATGACGCAACACATTGAAACTGTTTTAACAAATTTGCGTAACGATCAAGATCTATTCACGTCACTTTTGGCAAGCTACCCAAAGCGAATTCAGGCTGTCTTGGAAGCCAATGGCGGGAACACCAAGTTTTAATTGTTTCTCATTAAATGCAGGATTAAATTCTCTTTTGTAAGTATGTTTAGTTTTACTGTACCTCTAATGGTTTAGGCCATGGGCGGGTGGGCTAAGGTTTATTGGAGCCCCGTATATTGCAAATATTTTGTTTCATTTGAAATTTTCATATTTTCGGTAACTTTGGAATTTTCATTTACTTATTTTTTTTCATGATCATGAAATTTTGTCCTTCGCAACATCTAAGGTCATATGACGGAGGGGACCTACAGCTTTACGTGGGATCCGAATCACTGGTCGCTATATAGTTTGGACGCAGCGGACTGTCTTCCATCCAACTTCTATCCGACCCAATGTCGTTTAACTTCGCTGACCAACGGGAAGCGGTGTTACGACATTGTCTACGACGTAGCCTCCCCCCCCATGCAATAGGGACGCTTTTGTGTGCGCAGTAGAAAATATAGCATTTTTGGAGGAATGCTATGAAATTTGTGAAATTTGCGAGTAGCTTGCTGGTCTGATTGTGTACAGAACCTGTTACTTTTATGAAGGCCTATTAAGGTTTATTGACACGGCAGTTATATTTGTTTTGGATAAACTATACAAAGTATTTCATTGTCTGTAAGCACCTGTTAACTACAATTTTGTACATGTACCCCGTTTTACCCTACCAGTAGGGCAAAATGGGTATATCTCCTTCCTTTATGAAAAAGATTCGCACACTAAGAGTTAACAATGGAAAATAATTAATCAACTGTAATAATTTAAAGTTTGTGTGAGCTGAAAAATTAGACTGTTTCAGGTAGGAACATAGGAATTATAAACAATTTAGTATTAAGTACTCTGCTTTACCCAACTCGCCTCTCTACTACTAACATTGTCATGAAAAGCAAGCCACTAGATCGCTGAGATTTTGATGGTGTTTTATTTTCATTACTGATCTTATATGTCTCCTTGTGTATGTAATTGATTTCAGTATTTTCGATTCCCAGTTAAAACGTCGTGCCCACCACAGGGAGAATGGGAAATTGGTCTTTTGGTAATGTAGTATGTATACATGTACAGACGGTTGACGAAAGTATAATAAATAGACATCTTCGGTTGTTTCATACTTTTTGATTTGATAATAAAGTCAGTAAATAATAACAGATCTATTGAATCAATATATTTAGAAATGTGTTGCTTTCCCCTTTGTATTGTGTGAAGTTGACACGTTCTGGCATTCCACTGATGAGCTTTGCCATTTGTTCTTAAGGACAATCATCATGGTGTTTATTTACTTTTGACAAGCCTCTGTATGTATGTATGTATGTATGTTTTAAAATTTAAATAATTCACTCACGACAACCCTAAGATCCTCAAAAATATAATTAAAAAAATGCACGTTCAGAAACAAAGTAAAAAGTACAAAACAAAAGACCTTACATAGCAAAAAACGTCACCTTCGATTTTTCTTAAAAAAAAAAGAAAGAAGCTTACAATCTACATCAATAAGACTTTAATTAAATGTTGAAATTAGAATAATATATTTAAAAATTCACATACTTCACCCTTGACCATCACTACAACACTAAAAAGATTCTAAGTCCCAAAATTTGAACTGAAAAACTGAAATTGCAAAAAACTGCGTCATCTTCAATTTTAAAACTAATTTGCACACTAACAATGTACTACATAATCTTTCCGACAATGCAGAAACGAAAACGGTCCATCAAATATTTAATACACTTTGTTTAGGGAAGTTTACAACAACATTGGCTACGACGTAGCCTCCCCCCCCCCCCATGCAATAGGGACGCTTTTGTGTGCGCAGTAGAAAATATAACATTTTTGGAGGAATGCTATGAATTTTGTGAAATTTGCGAGTAGCTTGCTGGTCTGATTGTGTACAGAACCTGTTACTTTTATGTAGGCCTATTAAGGTTTATTGACACCGCAGTTATATTTATTTTGGAATAAAGTATACAAAGCATTTCATTTTCTGTAAACACCTGTTATAACTACAATTTTGCACCTGTACTCCGTTTTACCTTACCAGTGGGGCAAAATGGGTATATCTCCTTCTTTTACGAAAAACAGAAGAGAAGAGAAATTGATAAAGCAAAAGAGATGTGGCTTGAAGAGTAGTGCAGGGAAATGGAGGAATTAGAAAGGAAAGGAAGAACTGATTTAATGTACCAAAAAGTTAAGGACATAAGTAGATGGAAAAGAAGTAGCTTGGGAGTGCAAGAAATAGAGGGGAGTAATGGAGAAAAACTAAAAAGACCAGAAGATATAAGGAATGGATGGATTGACTATATTGAAGAACTGTATGATAAAGAGAGCAAACCTAATAACATCGAAATGGAGGAAGCAGATGAGGTGGAAGTAGATTGTATGGGACCGGACATATTGGAAAGAGAAGTAGAGATGGCTGTAAAAGACCTAAGAAATGGCAAGGCCCCACGACCAGATGGTGTACCAGCAGAACTTCTGAAGAGTCTTGAAGGTGATGCTAGAGAGGTGAATGTATTGTGCAGAAACATGTATGAAAGTGGAGACTGGCCTGCTGACTTTATGAGAGTCTCTATGATTACTATCCCCAAGAAACCGACAGCCACCAAGTGTTCAGAATTTCGAATCATAAACTTGGTCAGCCACGCATCAAAAACAATGCTAAAGATACTAACCAGAAGACTAACGAAAAGAGCTGAGCAGTACATTGGAGAGGATCAGTTTAGATTTAGGTCAAAATGCGGAACAAGAGAAGCTATTGGTATTATGAGAATAATGGGAGAGAGAGTGCTGGAACATGATCAGGAAATGTTTGTTTGTTTTATTGACTTTGAAAAAGCTTTTGACAGAGTCCAATGGAAGAAACTAATGGAAATATTGAAGAATATTAATGTTGACTGGAGGGACCGTAGGCTGATAAAAAAATCTGTATCTTGGGCAGACTGAATGTTAGAGTTGCAGGAGGAGAATCGGAGCCTGGATTGGTTGGGAGAGGGGTCAGGCAAGGATGCTCCCTGTCCCCCGTGTTATTTAACATTTATGCGGAAGCAATGATAATAGAAGCACTCTCAGATCTGGAAGAGGGAATCAGAGTGGGAGGTAACTTGGTCAAGTCTGTAAGGTTTGCAGATGCCAAGGCATTTGTTTGTAGTACTGAGGAAGGACTGCAAAGAATGTTCAATAGCTTGACAACAACGGCGGAAGAATTCGGAATGAAAATTAATGAGACCAAGACAAAGGTAATGAAAATTGTAAGAAGGAAAGGAGCACAAATGAACCTAACGATAGGAAATAGGACCTTAGAAGAAACTGAGCAGTTTAAATAGCTGGGAAGTTTATTAACCAACAATGGAGATTGCAATAAGGAAGTAAGATCTAGAATTGGTATGGGTAAGGTAGCTTTTGATAGAGAGAAAAGACTACGTACAGGTAAACTCAACTTGAAGCTGAAGAAAAGGTTAGTAAAAAGCTTGGTATGGAGTGTGGTACTGTATGGAGCAGAAACATGAACACTGAAAACAACTGAAAAGAAACTCCTGGAAAGTTTTGAAATGCGGATTTGGAGAAGAATGCTAAAGATAAGCTGGAGGGAACACCAAGTAATGAGGAAGTACTGCAACAGGTGAGGGAGGAAAGAAGACTCATTAACGTGATAAGAGAAAGACAGAAGAAATGGATCGGACATGTGTTGAGAGGAGAAGGAGTGTTGAAGGTGATAGAGGGTAGATATGAAGGTAGAAGGCCGAGGGGAAGGAAAAGGAAAGCAATGCTGGATGATTTGAAGGCAGGTAGGAGCTATCATGAGATGAAAAGGATAGCTCAGGATAGGACACTTTGGCGGGACATATGAGTTGGACCTGTCTGATAGGCAGAACACGATGGCTGGATGGATCGACAACGACGATTGTGACGTAAACTTAGCATATAGCTCGCAATCGACATTCGGTTGGTTCGCAAAAATAATTTTTTATTATCCATTTTTTAGTTCCAAAAATTAAGGAATTGATAGATAGATTCAGCTGTATTCTCATTCCAAGTACTCTTTCTTACTCGCAAGTACTCTTTATTTTATTTCCTAAGTTTTTATTTGCAGACACCCTTTTCATTTTTAAAATACTGAACACTATTTGCGTATTTTGTTGAAAGAATAGATTATAATGACAAAAATGGCCACAATTTTCATCTCTTGGAACTTGAGAGTACTATTCAAATGACAACTGATATACACACGACTCTATTTAGATTATTACAAAACACCAAACTTAATCGAGAGATACATGCATCACTATAGCGTAATACCTTTGATAGTGTGTTCAGTATTATTGGATAGATTATAATAAATGTTGGAATAATTTAACTGTCCTTATAAGAGTACACTGGCAGACAACGAATAATCCGCCCTTACGACATCTGATCGATTTGACATTCTATCGAAAAGTTATTATTGGGTTACATTAAGTTAAGTTTGGTTAAGATAGGTTAGATTAAGTTAGGTTAGGTTAAGTTAAGTTAGTTAAGTTAATTTTTTAGAGTGTTAATGTTTTGATCTTGTCGAATAATCTTGTTTCATTCCTAAAGCATTACAAAATTAAACCAAAGTTCAATCATAATCCCAAGCAAAGTCCAGTAAAATAACGCTTTTTGTACTTTTGTGTGTATTATATATTTTAGGGGTTGTAAATTACAAATGACTACATTTCTATTAAAGATATTGGAACTATTATTATAAACGAAATACGAAACATTTCTACAGTAATTTATCAGTACCTAAATGTTACATGCATTTACATGTATGACAAAAGAATAAAATAGACACTATAGGACAGTGATGGGGAAACCTCTACTGCAGTGATGCACAAACCTGGCCCGCGCGCCAAATGTGTCCCCCACGGGTCTTTTCAGTGGCCCCACGGGTCTTTTCAATTCAATGAAAAAGTTAGAATATAAAAGTGACCCAATTTATGACTTAGATGGAAAGTAAGTAGGCTAATACATTTAGTTATTTTCTTCGCTTGGCCCTCACATCAAAAAAGTTTGTGCACCACTGCTCTACTGCACTGTATAGAGAGCATGCCAAAATGTAACTTACTTTGATGTGGCGTGCCGGAGACTATTTTCTTGTCCTTGTTTAGTGAGATGAGTGTTCCTGCATATTTGCTGCCAAAGCCTTGATTCTGGGGCAATATAAAGTGTTGTGAAGTGCAACATATGCACAACTAGTTTCTTCACTTAAACGATTCTAAAGTTGGACTTGATGTAATTCAGTGAAGAAAACAGTTGTTCACACGAATAAGTAGAACCAAATGTTGTTAGCAATGTGGCAGATAATAATTGTTTCAAAGATGAGAAAGTATCAGGTAGAGCGTTCCACTTACTAACAATTAAATTTTCTCCATTTGAATACTCCTTTTTTTATACTTATCCGTTCACTGCTTTCAAGGTCTACATTTAAGTCCGTGAACTTTTCTTCTCAGGTTCTATTCTCTTGAAGTTCAGTGATCTCCCTTTCCAAGTTTTCGCTAACTGAAAGCCAAATTACATTTTCCAGATTTAGGTCATCATACTTAGCTTTATGTGAGTTTCTGACTATTTATTTTGAACTCCCTGGAAGTCTATAAATCTCTCGAAAACTGTTTTCCAATTTGGAAATGAATACACAAAACTGCTGGCACGCATCTTACGTGAACTATCTGTAAACATTCCATTGCGTTCTAAGTGTGTTTTCAAACACGGGAAGTAATTCAGAATTTGGGCTTGCACATCTCACTTAAAAACTCCCAATTTTTTCACAAACGTTTTAACGGCTTCAAACATTGTATCTACAAGCAGCCCTTTACCGTGTAGTTTTATTCAGTTTATTAAAGTGTTCAGTATAGTTGGCAAGAAACACAAGTTTATTCAGCGACCTCATATCATAAAATTCTGGATACGCTTGACCTTTGTCTTTAAAAGAATATCTGATTTCTTCAAGGCATGAAACAAATCTGCTCAGAAGTTGTCCTTTGCTGGCTTGTTGGACGTTGTTATATATAAGCAAGCCTCCGTATTGCGAATCAACTTCTTTTAATAGCAGTTTAAATTGTCGGCTGTTTAAACGACGTGCAGCGATAAAATTCACAATTTCTGCAACTAGCGAGCGATGTCATTAAAATCCGACAAACTTCCTTTGGCCTATAGAATTTCCTGATGTAATAAGCAATGGAAATGGAGCAATGGGTGTCCAATCAGTTTTTTTAATGAGAAACTGCACAAACCCTGAGTTCCTATCAACCATATTGGGAGCATCGGTTGTTACTGACACTAACTTCTATAAGTCAATATTTCTTTCAGAAAATACTTTCACTACCAGGATGAGAATATCCTGGCCTGAAGTTGTACCAGACAACGTTCCTAGACTTAACAACTCTTCTCGCATTACATTCTGAGCCGAATATCTAACTAATCGTGCTTGTGATGTCGTATCAGTGCTCTCATCTAAGCAGAGAGAGTAAAATGGCGCATTTTTAAAATTATTACAAAGTTGTTAATTCACATTTGCATACATTCTAAGAACTCTGTCCTTCACAGTACTTCGGCTGCATGGCATGGCCTCGATTTGTTTAATAATTTTGTCCTAATCTTTAAAATTGCTAAACAGCGACTCCCCACACATTATCATGGCTTCCTTAATATATGCACCATCTGACAATCGTTTGCCATGTTCGCATCACAATATGCAAGATTGAAACTTCCATCTGTTAAGTTGTTGTTGTTGTTGTTTAGCCGATCAGCCCACCCTGATCGAGCAAGCCCGCAGCACGCAGGTAACCGATCGCCCTCTCCGGAGTGGACCAGAGGTTCAGCGCACTAGTGATGTTGTGTTGTGTTCATTGTTGTGCTGGAGCGGTACAGTCTGTCATAATGTGTTCAATTGTTTGTGTTGTATCCTGGCACAGGTGGCAGGTGTCGTCTGTGGAGTTGTCTAGTCTGTGTTTATATGTCCGTAAGTTGGGGTGATGCCCACATCGGAATCGTGCTAAGTTAACTCGATCCGATCTGCTCAGGCTGATCTCTGACCTGTTAATGGGTGGCGGCTTCACACCTAGGACCGCATTCGGACCGAGTCGTGTCAGTGCTTTGTGGGTTAGGTGTGTGTGTGTCTGTGTTTTCTGTACTGTGTGATGTCTGTGGGGCGTGGTATGGAATGGAGTATTTGGTTATAATGTCTCTCTGGTGTTACCTTAATGGTGCGAGGTGTCGGTGCATGATTGTACATGTAGTGGCAAGGGTGTTGTGGGTTAGTTGTCGCTGCTGCCATGAATTGTTTTCCCCTCATGTCTAATGTTCCCTAACTTTCAGTATTTTTGTTTCTGTGTGCAGGTGTTCTATTGGTGTTTGAGTGCATCCTGTAATGATACGAAGTGCGTTGTTTTGTATTGTCTGTAAGGTGTTTATGTGTGTGTTGAGATAATGGGTGCCCAGCATGGGCTAGCATAGTCCATAACTGAGCGAATATATTGTTTGTATATGAGTGATGTTGTTTCCTGCTGGTGTCCAAAGTTTGTGCCTGTTAGTACCCTAAGCGTGTTAAGTCTTGACGTACATTTGTTTTTAATGTCCTGAATGTGGTTTGCAAAAGATAATATGTTGTATGTGACCCCAAGTATTTTGGTCCTGTGAGTGTGTGGAATGTTGGTTGTTTAGTGTAAGCTGTGGAGTTACCTGGTGTTCTTTTGTGTTGCTTGTAAGCAAGGTGATGGTTGATTTTGTGGGCGCTACTTTGAGTCTATTGTGTGTGAGCCAGTAGGGTGTGTCAATTTTGTCAACTTTTTCAAATCAATTTTGGTAGTGAAAATATAGTCTTTTCATGTCAAAACTTGAAATTGGCCAACCAAAATGAAATAAAATAACCCTTACCTACATCAATTTTACCTTAAAGTTTCAGAAATTGACTCTTTTACTAAATAATAGGACATAAATTGATTAACTATTCATCTGTCACAGAATTATCCCACTGATCGCATATGGAGTGTTTTCAAGGTCATATAGTTGTTGTACAATGTACAAGTCACAACATGAATAGAACTGTCCCTCACTCTCAGTCCTCAGTTGCCTCTTAGATGTCATAGACGGTGGTTTGCTGTTATTGCTCTTGTACCTACTTCATAGTTATTCTACTAGACGAATACTACAGTTTAACTGTAAGTATGGATTATTGATTATTACAATTATTTATTATTCATCATATTCTTCTGTCTAATTATGTTGTAATCCCATGAAATATTTTTTTATTGAATTTTAGAACATCGAATGACTAAACTTTGAAACATCGTAATTGATATAAAATACTTAAATGTTTTTCTTTCTTTTCAGATATTCCTAAGATGCCAAAATTGAAGACAAGAGGTCAGTCGTCATGCCACTTGAGCCTGTTAGTCGGTACAGGCAAGGAGCTTCCCGTATCAGAACTACCAACAGTGCGAGACATGCTGAGACTAGGGTTACTCCTTCGTGAACAAAATACAAAGGATAGAAGGAACTACACAGAGAAAGAGCTCATAAGGACATGATTCCCCCTCTTCTGCATCAGTGGAAAAAGCTAATGTGTTATTCAAACCACCTGTACTCAATCAGTATAGAACTATTGAGCTAAAATTAACAAAGCTGTGGCACAAAGCAGTTGAGACATCACTTGGTAAAGGAAAACTAGCAAAGAAAAATAAATTTCTGCACACACTTGATACTCTTCTTGACATTTTTAACTGCCAGTGTCCCATAGAGTTGTGTTCTGAAGCCAATTGTTCTCCCTCATGCAGAAGAGAACCTCACCCTCACATTGATTGTCGCTGTCCTCGTGAGAAGAAGATCCCTGTTTTGGAGCTGGCTTTCATAAAGGCGCAGAGAACAAAGGCAGGAGGCCAAGGAAGTATGCAGATTGGTTCGGCAGATTATTCAGAAACCAAAAAACAGATTGTTATTGCTAAGAAAAAAGAGAAAATCCGAGAGAGGAAGAAAGGAAGAAAAAAAGAGTGAAGAAGCCACCCAAAGAGATGAAGAGCTCTATCAAGAGGTTTCTCACTTCTTTGAAAGCTCTTCAGATGAACAGAAAGAAGCAACATCAGATGATAGCTCCAAAATGCCATCTGAACCTTCGCCGAAGAGAATGAAATACAACACTAAAGACATCTCAAACATTGCCCTTGCCAGTATTCGCCACCATACGGGGCTACGAGAGACTGCAGAGATTGCCACTGCCGCTTGGATAGATGCAGGCCTCATCAGCCGAGAGGATACATCCTTAGTGATAGATCATAATAAGATAAGAAGAGCACAAGAAAAAATAATGAAGGAAATATCTGATCAGCATGAAAAAGATTTGAAGGAGGAAGGTCTCTCTTGCCTTTTGTTTGATGGAAGAAGAGATGACAAAAGTTCTCCTAGAGGTAGAGGGAATGGACAGACTGTGTGTTCCGAACCTGGTGGCCGCTATTTGTTTCACTTTGTTCCTGAAGCAGAAGTAGAAGGCAAGAAACATGCAGAGGCAATTGCTGATCAAATAATATGTTGGCTTCAAGAAAGAAGACTTGACAGTTCACTGCAGGCCGTTGGTGGAGACTCAACTGCGGTGAACACTGGATGGCAGGGCGGTGTTATGACGCATTTAGAGAAAAAACTTGGAAGAAGGCTTGTTTGGATTGTATGTGATTTGCACACAGGGGAACTACCTCTTCGTCGTCTCATCCAGGAACTTGATGGTCCTACAAAGAGCAACAACAAGTGGTCAGGCCCCCTTGGCAACATGCTAGATGAAGCAACGGAATTAGAAATAAATACAAAATTTCCAAAGGTCGAAGTAGGCCCTCCCCTTCCAGTGTTGTCTGAAGAAGTTATCAAAGACCTCAGCACGGATCAATCTTACGCTTATCGTATTGTTCAAGCAATCAGATCAGGAGAGTTGCCTCAAAATCTGGCTCTCTTGGAGATTGGACCCGTAAGTCACAGTCGTTGGTTAACTACAGCGATTCGTTTCTGCAGGATTTGGGTTTCCAAACATGCACTGAAGGGCAAAATGCTACAGAATTTGATGTTGATTGTTGAATTTATTATTGGGTTTTATCTTCCTCACTGGTTCAATGTAAAACTTAATCCAATGTGGATGGAGGGGCCCAACCACATCTTGTTTCAATTACAGCTACTGAGAACCCAAAGGAAAGTAGTGGTGGACATCGTGTTACCTGGTGAGAAGGTCCGCTTGGTATGCTAGGCCAGAGGCAGTTTTGCAAGCAATACTCTGCAGCCAATGTACCAAAGACGAACTGAGGCTGTGGAAATCATTCTAAAGCTTAGAGGAACATCACTAGATGATGACCAGCTGGGAGACTGCTCTGTTCAGACAAGGAAGGTACCTCCGATAAACGTCAATGCCACGAAATTGTCAGAATTAGTTAACTTGAGTTCGGAAGTTTTGGAGCCACCACTGACAACATGTATAACAAACAAAGATTTAACACAACTTAAAGAGGCCCCAATGCAAGTGCCAAAGTGGCCTTCTCACACTCAGTGTGGAGAGATGTGTGAAAATGGTCACAGAAGCAGCTAGTCAAGTTTACAGTCACGAGAGGCGAGAAGGCTACATCAAAGCGCAAGTAGCAAGCCGAATGCTGATGTCAAGGAACCGCAGCAAAAAGGACATGACTGCATTGGTTACTTTCAAATAAAGACTCTGAATGATATCTTATTGCCACTTTAAATGTTGATAGGATGTTTGCGCACATTTGTTATTTTGTTACAAATTTATGGAAAAATGGAATTTTTTAATTAAAATTGATGTAGGTAGGAGTTATTTTTTATTGTTTTTGAAGCAAGGATATTATTTTGTATGCCAAATGATTACATTAAATTGCTACCAAATCACATGATTTTCAATTTAGTCATTTCACCCCCAAAATTGACACACCCTAATGAGCCAGTCTTGTATACTGTTTATGTATGTTTGTAGGTTATTTGTAGCGGTGTCGATGTTGTTGTGGGTGGATGTTAGAGTGATGTCATCTGCATATGATGATGAGGTAAGCTTGTTATCTATGGGTGTTGGAATGTCATGCATGTATAAGTTGAATAGTGTTGGTGAGAGAACAGAGCCTTGAGGGACCCCGTTCGGAAAAAGCTTGTTTTTGGATGACTTGCCATTAAATGTGACATGTGAGTATCTTCCTGAAAGATAGTTGCGCAGCCATCTTTTAGTGTTATTGTGCATGTTTGTGTTGAGTATTTTGTTTATGAGAGGGAAGCGTGAGATAGCATCAAATGCTTTACTAATGTCTATTGTTGCTAATAGTGTACGTTGAGCTGGTCGTCTGGAGTTGATGTCATCCATGATGTGCTGCGTGAGGTTAGTAATGTCGTGGTTGAGTGGTGAGGTCTGAATCCATGTTGAGTAGGCGATAGTGGCATGTGTGGGTTGGTGATTTGTAAGATTAGTCTTTCTGTTACTTTGGATGGTGTGCATAGTAAAGTTGCATCCACTGACAAATGTTTTTAATAAACAGTCTGACTGGTGAAATTCTGTACTGTCTTTTTAAGTATTTCATCTCGCTCTGCATCCGATAACAAAATTAAAATTTATGATTAGTTTCATAATGTCTTTAAACAGTCGATGTTCTGCACACTACACTAAATGAATACAGCGAGCACACTGCTTTCCTCCCTTGTTCTATAATTCCATATTTTACTGTCAACACTTCTTGAAAACTTCTGTCATCTGTTGGCCCGTCTGTAACTTGGTGGTGATTGTTGCACAAACGAATGAATAGACTTCAGTAGGAGAGGGTTATGTTTTGTATCCAACACAATGTTGACTTGTTTTTTATGACATGATACTCTGAGTGTTTATTTTCGAACCGATTGATGCATAAGATTAGAATAAATAGTTATTAACGATAAAATCTCGCACTGCAACTGTTTCAATGCTTTAAATTAAATATTCTTTTAAATTTCCCTGCATTAATTAAAGAGAAAAATACTTCTCAAAATTTGACATCTACTTTATATTAATTTTATCAATCTATTAAAATTATATATATATATATTAGGGTGTTTCATACCTATAGGGTAAAATAAAAATGAGCTTGGAGTTTTAATCCACACGTTTCTCCGTATTCTAAAGAACAAGAAAACACGTTTGTGCAAGTTTGAACCAGATCGCGCTGCATTTAGAGGTCCCCAACTTTGACGACTTTTTGTCAGTTCATTTCTCGCCTGCCTGCAGTGAAGACGGTTTTCTTCGTCACTTGAGCGGTTCGTGTTGTATAGCCTATTGGACAACTATGGAGGTAATTATATATGCTACTAATTATCTCATTTTACTGTGGTATTGAAATTTATTATTATTTAATTTCTGTCATTTTACTGTGGTAGTGATATTTATTATTAATATTACATGAAATTAATTAGTCTGTTGCATATTGGACAACTAAGCTGGTAATTATTTATGATACTAATTAATGTAGTTTTACTGCGGTATTGAAATTTATTTAATTAATGAATTGTCAAAGAGAACGTAGTGTACAGTGTACACGTATCAGTTTTATAAATAAAGAAAAGCAGTAACTGGGACTCGAACCAGTGTCATAGCCGTTTGGCGGCATCGCTCAAGTCGGCGTACACAGCACGCTATCCACTCCCTAGATGGTGTAGTGGATAGCGTGCTGTGTACGCCGACTTGAGCGATGCCGCCAAACGGCTATGACACTGGTTCGAGTCCCAGTTACTGCTTTTCTTTATTTAATTAATGAAATTATTTACGATGTGAAATTATTTCTGTGGAATTATTTAGTTTGTTTCTTTTCCAGGTGTCTACCAGAGCGAAAACAGAAGTGTTTCTTATTGGCCAGACGGATGCGAACATCACATCAAGTGGCCTTCCAACTCAGTTGCAAGTACTCAAAGTACTTTTACCACCAAAAGGAGCAAAAATTTGGACGTACTAAATGCCTGAACCTGTGCCTGGATGCCTGTCTCATATTTTGGGAGAGAGCGAGAATCCCATGATGCGTCGAGATTCGGCCTTGAGGAAGATGGAATCCCTTCTCAAGGAATACGACCGGCTTGTGAAGCACAAGTCACATAAAGCAGAGTCCTTCCGAGTGAAGGAGGCGATGTTCAAGGAGGCAATAGCGAAGGAGATCATGGACTTTGCTCATTCACAGGCTAAGGAAATGATGAAGAATCAGGAGGACATCCACTTTCTCGACATGCAGCGTGAAGATCCAAATTCCTGCAGCATGGGCCCTGTTGACATGAAGCTTCACTATAAGGAGATTAGGAAAAGGAAGAGGCTGGACAAGATTAAGGAACAACAGGAGAAGGCCAGGAAGGAACAAGGAGCTGCAGAAGATACGGGGGCTTTAGTGATTTCAACTTCGTCAGAGACTGACTCAGATGTCGTTGACCCAACCGTGGAAGTTTTTCCATCCTCCTCCAAGGGAAATACCAAGAAGCGACGCAGGAATCTGATCTCACAGGATGTGACCCCAAGGGAAGAACGTCAGGAATCTTGCCTCGAAACACCTGGCGGAGTTCGTGACAGGAAAGACGATGGCTTTCTTCCATGCATTCGACTTGGACACAGAATTCTTGAAAAAACCAGTTGCCGAGTGGACTGAAGTAGAGGGCTTCAAGCAAGTAGCGGCAACTGTTAACAAAATCTCTGTCGTCAACGATCGGGCCGAAAGAGCCATCGCGCTCACCAAAGAGTTCAACTGTTCTCTGACGAAGAACGAAGAGCAGAAGCAGTATTTGCTCAAAACTGTGATGCAGCATAGGGCGAAATACCCGAATAAAACCAAGAAGGATTTCATGGACAAATGATTCGCAAGAAGTGGTTATGTTTTTTGTAGCTTTGTGAAAATGTGTAGTGAAATGGTACTCGTTTGTTGAATAAAAATTCATTGACAGATTTTTGTTTAATTTTTTCCGTTTATGATCTGCCAGAGCATCAAACTGGGGACCCGTAAACTTTAAACTATTGAATTAATACTTCGGTTTATCAGTCTCCTCAGCAAATGGAACAAGGGGATCCATGTGGATTAAAATTTTTCCAAACTTTTAATTTATGAAACACCCTAATATATATATATATATATATACACATATATATACAGCGTGTCCCAAAGAAATGTATACCCACTTTGTTCGATAATACCAGCTATGAGGATAATAAATATATTACTTTTTATACGTTTTTTAATAAATAATTTTCTCCTGAATCTAAATATGTAATTACTTTTATTAAAAATTGAAAAACAAAAAAGTTACAGATGTTTAAATTATAATTATTATTTTCGAGACTTCATGTGCGATATTTCTAATATTTTTGCACGTATACGAGATAAGTTTGAAACCGACGGCACCGTGCAAAACTTACAAAAACAACGTTCTGGAAGACGTCGAACATCTTAGATAAAGTGTCATTTAACCATGGAATTTGTAAATTTTTTGAATTAACTAATAATTACAACATTTATGCTTCAATATCAACACTAAACATAAGTATCTCAAAACAGTCGGTTAAAATATTAGAAAATATCGCACATGAAGTCTCGAAAATAATAATTATAATTTAAACATCTGTAACCTTTTTGTTCTTCAATTTTTAATAAAAATAATTACATATTTAGATTCAGGAGAAAATTCTTTATTAAAAAACATATAAAAAGTAATATATTTATTATCCTCATAGCTGGTATTATCGAACAAAGTGGGTATACATTTCTTTGGGACACGCTATATACACACAGTATATATATATATATATATATATATATATATATATATATATATATATATATATATATATATATATATATATTAACTATTACGAAATACTATTATAAGCATTTATAACAATTTATAGTAACTTAACCAATAAATAAATAATGCACCTATTTTAAGTATTACAAACTGCTATTGTAACAACACTATATAAAACATCTGTATGTTAGTACAGAATTTATATATATATATATATATATATATATAAATAAAGTTTTTATGCGTGAATTAACTGGAACATTTAGTACATATAATTTTTCTTATGCAGCAAGTGTTAATAATTTGTTTCTCTACAGTAAACCAAATACTGCGTGAACTCCCATGAACATGTATTTATCGCTACATGAGTAATTCACTAATCCCTCTACCCAACAATTCCGATAAACTGTAAGGGTTTGCAAATCTTTATAGTTTACCTTGCAAGGTCATTTGCAACTCTGACTACGTGGCAAGTTTTTGTACCAGAATTCCGCTGTATTCTGAAAAAATTACCCTTTGACATATTGAGAATTACTGAAATGAAGGATGAGGAAAGCCTCACGGACATACAGAATCCAATTAGTTAACGAATGTGCTTCCAGCGAATTTATCCACCTCAATAAATATTCCATTCAAAAAAGTATGAAGGGAATAAATTATTTATTTCGTAGATATGCTGTTACATTTAAGGTGAATCTAAGTTCATACAAAATAGAGTTAAGTAATAGCAACCAGGCTAAATTATTTCAATAAAACTCAGAAAGTGTCAAAGGTGGAACGGATGGAGATACATATTGACATAAAACCAGTTAATATAAACAAAAGCTGTCCACCTCCATACTTCAATTAAGCTAAAGTTAAAAAATATTCATTAAAATACAATGGCAATTGCTCATTCAGCAGTCTGCATTCCACTTCACCCATCAAAAAACAAAAATACCTAATTTTGTTAATAATGTAGAGACCGATAGAGCGAGATGTAACGACAAAAACGAAAAAATGGCAAGTGAGAGTGATTTGAGAAAGAAATCACATTTTTGTAGGCCTTGGTGACGTCCTCTGGTGGGCATTTCGGGAAATACCACAAAATCTGTTTATCCGTGGGCCCGCTCCATATGAGCCCACGTGTTTGAGTTTTATAGCCTTGTTTACGATTTCCAGCCATAAAACAAATAGGCAAAGAAGAGGAATTTCCGGTCTGTCTCTACATACAATAATGTTCATTATGTTCACTGAAATTTGGGGTATATAACATGGAACTTCAACAAGGATGTAAACTATAACTTACTGATGTAAGGAATATGGAATGAATGTTTTCAATTAAAACATTTTCTTTTGGCTTTTCTTTGATGTCAATGCACACCCCTTCAACTCAATTTATTTCTTGAGGAAAATGAAAAGAAAATTAAGCGTTTTTGCGCCCAAGCAAAGACAAGCACCCGCACCTGATCAACGTGCACTGAGCCTTGAATTTTAAATCAGCATGATGAAACTTCTTTCATCGAGTAGGTTTTTCCTCTTCTCCTTTAAAAAATCACTTTGTCAAACACTTAAATTACTTAATTAAACTTGCGATCTTACAAATAGTATGCGCACATGAAGGTAAAATGCTACAATAAAAAAATCCCCAAATTGATTTCAATAAAAAACAAAATGAGGGGTGCATTCTTATACATTTTTAAAGGAGGTTCTAAAATCTAGAGTGATGCCCAAAATGAATCTTGATTTCCACATCCGTATCCAAAATAATAAGAAACTAGTAACATATAAAACCCATATACTACTTGATTCTTAAAATTTTCATGGATCACTCATTGATTGACACGTTTGTGTATAATGAACGAACAACAAAAAAAGGGAACATAAACGTTATTGGCGTAAAAAAGTAACATTTGCTTTGGTGATCGGATACAAACAATTGGTGAGGTGATTCATGGGAATGGAAGACAAAATTCAGAGTTCTATTTTTACGGACTGTAATTAAAACGAGTCAACAATACAGCTTCATGGATGGATTAATACTTGAATCCTGACATATTACTCTCAGCTTGAATTTTCAAATAGTTTTAAAGTTTTAAAGTTAAAGTTTTTAACTTATGTTTCTGATATCTTCTGTGTATTTTCTGTTAACTTTACTTATACAGTGTGCATATATATATATATATATATATAATATATATATAATATATATATATATATATATATATATATATTATAGTTTTAACTGTCTAGAAAGTCTGTAGTTGCTCCTGATCTTTTTTGCCACCATTTAACAACTTCGTCTCATTGACTTTTTTCTACCCAAAGGAAATTCAGTATAAGTAATCTTCCCTCAAAACTTTTAAGACACCTGCGGAACTATAACTTTTATCGAGTAATTGATTTCGTTGCTATTATGTGTTGAACTATTTCTATAGGAAATTACGAAAGTAATACACTCCACACACGCACACACATACATACACACACATTATATATATATATATATAATATAATTATATATATATATATATATATATATGATAAATAAAACCACGAAGGAAAGGAAACACAAAAAGGTGCTCAAGCGCTTTCGTCTAATGACATCCTCAGGAACACTGAAGTACATAAAAGGTTACGGCCTATATATAGGTTACAGAAAGAAAAAAATAAATAAATAACATACATACACACAAACATATATATATATATACATATACATATATATATATATATATATATATACATACATATCTACACACACATATATATATATATATATATATATATATATATATATAATATATATATATATATATATATATATATATATATGCAATAAACGGAGAAGTAAAAATAAAAATTAAAAATTAAAAATTAGAGGATTAACAAAGAGGCATACAGATTTGTAAGGAAAAATATCGATTTTTAGCACAAGATCAAATGAATTATAAAAATAAAAATAATTCATTTGATCTGTGGTAGATATGTATGTATATATATATATATATATATAGTATATATATATGTTTGTGTGTATGTATGTTATTTATTTATTTTTTTCTTTCTGTAACCTATATATAGGCCGTAACCTTTTATGTACTTCAGTGTTCCTGAGGATGTCATTAGACGAAAGCGCTTGAGCACCTTTTTGTGTTTCCTTTCCTTCGTGGTTTTATTTATCATAAATATTTTTCACGTGTTACTTTCGTGAAATAATTTTCAGATATATATATATATATATATATATATATATGGTACTTTTCCATTATACCCCGCAATTTCTTCCTTCCCGGTTAGGTCAACTGCACGCCCTTGACAACTGGTTAGGTTAAGTACTAATAAGTAGTGATATTTTCGTTAAAACTAACGAATATTCTAACGAAAATATCACGACTTAACCGAACCAATTGTCAAGGGCGTACAGGTGACCTAACCGGGAAAGAAGATCTTGCGGGGGTATAACGGAAAAGTACTATATATATATATATATATATATATATATATATATATATATACTCCACTACTCTTCATAATCATGCTAACTGACATATTGTAGATGAGGACGTTATCAGAGACAGCACAGTAACATCCTTTGCTGATGAGTGATGACACAAAGATCAATAGAAAAATAAGAAACCCAGAAGATATAGGATCTCTAAAAACCGACATGAACAAAATATACAAGTGGACGGAAGACAACAATATGAAGTTTAACACTGAGAAGTTGCAGCTGTTACGGTAGGGAAAAAGAGAAGACCTAAAAACCATGGAATATTATACACCAAATGGACAGGAAATTCAGAGAAATTCTAGCGCAAAAGATTTAGGGGTTGTAATGACTGATGATGCGAAATTTGAAACACAAAATAAGATAGCAGTAAACAGAGCAAAGAGAGTAACGGGTCAGATATTGAGAACCTTTAAACGAAGGGGTAGGAATGTAATGATTTCTCTACTGAAAATACTGATCATACCTAAATTGGACTACTGCTCGGTCCTAACATCCCCATATAAAAAAAGAAGACATTAGACAGCTAGAAGGGATTCAGAGAAGCTTCACAGCCAAGATGAATGGGTGCAAAGAACTAAATTACTGGGAAAGGTGACGAGAACTAAACCTATATTCACTGGAAAGGAGAAGACACACACACACCATTATGTACTCTTGGAAAATAATGGAGAAACTGGTCCCTAATCTTACTCTGAATCCTGTAAGTCCCCAAACAACGGTGGAAAGTAGAAAAGGAAGACTGTGTGTTCCCAAATTAAAGGCGAGACAGGGAACATCCTTAACCCTGAAAGAAAATAGTTTTGTTGTAAGAGGACCAAAACTCTTTAATCAGCTGCCCAAAGACCTAAGGAACACGAATGGTGTTGCAGTAGACATCTTTAAAAGAAGATTAGACGCCTGGCTCAGAACAATCCCCGATGAGCTGGGCGTACCTGGCGATGTGAGGTGGAGAGTACAGGAAACCAACTCACTACTTCACCAGGCCAACTCGAGAGGAGGGGCGACAAGCTTGACCTTCGTGAAATGAGGAATCATCGCGCGGAACCTTTGAAAGGTTGAAAGGAAAGGAAAGGTGTATATATATATATATATATATATATATTCTCGTAAACTCGTAGGAGTTCCGTGCGTTGGTCTATCTTCATACACAGGTCAAACTGATGGCCCCACCTCTTCGTGGAGAATCGAGTTGCTCTTTTGCGATTTCCATCGCACACAGTCAGTCACACTCGGCTGATCTGGTACCGTCCTAAGCTAGGCGTCTAGTCTTCTTTTGAAGAATTCTACGTTGACACCAGTATCCAGTAATGTTCCTGATCTCCTTCGGAATTTGATTGAATAGTTTTGGCCCACTGACAACCAAGCTATTTTCTTTTAGAGTTGAAGGTGTCCCTTGTCTAGCCTTTAATTTGGGAAAACTAACCATCTTACCTTTCCTATTTTCCACTGTTGTTTGGGTGGTTACTGGATCTAGCTTCATGCTAGGTACCAGTTTATTCATTATTTTCCACTTATAAATTATGGTGTATCTCTCTCTTCTTTCCAGTGAATATAGATTTAATTTCCGAAGTCTTTCTCAGTAGTTGAGTTCTTTGCCTCTATCAGCCTTGGCTGTAAGATTTCTCTGAATTCCTTCAAGTTTATTAATTTCTTATATCGGGACGTCAAGAGTAAGCAGTGTTTTTATCAGGAGAATCATTACTTTCTTGTCCCTTCTTTTAAAGGTTCTTAGTACCTATCCCGCGACTTTGCTTTGTTTATCGCTACCTGATTTTCTGTCTCAAATTTCTCATCGTCAGTCATTATAACCCCTAAATCTATTGCTTTCTCGCTTCTCTAAATTTCCTATCTATCTGGGACATAATACGGGGCTCCAATAAACCTTAGCCCCCCGCCCATGGCCTAAACCATTAGAGGTACAGTAAAACTAAACATACCTTACAAAAGAGAATTTAATCCTGCATTTAATGAGAAACAATTAAAACTTGGTGTTCCCGCCATTGGCTTCCAAGACAGCCTGAATTCGCTTTGGGTAGCTTGCCAAAAGTGACGTCAATAGATCTTCATCGTTACGCAAATTTGCTAAAACAGTTTCAATGTGTTGCGTCATTGTATCCTTCGAAAATCGATTTGCTACAGGTTCTTGAAACAAGAGACATTCAACCTTGTCCTTTATAACTGATCCAGTGTGTTCACAGACGTTCAGGTCAGGAGAATTTCTTGGCCATTCTTCATTTCCAAAGAAATCGATCTCATGGTTCCGCAACAACTGTTGAGTGGCTAATGCCTTAAAGCAGGGGGCCTTATCGTGCAGAAGTGTGACCTGATGGACATCCATAACATTGTTTGGGTTTCTTAGAAAAGGAATGACATGCTGGAATAGAATAATATCACGAAAATACTGTCCATCCCAACTCTGACCATTTGGCTTTAGCACCCACATGAGCTTCTTTGCAGTGAACAAAACAAACACACCAACACAGTCTGGACTTTTTAATAATTCGCGATAACGTTCATTGTCATCGATTTCATCTGGTGTTGTGGCCCACACTCGATCATTTTGGTAGTTAGGCCGACGTGTTACGCAAACAAAAAATTCATCGGAGACAGCTAAATGCATGAAATCATCCACATCCCAATCTTCAAGATAATGGGCAAACCACATTCTGTCAGCGATGTTGAGTTTTTCTTGGTTTTGGAAGTTCATGCCAAGGCTTTAAACCTTGCCTATGACGGTACAGTCGAATGATCTCACCACTAACGATCTTTCCTCTCAACACTTCGATCTCTCTAGAAAGTTTAGCACAGCTGTTTTTCCGCTTACGCGTACCGCTTTCAATGATGTCCTTTGTTTCCTGAGAGAGTGGCAAATTTGGGCGCCCAGATTTGGTTGTATCCATTTCACATTCATCCAAAGTTTTATTCCAATTTCTTTTGACGAAGTCCTCACTTCTTCGCAACTTTTTGGCAACCAATGAACGTGTTATAAAGGTGGCTCCAGCATCACGAGCTTCCCGAAATGTTATTGCTCGTATGCGATCTATCACACGTTGCCTCTCCGAATCACCAATTAATTGAGAAGCCATTATATTATCACTTTATCAGCTAGAGTAATTTTAATACCTGCAATAAATAAAGAATTATATATATTTTTATAATCACTAAAAACTATTTCGATATAAGTAAACCTGTAAGCTGCAAATGGGGGTGCTAAGGTTTTTTGGAACCCCTTATGCTGTCTGTTTTAGCTCCTCATAGCTTTCATATCTGAAAAGCTGCAATTATACTATGCATTATACTATGCAAAATATAATAATTAAAGAAATAAACACCCCTTAATTTAAAACAAAATAAAAAGAGAAAAGAAGATGGATCGTATGTTGCTACTCGCTTTTTTACTTTTGATATGGATATTATGGAAATGAGGATTCGTTTTGTTCTAGAATACGGTCCTCATTTTGTTCTTTCATGAAATGCACTTTCGAAACATTTAACTAATCAAAGATTTTAAGTTTATCTCATAAAAGTAAAATTAGCTTCGAAGATGTAATTTTCTTAAAAGAAAAGAGCAACTATATATTTGGTTTCATTGACCATCGTACGTTCAACAAAAGAAGTTCTGCAATGACCCAATATGTAAATATATATATGCTGTATATAGTATGTCTTATAAATCAATGACAAACTGAAAGGGGATTCTGATAGAATTTTACTGGATATTAAAATTGCGAGAGTGAAATTTAGCTACTGGATTAGGATATGCCCTCTTCAAAAATGAAAAAGAAAAAAGTCCTCATGTAAATCAGGGTGTTCAGGAATTATTGCAACCCATGAACACCCGGTACTAGTGGTTGGGAAACGGGTCGCTTGAGCCAGTACGACTTTTAAACTCGCTGTCTCAGAAATGGTGTAAGTCAATGAAACTACTTCAAAAACATAGCAGCCTTCAATTTTAACTTCGGCTTTGTACCTTTCTAGAGCAGGGGTACATTTTTCTTATGCAGGAAGGAGGGGCCAAGGGCGAATGCCCACAAAAACACCCACCCTCCATGGAAGAAGAAGAGAGTCAAACGAAGATCCAATTTTCGAGATGTCTGGACACGCTGCGTTTGAAAGATTGGAGGACATAGACAGGGGGAAAGATGGACTGAGGAAGGTCGTTCTAGAGTTGATTGGTTGAATAGATTAAAGATTGAGAATACCGATTTTCCCTTGCGTTAGAGAGTTGGACAGGGGAATGAGAATGTGTTGAAAGTCTAGTACTGCATGCTCTCCTTAAAGGAGTAGGCATGAAATTAGAGAGTTCAGAAGAGCAGTATCCATTATACAGCATGTTCAAAAAGAAACGCAACCCATTGGAGAATGCATGTTTATTAGTAAATTGCAAAAATTGTTAAATGTGTTGGCCGTTATGATTTTCACATCAGTGTACACGACGAATTATGTTATCGAACACGTGTTTTAATGTCTTTCTTGATATGCCGTCTACTATACGTTGAATGTTGACCTGTGTATGAGGGTGATTTGAATACACAGTGTTCTTTAAAAAACCCATAAAAAGAAATCAGGTGGGCTTGTACTTAATGATCACTGAAACAGAAAGAAAAGGGTCAGGTTACAATGATAAATGCATTCTCCAATGGGTTGCGTTTCTTTTTCAACATCCTAAAGTAGTAATAGTAAAAAGAGAGTGAGGCATCATTGCGGCGAAGAGAGAGGGATTAAAGACAGTCAGTAAGAGGTGGGGAACTGATGAGACGAAAAGCCTTTGATTCCATCCGGTCAAGTAGAGCTTTGTGGGTTGAGACACCCTACACATGAGAATCGTACTCCATACATGGGGGGACAAGACCTCTGTACGGAGAGAGCAACTGAGTTGGAGTGAAGAAACTGCGGAGTCTGCACAACATACCTAACCTCTTAGAAGCTGTTTTAGAAAGAGAATATATGTGATCTTTCCAGGAAGATCACGAGAAAAGGAAACACCAAGAATGTTAAGAGAAGAGGAAGGATTGAGTTGGGTATTGTTGAAGACGGATACATAACGCTTTAAAATAATTTTATACAAAATTCATTGCAATATGATGTAAGATGATATTGACAAAATAATGGCCACAATACGAAAACACCCAAAAAAAGTGAGTAGCGGACCTTCGTAGAGTTACAGAGACACCTATAAAACCTCAAAGAAAATTAATTAGTGACCCCTTTTCCAGAGTTATTTTATTTTTATATAATTACAGCTTTGCCGAATGAATCTAGAAACATTTCACTTGTTTTCAGCGTTCAAAACTATAACCGAAGATGCATTTTAAGATTGAAAAATAAAATATTAAATTCAACGAAAGAATTTTCTTTTCAAAACTGTTTATTCACAATATTCAACAACTTCGCTGAAATGTTTTTAAACATCACTCAAAAAAGGAAAAACAGTTTTGAAATTTTTAAAAGGTATTTGTTGAATTTAATGTATATTTTATTTTTTTGAATCTATAAATGCAGTACATTCTATATAATTTAAAATTGTTTCTAAATTCCATCATATATATGTATATATATATATATATATATATATATATATACACACACACACACACACACATACATATATATATATATATATATATATATATATATCGTAAAGAACGACGCTTGTATAGAAGACATTCCGCGCAAGATGAGGAGGGAGAACGAACAAATGAAAAAATGATGTAACCACCCGGGAATCGAACCCGGGATCTTCCGATTGCCGGTCAGATATGATAACCATTACACCATGGGCCTCACTCGATCAGAAGTCGTAATTCTCCTACATACGCGCAGAAACCAATGCCCCGAGGGGGGCACCCCACGCATGCCGCACATATATACATTTTCAACTGCAAAGAACACGCAGTATAATTAACGTTCTATACAAGCGTCGTTCTTTACGTTAATTATACTGCGTGTTCTTTGCAGTTGAAAATGTGTATATATATATATATATATATATATATATATATATATATATATATATATATATATACTGTGAGTATAAAATGTTTGAAATGTTTATTCATAACACCCAGTATTCAATTTTAGACATGTACCGACCACCAACTGGTAACGTACCAACTTTTATTACAAATGTCGATAGAATTCTAACCTCCAATTATATCTGGAACAGTTGCGTTATTGCAGGAGATTTAAATATTGATCTCACAAAAGAACATTCAAATAATAACGCAAGCTTCCTTTACAACATTACGACTGCAAGTGGTCTTAAATTAGCTATTACAAAGCCAACTAGACTTCACAATGACATTAGAAATTCGACTGTGCTAGATCAAATCTGGGTGCCGTCCCCGCTTGACTGCACCTCTGGTATAATTATATTAAATACCACAGATCATTTGTCCACGTACACCATGCTAATCACCCATTTCTCTGCAAAGGAAACCATAAAAATTTACTATAGATCTTACAGCTATAATAACAAATTAAAGTTCCTCAGAGAAATAACAGCTTTTGACTGGACTAGAATAGCCGAAAGTAACCATGACATTGGAACAAAATTTCAAGCATTCTCAGACACTAATGGATATATTCAACATAAACTTACCTCTTAAATCAAAAGTAATATCTAAAACTGAATAGAACAACCAACAGATCACACCAGTACTCATTGTGAGTATTAAACACAATCATACTCTCTTAAACTATGGAAAATGGATATTATTACCGAACAGACATACAAAAATTACTGTAACAAACTTAATACAGTCATTAAAAGAGCAAAGGTAGATCATTACTGTTTAAAAATTGATGAACAAAAATCCAATCCAAAAAAGCAATGGAACACACTGAAAGAGTTAATTCTTACAGTGACCCCCAAAGACATAGCCAATTTATTAAACAACTTCTTTGCAAATATCGGCTCCAATACTGCAGCTTCGATCTCACTTACATACATTCACTACCAACAATGCATACTAGAACCAAATCCAAACTAATTTTTCTTTGATTCAATCCTACCAAACGATATCTGTCCAGCAATAAAAAATCTAAAAAAAAATAAAGATTCTGACATCAATACAATCCCGGTAAAAATATACAAATTAGTATCCGATGAAATTGCAATAATACTCAGTAAACTAATGAATGAATCAGTAATACTAGGTATATTCCCTAACAGCCCAAAGGAAGCCAGAATATGCACTATATTTAAGTTGGGAAACCCAAACACTCCATCCAATTATCGCCCCATTTCCGTATTGCAAATTTTAAGTAAAGTATTTGAAAAAATCGCGTACAATAGACTTACTAAATTCCTAATCAAATACAATATTTTAACTAAAACACAATTTGGGTTTAGAGGTGAACAGACAACGGAAGATGCCATAAACATGCTATTAGAAAATGTGTATCAGAACTTAAAGCGCAAAACACAAACTGCCTTGATTTTCCTCAATTTGTCAAAAGCATTTGATACACTTTCGCATGAAATCTTATTGAATAAACTTCACATATATGGAATAAGAGGAAATATCCTCGATTGGCTTAAATCATACCTGTCAAATCGCCATCAGTACATCAGATTAAAAGACAACTTATCCGACAAGGTGATACTAACTAGTGGAGTTCCACAAGGATCTATTCTTGGGCCATTACTGTTTCTAATTCACGTCAACGATTTTCATCTTTTTACCACATTAAACTGCGTACAATACGCAGATGATACCCCACTTACTTCTTCCCGTCATAACGCAAACTTTCTGATTAATGAATTAATGAAACAGGCAATTAGAAAATTTGTATAAATAGATGTGTGCTAATAAACTTTTATTGAACCTGACAAAGTCATTTTATATGATTATTGCCTCAAAACACATTAATACAAACTGTCAAATAAAAATTGGGAATACTAGTACTATTGCAAGGGTGAATGAGGTTAAAGTACTTGGCATTAATTTAGATGAAAAACTAAATTTCAAAAGTCATGTACAACACATCAAATCCAAAATATCAAAATTTCTTTTTATATTATTTAAACTAAAAAAGACCTTTCCTCAAAACGCACTCTTTACCCTATATTATTCCTTCATCCACCCACACTTATTATATTGTATTACAACATGAAGTAGCTCCAAGAAATATATAAAACATCCTTCGGAAGCAATTCATAAAAAATGTCTGCGAACTCTCTCGAATAATGACAACAGAAAATCACACTTCCTCACTGTTTAAAGAGCTAAATATTTTAAAACTAAATGACTTGTACATATTCAATGTTGCTGTCAATATATTCAGAGTTAACAACAAAAATCGATATACATCATCCATTCAAAGGACAGTACCGCCTTCCCCACCATCAAATACACCATCGTTATATCACCAGACTTCCCAATGTTTGTCTACACAAATGTAAATATACAATAGAAACTGCAGGAAATGTACTCTCTTTCAAAAGAGCAGATGTATGGAGTGCAATTCCCATGCATATAAGGCCGGCTTCATCACTAAATGTATTTCGCAAATCTCTAAAAAAGCACTTCATTAGCTGCTACTGATGTGTAAGCTTACTGCTGCTATTTTTACCACAGTAATCGATTTTGTAATCAACTATTTAAAATATGCTAATTTCATTAATTACCTTTAATTTCATAATTTATTATTTATTATTATTATTATTATTATTATTATTATTATTATTTAACAGCATTTATTTTCTATTAAATATACAATAAATCATTTAATTTAAAATCCTGTAGCATTTTGTAAACGTTATATTGTATTTACTATTATCATTATTATTATTATTATTATTATTGTTATTATTATTATTATTGTTATTATTATTATTATTGTTATTATTATTATTATTATTATTATTATTTTTGTTATTATTATTATTTTTTGTTGTCTCTATTATTATTACTTGCCACTTTCGCTATTTTTATGTAATTTGGATGTAATATTTTTATATCATTTTGCCTAAAAAGTCTTCATGCTTCTAAGCCCTAAGGTCATATTCAGATGAGAGTACTGTGAATATATTAATGTCATAAAAAATATCGAAAAATTGTAAAACTGTCACTTGTATTCTTTCTTGAATAAATGTTTGAAGTTTGAAGTCTGAATGTTTGAATGTATATTTTAGTTTTTCCGAATCTATACGTACAGTACATTCTGTATAAATTAAAGTTGTTCCTAAATTCAATCATACCTATAATAATAATAATAATAATAATAATGTAATAATAATAATAATAATAATAATAATGATAATAATAAATAATAATAATAATAATAATAATAACATTACAAAAAAGACACTTAAAAGTCATAAAGAAACGGTCTTCAAACAAATATAAATCACTGAACACGAGAGAAATAAGTTTTCGCATTATGAATTTATTTCTTTCGACCTGATTTGTCTTTAAATATAACATTCTAACATCTTTCGCCATTTATCTTCGATTTTTAAAAAGTGAAATACAGGAATTTGCTGTTTAAAATGGCTTAATGGTAATGGAAAAGATAAACTTTTTTATATGTTTTTAAGGCTCGCTTAATATATAATGCAGAAGAGGAAGTTACGTAAGTTACAGGCTAACAAAAACCTTAAAATCCACTCTAGGTTAGACCGAGAAAGAAGGTGGGAGAGAGAGGGATAATCAAACGAGATTAAGAGAAATGAAAATCCTCATACCATGCTTACATTTACAGTATAAGCGTGTAAAGCTTTCACGCAAGGAATAGTAGTAGTAGCAAAATATAGAATAGTCAAGGATCACCCTCCTCCACCAGACACTGCTGACAGGAAACAGTAGTAAAGGAATACTTACAGGAAAGAAGGAAAAAGTATAGTGAAAAAAATAGCTTCAGGTTCATTCACACCATGTACATATTTATTGCGTGTAGCTAATTACGCGGACTTATACCCATTTGGTTTCTACAAAACTAACAACTTAACTTAACTTAACCTAACCTAATTTAATCTAATCCACAATTACTTGTCTATTTTATGCCAAATCGATCAGATTTCGTTAATCCAAGTTACGCATTAGAGGACAGTAGAAAATAAAAAAGAGCATGAAATACTGTACTATTTAATCTAATCTACACCGTGCATTTTTTTTACGATTTTTTTTATTTATTTATAATATACAAAACGTTCATCGCCGCTTCATTTCTTTGACTGAATGCTGAAGGCCACCGTAATGAGAAGCTGACTATTTAAATTCATTTATATATTACCATCTTTCGCACTGGAATTACTTAGCTAAGGAAGCACTGATCCAGAGGTACCTCCAGCTGGCCAGCCCACCCAACTTCAATTTAAGAATTACCCCAACGGTGCACATAGATAATTTATTTTATTTTATTATATTTACTAAATTTCATTACATGTCTAAAAAACTGAGAAATTATGTTCTATTTAAGTAAGTTAAATATACCATGATTTTCGTAAAATGTGCTAACAGTCTTACATTGTATCCCAAAGTGGCTTCCTTAAAAGTAAGTACGTCTGTCTGGAGTTTTGACTCCCGAGTTTCAATCAAGCTTCCCGTCCCTACCAATGGGATATCATCTGAGAACATCCAGTGCTCCTAAATTAAGTCCGACCAGAGTCTCCAGCTACACTTATCTTAATACTTCTATTCTATCCTAACTAACATAGCCTGTGCGCAGTTCCCTTTACAATGACAAAAAGAAAACAGGAGAGAGGAGGGAGCAAAAGAGAAAAAGAAGAGAGGAGACAGAGTGGCTTTTCAAATGAAATTTAGGAAAGTTATCCGGAGGTTTTGACTCCCGAGAATTCCCATCATTTAAATAAAAGCAAATAAAGTGAGAACAAATTCAAAGAAAGCCTATCATTTGAGAACTCCCATTGCTCTGTAACCAGACACGACCAGCGCTTCCTACTACATTTACATCTAAAGAAATATTACTGTTCCAATCTCTATACATAGACACTATATACCTAGCAGAGTAACATTCCTTTAAATTTAACTAGTTATTCGGAGGTTTTGACTGCCGAGAGTTCTCCTTGCTTCATTGCCTTTGAGAACTTCCAATGCTCTGACGACAGACACGACTACCCTCTCCTACTACATTTATTACAAAACCTACATTGGACTCCCTATACTAAACTAAATAACATTACATTTTGCCCTTCCTTTATTGTAAATTTATGCTATTGAAATACCTGTCCAACATATTTTCAAATATAATCACCAAAGTGTTTCTTAAGACTTCCGCTGGTAGGGTATTTCATTTTTCAATTTTTATACAGGAAAAAGGTTTACGCCATGCTCGTTTCAAACCTTTTTGTTTAAGTTTTTGAAGTTGTCGTTTCTCGTCTAAGTCAAAGAAATGTTCGTAATTTACATTCTAAAAGGATTTAAAATTGTAAGCACCCGCATTCATTCAGACCTTAAAGACATAGTTCGGCTAGACAATGATATCTTAAAATGACTTTTATATAACTACATTCTTACTTTTCGTATAATGCTAATGGTGGTAACAATAATATAGAAGTTAATGCAAGTGAGCTGGCCTGAGCGCATTGCCAGTTTCTGTCCTCCTGACTGATGATTATTTTACCTTTTATAGATAGATAGATAGATAGATAGATAGAATATCCTTTATTAATAATAATAAAATAAATAAATTTTTTCAATTTACAATGACATGAATAATTGTGAAGCTCGACTATTTATTTTATTTAATTTGGCCCTTAAGCTTTAGGCTTTACTGGGCTCTTATTAAAAATAAGCAGCTAGTTGTTATAAATTAATAATAATAAATAAATAAATAAGTAAATAAGTATTATTAATAGTTAAAACATGTATTATAATATTAAACAATATTAATGGACAATATTAAACAATATTAGTGGACATTAATCCTAGATTTTTGTTAGTATGCCATTATTAATCGGGATTTCAACTTGGTTTTAAACCGGAGCATAAGAATAGTAAATGAAACAGCGGATACACACGTACAAGTATTGTCTCCAAGCAATTCAGTAGAGTGTCCATAAATGCATGCTATAACTTTTAAATAAACACTCGTATTCAAACACAGTTTTAATCATAAGTAGATAAACATACAAAGTTTTGATACGTAGTTAATGAACTTAATAAGCTCCCACATGTGCACCCCTAGTGGCACGTAAAATGCCTAAACGGTATTCACACTCACGCCACACATTTTCCAACATTTGTGGGTTAACTGTTGCAATTGCATCCATAATGCGTTCTCGCAATGTCCTGATATCTGGAACAACTGTTGCATAAACCAAATCTTTAACATGACCCCAGAGAAAGAAATCAAGCGGGGTAATGTCTGGTGATCTTGGGGGCCATGGGATTGGCCCGTCCCTGCCAATCCATCGATTTGGAAATGTTGCGTCGAGAGTTTCATGAACAACATGCGCCCAATGAGGGGGTGCCCCATCTTGTTGGAAGATGACAGTTTGAATGTTTTCTACCGTCCCATCGGAAACTGATGGTCTACCACTGCTCTTTCCCTTGTCCACGTTTCCAGTTTCCAAGAATTTTTTCATCCACGACTTAATTAACTTCACATCAGGTGGATTCCTTCCATACTTTGTTCTGAACCTTCGCTGAACAGTGACAGGAGATTTTGTTTCTGCAAGCCACACAACACATTGTGCCTTCTCTGTCACAGACGCCATCTTAACTGAACAGCTACTACAGCGCTCCTAGCGGCGAATGCGGTAGACGAAACACACCAGCACAGAAACTCTATGCGTGTACGAGATCACCTGTAAAAAGCAAACGGATGTAAGATTCGTCATTAAAACATGATAGCATACTGTTTTCAGGGTAAACATTTATGGACACCCTGTATATCAGAAAGAAATCTGGAACGAGAAGCCACCATTTTTTGTTGGGTGAGTTATATCAATTCAATAAAGTAAGTTTAGACTTCAAATATTTTCCGTTGATACGAAAAGGTTTCCGCATGTAACGCTACGTGCGTGAATATTCTTTGAATTCACATTTATAATGATTTAAAACTATACATTATTCATTTAATTTCATATGAAAAAATTAATTAATTGTAGATATTGCGAATGGAGACGAATGATAAATCAAAATAGATGGATATAAATAAAAAACAATACAAATATTAAACAATTAGGCTTAAACAACAGTACATAGCACTGGTGGGTAGCCATTTTTTTGATCTTGGGCATTGTTGAAATCCAAAGCAATTAGCGGACCAAGTTATTTAAGGCAGATATAATTAAATTCCGAAATATAAAAGAAGCATATGCAGGCTCTAGATTGCTAGAATCTTATCTGATTCAATGCTATGCTTACAGTTATTTTCCCTGTGCCAGTTTATCAATATCTGATGTCAGACTATTTGTTGTTAACTGCAAAGGGATGAACAGGTTGCAATCATTCAGGCGTGATCGGTGATGACTTTTGACGAATTTCACCGCCGAGAATGATTGTTCTTGTATGATATATAGGGTGGCCACAAAGTCCCTTTGCATACAAAACAAGGGCAACATACAAATATGCTGTAATTTCACTGCAAAGAGACTTTTGTGGCCACTCTGGAGGTACTACCAAATCAGTACGTTAAATATAGTACATGTATATCTGTTATACTCTATTATAGATCGGTATTCTTGCATTTTCTTTGATGAGATAAGAATATTTATGCAATTAAAACGACTTTAATTTGACTGATGATAAAAATGTGGGATCTTTTCCAAATGGACGACCCCCGGATTTAGCTGAAAATTTGTATCCTAATAAATTTTTATATTCTAATAACGAAAATGACATTATTTTCCTGGAGAAATATGCGCAACATACGAAAAAAATTGCATTTATATGCGCACTAGTTTGCATGGCGCATGACCACTATTTAGTTTACACCGCTCATGACGCCCGGATACGAGGTTGCTGTGTGGACCCCGGTTAATTGAATGCCCGGTTAGGTCAACTGAATGGCCGGTTAGGTCAACTGTACGCCCTTGACAATTGGTTAGGTTAAGTAGTGATATTTTCGTTAAAACTAACGAAAATATCATGACAACCTAACCATTCGTCAAGGGCGTACAATTAACCTAACTGGGCATTCAATTTACCTAACCTGGCATTCAGTTGACCTAACCGGGCATTCAGTTGACCGGGGTCAACTCGCAAGTAGATATATCACAGCACTGCATTATCATATGCTCACACTACAACAATAATATTCAGACTAAACTAGGTCTAAGCAGGCAACAAATAAACATTAATAACAACAACAAAAATTACTGTTTGTACGAGTGCATATGGAGAAAAAGGTATGCAAATGAAGATTTATTTATTAAAATATTATTAAATATTGCAAATTTTAATAAATAAAGGCTATTATCTGCGTTTCATTTTGTAAAACCCACTACATAACACTACATAATTTAAGTAACGGTCATGCGCCATGCAAACTAGTCCGCACATAAATGCAATTTTTTTTCGTATGTTGCGCATATTTCTCCAAGAAAATAATGTCATTTTCGTTATTAGAATATAAAAATTTATTAGTATACAAATTTTCAGCTAAATCCCGTGGGGTCGTCCATTTGGAAAAGATCCAAAATGTGTAAAATTGAGCAAAATTCTTTTTTACAACTTCTTACGTTTACCTGTATGAAGCTAAACTTATCATTTCACTGTTAAACATTTTACGAAGATAGCCTAGCTGTAATTTTGCCCTACAGAGAATTTTAGAACATAATGAATAATGTAAATTATGATACTTTCCAGTATTTCGTAGTAATAATATATTAATGCAAAATCAATAAATAATTAACATTAATAATATTCTCGACAAAATAAAAGTATTAATGGCCGCGTTAGAGTAGAGCCTTAAATCTGTCATATATATCTCTTCGGCAAAAAATACTCTTATTTATGTATGAGAAAAACAGTCTTTCGCTTAATGAAATAACAAATAAAAAAAGCGATTTTGTTTCATTATTGATGACTTTCCTTCCTTCCAAGATTTCTCGGAGGAAGAAAGAGAATAAAAAACTCCAAATATTTTATGAACGAAGCCTTTGATTTTAGAATTATTTATTTTCGATAGAAATTTAAGAGCACATATCATATAGCACCTTCTCTCTTTATTGAGTTCAAATCAATATTTTAGTTTAATAAGCGTTTAAAATGTGTTTTTTCAAGATTCTAAGAATGTTTCTTTATCAAATTTTGTAAGTTAGAGTGAGTGATTTATTTAGAGTTTGTAGTGTGATACTAATAACAGATATTACATACAAAAAGCAATGACAGGTGCCTACGTGCCTAGTCACACACACACACACACACACGCACACACACACACACACACACACTTTATACAGTATACAGTTAATGATATAAATTAGTTTTAATTGTTATAATAACTTCCCTTAGAAGTTCGTAACAGAAATAACGAAAGGGAAGTAAATGAGATTGGAAAGATATAGACAATTATAAGTTTAGGCATTAAACAGAACGTTTCCTCGTTGATAACTTCTTTCTTGAATCTGATTTGTATCCCATTCTACTCTGTGTTTTACTAAGTTTCAATGTAGTTAGCATGAACTTGCATTCGGAATATTAACTACTTCAACATGTAATTCTGCATTCATTGTAAATTCAAATGTAAATGTAAGTTGCAAGTTTGTTAACTAATCTGTTATTCTTAATTAATCCATCAGTTAATAGTGTAAGCGTTATTTCTTAATATATTAGTTTGAATTTTTCCTTTAAAAGGTATTAAATTATTATAATTCATTTTCAATTATATAAATATATTTCTTAATGTCCTTACAAATATGATTCTTTAAAGCACGCTTAAATTCTTGACTCAAAGTATAATATAATGCGTTCGACATCCAATCCTTATCAGCATGTCAGACATGTCAACTCTCACGGATTTTCTGTGAGACTCACGGATTTTAAGTCTCAAACTCCCTTACGTGGGAATGTTTTTCCAGTTATCAAAATCAGGCACAGGCAAAATCAGGCAAAATCTCACGGATTTTCATACTTCAAGGTTGTCGTCTCTGCTATATTATTAATATAAACTGCATAGCTCGTCCATACAGTATACCACTGTTTTGGGAAATATCCATATTCAATAAGAATATAAAATCAATTAAAATTCCAGTTTTTAAATCATACATAGCTAGATAGATACGTAAACTGATAGGTAAGTTAACAGATAGTGTATATGTATAAGTATCGTTTGTATGTATGAATGATATCCAGCATATTCGTACCGGGTGTGTATAAAGTAACACGAGGAAGCGACAAACCCGAGTTGAATTATATTAACGCGAGTGAACATGAACGAGTAATATTTATTAACATGTACTTTATAACAACTGTATATTCCATACTAAGGTTTATAAGAGGTGTTGAAAATATTTTTACGAGTTAAAAAACAAGTTGAAACTAGTTTAAACCAGTTAAAATCGAATTTGTCTCTTCATTCGCGTTACTTTATACACACCCTGTATAATGCAAAGGGGAACGCAACACGATTCTAAATATATTAATTCAATAAATCTGCTATTATTTATTTTTATTGACTTTTACTAGTATTATCAAATAAAAAACTACGGAAAAACCGAACGTGTCTATTTACATTTGTCAATCTTCTGTACTGTCTGAAAATGAACAGTGTTGAATTTTGGTATAATATTTACCAAAAAGATTCGGTTCTCTAAAGAAATTAAGGTTAAATGAAAAATACAAACTGTATGAGCGAAATTAATCTGACATTCGTCTTTGTTCTTACTTCTCAATCTTAACTTTCCTTTTTGGGATCCTTCATCTCTGATTGATTATAAAACTTTCTACACTTATATTTTCGTTAACTTTTATTTTATATTTTATATAACAAATAAATGTATTTTATTTCATACACTTTCGGACATTCTATTTACTGCATAATAAATTATGACAATTATATCAAAATTTGCTGTATGAATCAGTGATGATGGGTACGATAAATATATGAATTATTTCAGAAAATATATACAGTTTTGGAAAAAGTTCGCCGAGAAAAGTAAAATTTCTAAAAAGAACAAAAACTAGTAATCAGTAACAACTGATACAATATTCAAAGACAAACAGAGTATTGCCAAGTAGTAATTTTCTATCCATACACATACACAATAATCATTCAGAAGGGACAGAAACTGGCACAGTGCTCTGCCAGCTAATGCGACACATTGCTTTAACTCCTGGATTATTATTACCAGCATCTTTGGGGTTCGAACCCGTTATCTCAGTATCTTCATTTCGCTTAATTGGAAACGGTACATACACATACATTATAAACATACGTTATCAACATTTTATTTCCTAACGAATTGGGGTGAGAAGGCAGAAACAACCCGGATGTAAAACTCAAAATTTAGTGAAGAAGAGAAGAGGTAGAAACTAAGGAGTACATATCTCTATACAGGCATCCTGATGGATCAGCGCCATCTCCCTCCCTCCCGACATGTCAAAATTTCACACCTGCAGCGCTTCCTAAGCCATATGTGGTGCTGTTTCCAGGCTTTGTCAAAAATGAAAGAGACAGAGTCCCGAACTTATCTCCAACAAACCACATCCATCCCAACCGACATGCAGCCACTTCTCGTGCATCACCCAGATCATGTCCAGGCTTCCTCACGTAATCCTTCACCATGTACATCCACCTTCTTCCAGGCCTCCTCCTCTTGTCTATGACCTCCCATTTTTCAAACGCAGATTGTCTAGGCATCTCGAAAACTCCGGACCTTGATTTTGGCTCTCTTCTTCTTCTATGGGAGGGGCGCTTTTTGCGGACATTTGCCCTTAGCCCCCTCTTTCCTGCATAAAAAAAAAGAACACCACATCCGTCCAGAACCATATGATTTCTCACTCTATCAATCCAGCGCACGTCACATATACTTCTCAAGTTATCCATCTCAACTGCTCTTACCCTTGACTTCTCCCTTTTATGCCATGTCAACACCTCACAGCATCTCGATCCAGTCTCCGCTTTCTCACAACCTCTTTCAGAGCACCCGACACCTTTCTTCCTTGATTCACTCTACTGTTTACTTCATCAGCACTCGTACCTCCTTTATTCAGTACACATCCAAGATACTTAAAGTTCTCTACCACCTTTAACGTTTCATAGTTCACCATCACACGACAGGCCGAATTTCCCTCACTCTCCACAGTCAGTAACTTGCTCTTACCGACATTCACTTTCAACAGTCTTTTCTCGCACACCTTCACAAAACTTTTAATAACCTCTTGCATATCATCTTCACTCTGAGCAAATAGTTCAGCATCATCCGCATACAGCACATTCAACAAGCCCCACCGACAGGCAGTATTTTCATCACGCACTACACTCTTAAAAGCCGTCCGCTGCCTGTACCTTAGATCCGAACTAAAATGAAAGATTAAACATACTCTGTAAAATATAAAGGACTTCAAGTGTGTATATGTATAAGGTTGATAGTAAATAGAGAGTGGCTGAAAGGGTTCTCTCGAGCGTCTGGCAACCCTAGCCAGAATAAAAGCGTCTGGCAACCCTAGCAGAATAAAAGCGTCTGGCAACCCTAGCCATAAAAAAACCGGCTGTTAACCCTGATCCAGAATAAAACAGAGTGGCGGCTGGCAACCCTAGCCAGAATAAAATCGAGCGTCTGGCAACCTTAGCCAGAATAAAATCGAGTGGCGTCTGGCAACCCTAGTCAGAATAAAATCGAGCGTTTGTCAACCCTAACCAGAATAAAATCGAGCGTTTGGTAACCCTAGCCAGAATAAAATCGAGCGTCTGGCAACCCAATCCAGAATAAAATCGAGCGTCTGGCCATATTTTTTAACATCCAAATTATTAGTCCAAAGGCATAACATATCATCTATATATATCTGTACCAAACAAGGTTAAAATTAACAATAGTAGGCAAAATTCTGCTTTCAAAAAATTCCATATATAAGTTAGCTAATACCGGTGAGAGGGGATTTCTCATCGGCAATGACCTACTTGATTTTTTTAAAAGATAAGATCGCTGAATATTCTTTCCCTCTTCAACACAACACTTATTGAGTTAATTAAGCTTTGCGTCAAGGATTGTAAATTTCAGTTTGAAAATAAGTTTTATGCTATGTCGTTTGGATTGGCGATAGGAAATCCTCTCATTGGTATTAGCCAACTTATATATGGAATTTTTTGAAAGCAGAATTTTGCCTATAATTGTTAATTTTAACCTTATTTGGTACAGGTATATAGATGATATTTTATGCCTTTGGACTAATAATTTGGATGTTGAATTATTTCTTGGTAAGCTCAACAATTTAGTCCCATCTATTAAGTTCACGGTTGAAAAAGAAAATGATGGAAACTTATCTTTTCTGGATCTAAAAATTCGGAGATGCTTTTATTGTGACCATCGTCCCTCGATTAAATCTTCTATTTTCTCTGCTATGTTTCTTAGAGCATTGAGAGTTGTCAGTCCTGAATTGTTAGGTTCCGAGTTATGCAATATCATGAATATTGGTACTAAATTATGTTATCCTATTTCATTTCTAGATGACTGCCTTAGGAAAGTCAAGAATAGGTATTATAATAGTGTAACTGTAAAGGAATTTGAGCGTAAAAATATCCTTAACCTACCTTACTATGTTAATTTTCAATATCTTCCGACTTTACTTAAAGCAATTGGTATCAATGTAGTCTTTAACCATAATAATACTGTTAAATCACGCCTAATAAAGAATAGCCCGGATAATGTGGTTGGTTGTGTGTATTCGATCGGATGTACATAATGTAACTCAGTATATATAGGCCAAACGGGTAAAACGTTAGATAGGGTTAAACAGCATAAATATGCGTGTAGAACAGCAAATAATTCCAATGCATTGTTTAACCATATGTACAGATGTAATCATAGTATCAAGTGGAATAGTTCTAAAGCACTCGTTAAAAACAGATATAATTGAAAGGAATATTCTAGAATGTGCATTGATCCATTTTAAAAATTATTTCAATAGCAGTGCAGGAATGTATAAAATTGACAATATCCTGTTAAAATACCTTTTGCCTCTAATTAACTCTTGTTAATCATGTGCTAATCTTTTTGTTTTTCTGTCCTATTGTATATATTTTTTCATGTCGCCTTCTCCCTTCATTCCCTGACGAGGTGTACTTCTGAAGTTCTGAATACACGAAAGGCCTTGGAATCATTTTTCGTTTTCCTTGTGGGTTTGCATCATTCATTCATTTTTACGTTTAAATGTGAAATTCATCCCATATACACACACACACACACACACACACACACACACACATATATATATATATATATATATATATAATATGTGTATATACACTACATATTCATATTTAGATTTAGGGGAGGAGCGTCGCAAAGTTTCTTTTTATGTTAAAAGGGGGTCCCCAGCACAAAAAGGTTGAGTAATACTGGTCTTCTCCTTGTGAGAATTGTAGCAGCTTAGTGAGAAATAAATATACGCTGATTCTGGTTTAGGGCATTCACAGGCCTGTATTGTATTATTGTATTACCATGCAAGCTTTGCTGAAAAAAAGGGTTGAAGTATGGCTTGCGTCTAGCTTACTCAAATATCAGGTTACCTACAAGACCTCAGTTAAACCTAGGCTAGGGCTGTTCTAATATTGTACTTGGAAATCAGAGTAGCTTAAGTGGCTCAGATTCAAGGATACAACCTGTTTAATTAATTAAGACCACCAGGCAAATTGTTGATTAGAGACTAAGGTCTAAAGGGAGAATTAAGGAATGTGTGTTCGGCCCTGTTATGCAGTGTTCAGTTGTAGGTAACCATTAAAGAGACCAGCCTAATTATTGGGTCTATAATTTGCCTGAGTAAGCCTAGGCGTAGGCTATACGGTTAACTAACACTCCTCTCAGTTCAATAACCATTAAATTTTCGTTTCGCGACCTCCTGCTTTCCATAGCGCGTTATATCGTCGGGTCGCTATTTTGAATTTCATTTTTATGGCGAAGTGATCATGGATTGTACCGGCTGTAATTTTTCAACAGATCTTTTGCAGTTTTGGTACTATCCTGTTATCTCCTCACCAAGTTTTAATGTGGTTAACTGAATGCCTGGTTAGGTCAACTGTACGCCCTTGACGATTGGTTAAGTTAAATCGTGATATTTTCGTTAGCTTTTCTATTTTTTCCATCGGCACATCGCTAGAAATGCCGTGAGCTTTATTTTAATATATAAACCATCAAAAAATTCGTCCTCGAAAGCAGGAGGTCACGAAACGAAAAAATACCCGGTAACCTTCACAGCTCAAATCTGTTCTATGTAATTAAGCCTAGACTAGTAGATTAGTTGTGCTTTGGGCTAAAGTCACTGGGGTCTGAAACACAAACAACCAAACACGTATAATAGGCTATAAGTTAAACCTAAGCTAAAACTATTTCATTATAACCAATTTACTGGGATTACGGGATATTATGATGCTTTTGCACATATTAACAGGCAGTTTGTAATGGACATATGGAGCCATATTTTTTAATTAAATAGAAAGCTTTTTCATTTTAACTCTTATATACACACAAAGGATCTTTTTTCTTTTAAGGACCTTGTTTAGAAAGGATAATATACTTTTTACATAATACTGTTTAGTTTTCTTCCTTATACATATTCCTGGATTTGCCCATTCATCAAGAAATCTCGTTAGATGTCTTATTAAATGTTTTATTAGACGTTCCATTAAATGTTTCATTAGATGATCCATTAAATGTTTTAGATAGTAATTTCAGACATCTAAAAACTTGGGACAATTTAAATGTTTCAAGAATCTAAATGAAATATCTAAGAAGTTAGACAAAAGAAACTCCCAAAACATGGAACAACAAAACATCCAACAAAACATCGAACTTCCTTTAAAGTTTAGAGTGTTGCACTCTGAAAATTAAAATTTTCATTGGATAGTATACCAGAATTTTTGCGCTACTGTTTTATATAGAAGTAAGCATCCAAATGGGAAACACAAAGATAAAGGACTATTTCCTTAAAGCACTATCTCCTTAAATTCCCAATTCTTATTATGTTTGCCTTCTTCTTCTCCACATTTCTGACGAAAGTGTTTTCAGATATTCACAGTAAAAAATATGATTGACATTTTGCTTTAAGCTGCTACTATTATATTCTCGATCTCGCGCTAAACCTGACATTGTTGTAATTTTCATACTGAAGTAAAGTGGAATTTATCTTTAACTTATATTATAATACAAGTGACAAAGAGCTGAATTGTTAGAACGAGTTAATTACACAAACAATTTTGAGCCCTGAATCCTTGAAGGAAGTAAGTGAATTATTAATCCACTGGAAGGTTACAACGTAGATACAGGAAAGAGAAAATGTTTGTTCCCACATTTTTCATACTCTCTAAGGAGGTGTTAAAATGCACGAAAAGCGTTGGAATTGCTTTTTATTTTTCCCTGTGGGTGTTGTAACACTCATTAATTTCACGTGTTTAATTGTAAAATTCATCATATATATATATATATGTTAACCCCTCCGTCTTTGGTCTTGGGCTGTTCGAAGTTGACGGGGGTTCTGGTTAGGTGGCAGCAACGGATTTGTTACTCTGGAGTAGCTGGTACCGTATAGGGAATCGCAGTAGTTTTTCTTGTAACGTATCGGGAAATAATTTTTCTCTATTTAAGACTATTTTTTTGAAGAGACCAAGGCTCGAAGGAGAAGACAAAGATATTCTCGTACTGTAGTTTACTGCTGAAATGTTACAGATAATGCTCAGCCTCTAAGTCAGATCAGACAATCAGAATGAACATTGGAGAAATTTTACGGGTTTATATATTGAAATTTTTAATGACATCATTATTATTTAATGCTGATCTGTTTTTGTTTTTTATTCTCAATAGGCTGATTTATTTTGCAAAATATTTAAAGATGAGGTAAATATTTTAGCTGTAGCTATGTCTAGACTCTAGACAGATAATCAAGATATTTGAGGATGAAGCTATATTTTTAGTTCAAACCGCATATTGACAGATCTGATGTTATCATGATCTGCTGAGTTAACTAAAAATGAAAATTGAAATATGATTTATAATTAAACATGCATATGAGCAAAAATAAAATGCTTAAGATTTAAAATTAAACGTTAAGCAAGACATGACTTCATCTTTTACAACGTATACGGAATCGCAGTAGTTTTCTTCTATACTACTCTCCGATTTCTTCTTGTAGTGGATCGGAGGATTCTGTGAAGCTCATTAAATTCTCTGATGGTTCCCCGATTCTTCTTGTAACGGATCGGGAAATTATTTTTCTCTATTTAAGACTAAGTTCTCTGAAGAGAGCAAGGCTCGAAGAAGACAAAGATTTCTTTCTTACTGTAGTTTTACTGCCAAACTGTTACAAGTAATAATCAGCCTCTAAGTTAGAGCAGTCTAATCAGAATAACCAAAATAACAATTTGAAAATTTACATAGGTTTTTATACCCAAATTTTGTGGGCATCATTATCATTTAATGTTGACTTGTTTAGTTCCTATTCTCTATAGGCTGCATTATTTTTGCACAATATTTGAAGATAAGGTAAATTTTTTAGCTGTGGCAACGTCTAAACAGATAAACAAGATATTTGAAGATGAAGCCATATTTTTATCTTAAACCGCATATTGACAGAGCTGATGTTATTATGATCTGCCGAGTTAACTAAAATGGAAATTGAAATATGCAATTTTACATTTAAACATGCATATGAGCAAAAATTAAAGGCGTAAGAGTTAAAAATGAAACGTTAGGCAAGACATGATTTCATCTTTTATAACGAAGAGAGAATATATACAAAAAATGAACAATGCAAAATTTGATCAGGTTTTATTATTAAGCTAAATCTAAAAAAATTATTAAGTTCAAAAGAAACAATTCACCAATTATTTGGCAAAATTAGAAAGCAAATCAAAATTTTATCCAAACTCGCGTTATGCGATTTTGGTCCTTATGTAAAAATGAATATCCGAATATAAAAATTATATAAATATAAAGCCTACATTAAAGATACGGATTTATGGATTTATACAAATATACGAATTATACAAGAATATAGGAATTGTTTATTGTTCATTTTCACACGGCTCTCCCCTCTAGAATGATATTAATACAATAGTATAATATCCTAATTAATGATAACTAGATGATAACTAATGGTTTTTATAATACAGACTTATATACAACACGTGAGTTGGGGTGGTTAAGTTACAATGCGCAGTAATTAGAAAAGCAAATCTAATTTTAGACAACCAATTAATTTAGGAATCTCTGTTTAAGATTATAGATTTGGCACGCTGGAGTCGTTAGGGTTAAGAAAGAGGCCAGATGATCCACTGGGGCATCGAGGCGAGTTATAAAATAGTAAAAATTCAAAGATTAATACTTAAATTTATGCAAACATAATAAAAGGATTAATACGTTAATTTAGATAAACAATGATATTGTTAATTTTACAAAAATTTATTTTCCTGTGGAAAAATACATACATAATGAATAGTAGGTAAAATGGAAATTTAAATTTTAAGGTCCAGGAATTTCCAATTCATATAACTATTTGAAGTGGAATTTAATCCGTCAAAACTGACAGAGATGAGAATTTCCGAAGTTACCATGATCGTACAGTTAATAAACTAATCTTATTGATAGTGTAGGTAAAAATCGAATTAAATTTTATTGGTGGATGGAGCCTTCAGCAAGTCTTGCAAGTACGAATTGGTTGGTATAATATTATAATTTATTTAAAGAAAAGTAAAATTAATTTAGTGAAAACATTAAAATTTATTTAGTTACAGTTTTAGATACTTAAATGTTAACCATTAATAATATACAGGGAGAAGGGAGATAGAATTATGTAATGGACGATGTATAGACCTGGGTCAAGTGTTTAGTTATGTGTACTAGGTACAGGTGTAAGTGGTTGGTGGTATACCCAAATGGGGAAAATGGATTTATAGTTGAAGTTACACGTAAGTGTGTGTGTGTGTGTGTATAAATATGGTAATAAGCGTGTATAGCTGAGTGGGTATGTACAGTAGTATGTAGAATATGAGAGTAATCGGTTCATCCTGTGAAGAACTAAATCAGGGGTGGGGAACCTGCGGCCTTTTGGAGTCTTATTTGCGGCCTTATGAGGCCTTTTTACAGAACTCCAAATTTTGTATAAAATATGTTTTTTTAATAATTAAAATTACATTTGTACTTGTTAATCTCCTTTTTTTTATGTTCTTATTTTTATAACAAATTTAAAGCAGTGGAAAAAGTTTTCTATAAGTTTTGGTGGCGACAATGTACGTAGCTGCTGTAGCAGTAAACGCGTGTTAAGCTATAAAAACGAATTCAAACGTTTCATCGCGACAGGGTTGCCAAGTCTGAGCTAGTTTTCACCACCAAAATGTTTGAGATTCACAGCCAAATCAAGAAATTTACGGCCAACTATATATATATATATATATATATATATATATATATATATATATATATATATATACTATATATATATAAGCAGATGTTATTAATAGTTGTATATAAATGTATTGAAACTTACCTTTAAAAAATAAAACAATAGAGATGACATATTTGTTAAGGGGGCTCAAATTAAAAGATATTTGAAAAATACGAATACGTTATTTCAGCATATAAATTGCAAATTATTGTTACATTTCACTTGACAACTAAACAAAGTATATTAATTACTAATTATCAAATTATGTTTAATAAAGCCCAATGCATTTTTTTAGGCCAGATTTACCTCAATTTGGCCGTGAAAAAGGCCAGTTGGCAACCCTGCATCGTGAATATGCGTGGGCGGGCCGTATTGCTTTGAATGCTTTCAGTTGATAAGTAGCCTCCGAGTGCCACAAGTGTTCACGTTTCTTTCCATTAATCTGCAGTCTGCATATCTACTCTTTTTTTTTTTATTTACCCCATCATGTCAAGAAAACGAACAGTGAAGGAAGAAAACAGAGCATTTAATGAGGAATGGGAATTGTAGTATTATCTTGTTTCTGTAAAAAATAAAATGATTTGTTTGCTCTGTGATACTGCGATTGCAACAATGAAAAAATACAATGCGCATCAACATTATGCAACTCATAAGGACCACAAATATGCCAAACTAAAAGGAGAAGCTCGAAAGTTTGCACTTCAGAAAATGAAGGATGAAAAGCAGCAGCAGCAGCAACAATTATTCAAAACTGTGTTAGAACAAGGAACTGGTTCCAATGAAGCAACTTACAAAGTAGCATATATACTTGGAAAAAGAGGCAAGCCATTTAGTGATGTAGAAATCATAAAAGAATGCATTGTTGAAGTTGAGGAAGGATGAAGTTGAGGAAGGATGAAAAGCAGCAGCAGCAGCAACAATTATTCAAAACTGTGTTAGAACAAGGAACTGGTTCCAATGAAGCAACTTACAAAGTAGCATATATACTTGGAAAAAGAGGCAAGCCATTTAGTGATGTAGAAATCATAAAAGAATGCATTGTTGAAGTTGAGGATGCTTAGATCCAGATAAGGTTAACAAATACAAACAACTGCCTCTTTCAAGAAGGACCATAACTGATCGACAGCATGAATTAGCACTCAATGTAACAGAACAACTTTCAACAATAATCCAAAAGAAAGACATATATTATTCAATAGCTTTAGATGAATCCACTGACAATACTGACTCGGCACAGGTATTAATTTTATTCGTGCAATAACTACAGATTTTCATTGCTACGAGGAATTACTCGCTTTGGGTACCCCTATGGGTAAGACACGTGGAATTGACATCTTTAGTAACTTTAAAGATAAATGTCGTGAAGCAGGACTGAATCTCAGTAATTTAGTGTGTGTCTACAGACGGTGCACCTTCCATGAGAGGAAAACGTGAATGATTTATTGCACTTTTAAAAAAAGAAATTTCAGATCCAGATACTTTAATTTCCTTTCACTGTATTTTGCATCAGCAAAATCTTTGTGCTAAATCTACTGTTCTAAGTGACACATTGAATAAAGTTATTGGCATTGTCAACTATATTCGAGCAAATGCAACACGGCATCGCCAATTTCGCAACATTCTTAAGTTGGATGATGAGATATTCAGTGTAGATTTGCCATATCACTCTAAAGTACGCTGGCTGTCACAAGGACAAGTATTGGTCAAAATTTTATCTTTGAGAGAACAAATTATTAGATTTTTTGAGCAACAGAATCAGCACTGTGAATTATTAGAAGAAGATTTCTGCAGAAATGCAGCATTTCTGTGCGATATCATATCAAAGCAAAATGATTTGAATATTTCCTTGCAAGGTAAAATTAAATCTATATAATTATGATATGTGGCAAAAAATCCAGGCATTTCGAAAAAAAAATCACTTTTTTCAAAACCCTCCTTACTCTATCGGAACTTGCTGCTGAACACTTTCCCGAACTGGCAAAGGTAATTAATGAACAGGAGTATACATGTGTATCATTTGAAGAATACACAGCTGTTCTAGACTCACTGATTGAAGAATATAATGAAAGGTTTGCTGACTTTGAGAAACATGGCCTCACGCTTAAATTAGCATTTCAACCACACTTAGTTGATGTCTCAAAAGCACCTAATGAGCTACAGATGGAATTGATTGAGCTCTCTGAAGATGACATTCTGAAATCTCTGTTTGATGCCAAGAAAGATCCAATAGAAATATGGAAAAATGCAGTTGAATACCCACGTTTACGTCAACATGCTCGTCGAATGCTTTCTTGCTTTGCAACCACCTACTGTTGTGAATCAACTTTTTCATATTTAACACAAATTAAGACTCCCTTGAGGGCTCAGATGACGGATATTCACCTGGAGGACCAACTTAAACTACGTACAACAATGTTGGAACCAAATATCCAATTTCTTTCACGTAATAAGCAGTCACAAAAAAAGTCATTAAAAGGTTAGTCAAGTACTCAAGTTTCTCATTACTTTTTTCAATTTCTCTTTTTAAAATGTCTATAGCTATTAAGTAGACTTTAATTGAAATAAATACATATGTTGGCAAACTATAACATTTTGCAGTATAATATTAATTTCCGAGCATGTGGCCTTATTGAATGACGATCAACTTAAATGTGGCCTTCCAATGTAAAAAGGTTCCCCACCCCTGAACTAAATCCTTAGTGGTCAATGGTGAATTACGAAATTTTGAAGACTGAATTAGCTTAGAGGTTGGTTAAAATATCTGAATAAATGCAACAAGCAAGATTATATATAGTAAGCAACAATTATTAAGATTAAATAAATTTAAATAATCTAGAGTAAATAGCATAGTTAGCACTTACACGCAATTAAAGAGTTTATTGTGATATCCAATGATTTTAGCATAAGGTTTATATGATAAAAATAGGATATGAATAGTGAATTTCCTTTCCAGTAAGTATGCCAATGATTACACGAGTGTTTCAGAGTGTGGGTGATTGTAATTGGGTAAAAGGGTAAGCAGTATCCATAGATTCTTGTAGTATTTATGTACGTAATATTTATGGAGAACTGTACACATTTGAACAAGTATATATAGTGTGCATACATGCGTGTGTATGTGTAGGGATTTGGGAAGTTTTCCACTTAACAAAGTTTAAAAATAATGTATAATAATTTAAAATGGGAGTAGGGTTATAAAATCATTTAAGTTTAAAGTCAATTATTATTAAATTTTGATACAGGTAGTATTAATGGTGATGTATGTGCGAATGAGTTTCAATGTAAAAGTGAATTGGGGTACGGAAGGAAAGTGAATTCGAGTATGTGTCAAAAGTAATAAAATTCAATAGAGTGTCAAAATTTGTTTGATACCTTAACAAATGGTATAATAACAATTTAACGACAATTACTCACGATTAATTGAATAAAGAAAATTAAGAATACAAATTTAAAAAAAATATGAACTGTAATGAACTGAACGTTGGGGTATAGGTTCCGTATAATACTCTTAAACAAAACAAAAAAAACTTAACCTAAATTGAGGTTATGTTCGGTCATACGGGTAAATTTCATGAACATACGGAGCAAGATAAATTAGGCGCATGGTTAGGTTGTCACGCGATAGGGCATGCGGGTCATACGGTTAAAGGGATTCGCAACATGCCGGGAAGCATGGACTGACCATGCGAGCCTTGCCCACTCAAAAAGGAGTGGCGTATCGGGATTAAAAAGAATAACTATTACTGGTTTCAGAACGGGGTCCAGGAAAAGACAAAGGGAAAAATCAGCAAACTAGGAGGGAAGAAAGACGAGAATGATCGTTGGAAGGATCACGTTATGATACTGAGGAATATTCCGCAGTACCAAAAGAGGCTCCTGGTTGGCTTCTGGTCCAAGCTGAGTGAAAGAAAACAGATGGTTAAACTGTGGTTTGACTGGAGCCAAAGAAGAGTCAACCATGGTTGAACCACTTCCCTGGTTGACAATGGGTTCAACTGGGGTTGGGGTATTGGGAAAAAAAAAAAAATTTCGAATATTGCAATCAGGGGACCAAATGGGGAGACATGATGTCTCAAATTGACAATACGTCTTTAAGTGAGCACTTTGCTCTTTAGGAAAATATTGCTTGTCACACTACTCAGAACCAAAATTAAAGGAGTTAAAACAAAACGGAGGGACGGCATGTTCCTCACCATAGTAATTTAAAAAGAAGTCATTGAGACATGATCGATTAGTTACTACACTATTACTGTCATCATATACATCACAATAATTATCAAAATCATTACAAACATTCATAAAAACTGACTCGCCTACAGGACCTTACAGGGCATCTGTCCCAACTGCTACTGAAGCAGAAAAAACATCATCTGAAACAACATGACGGTCATCATGACCAAAAGAATAAAAACCAGGGTCATCTTTATGACCAATTAAACGAGGCAGCATGGCCAAAGTAAACTCAAAACAATTAGGGTCCTGTGGAGAAAAGTTATCAAAAACATGGTCATCCTGACCATCTAAAACAATATCAGTAATAAAATCAGCGTTCTCTTTAGGATATGCATGGATATCTGATCCATCTAAACCCAAAACAAGGTCTTCTTGACCAAAATTCCATAAATCCATATACTTTGCAGAAACCGTTTTGGTTACAACAATAAAATATATAATTCACTTATATATTATATACGCAATTACTACATGCAAAAAAGACGCAACTCTGTTAATTCCTTTCTTCTTACAACAAAAAAAAGAAGGTTGAATTGAACTGACTGCACTGAAACTGACTGAACTGAAACTGGCTGAACTGAAACTGACTGAACTGAAACTGACTGAACTGAAACTGACTGACTGGAAGCTGACTGACTGGAAACTGACTCTGTTGATCCTACTGGATTCAACAACTGGAAATGATTACTCTGGGGGCTGATTTCTGGGGCGGTTGTCCCTCTGGATGCAACCGACTGACTTGAACTGCTATAAACTGGAGTGGGTTTCCTACCTACTCTATCTAAGAAATACACAAATAATGCACAATAAATGCAAGTCAATTTAATTCAATAACACCAGTACACATTCGAAAACTTGTCGATCGATTTTTACAAACTGGTTGGTGATTCTATATAATTTGAGTGCGCTGATCTCAAAAATATAGTTAGTTTTTCCCTATCACGTATGGTTTTCTTACTACAGGGTGTGTCATAAATCCCCCATTTATCCCCAAATGTGAGCCATCTTATCGAGACCAACATTGGATTGCACATGCTAAACCATAAATTTTGTTGTTATAGACTACAGTAACGCTTACATAATAATGTAGGGTAAATATATATAACAACCAGTCCCGTTCCCAGCAAAATACTCTCTCCCCTCCCATCAATGGGTGGTTAACATTTGGGGACAGATGAGGTATTACAACACCCCTTGTAGCACGAAATCTTTAGGTGATAGAGTAAAACGTAATTAAAGCAGAATTAAATAGCTCCTAGCTCTTGGACAAGCATATTGCTTGTTTATGAAAGAATAAAAAAATAACTGAAAGAAACAAAATGTATTTACCTTTACTTGCAAACATTTCAGAACTTATTCCAAAGACTTAAGACTACGAAGGTAGATCTGACTAATGACGACTAAACCGGTGCTTCTTTGATGTTTTCTTATGCTTTGCGTTAGGCTGATCTCGTTGCAGACACCAGCAGTAATCCGCCACCATATTTGTATGCCATGTTCCTTGATATCTTCTTTCCATGGTTTTGATGTCCTGGTGAAATCGTTCCCCTTGCTCCTCACTGACATCTCCGAGATTTTCGGGAAAACGGTCAAGATGCGAAAATAAGAAGTGAACTTTCAGGCTCACGTTGCACCCTAAGGCGCAAAACTTTTTAAGCATATTTTCTACCAGTCTTTCATAATTTTGGCTTTTGTAGTTTCCCAAGAAGTTTTCAACAACATCTTTGAAACCAAGCCATGCTTCTTTTTCTTTATTGGTCATTGTGTTCAGGAAATGATCGTCTGTCAATAACTTTCTAATCTGAGGACCTATAAAAACACCTTCCTTTATTTTCTCGTAGCTAATCTTTGGATATTTTGAACAAATGTACTTGAAACATTCACCTTCTCTATTCAATGCTTTGACATACTGCTTCATCAAGCCTAACTTAATGTGCAAGGGTGGTAGGAGGATTTTATTTGGTTCAACTAGATGTTCATGTAAAATGTTCTTTGATCCTGGGGTAAGATTCTCTGTAGGAGGCCAAGTTTTCTTCTTCCAGTGCTGGTCACGTGCTCGACTATCCCATTCGCAGATGAAACATGGCATCTTAGTGTATCCTGATTGCTGCCCTGGTAACATGCAAAGGACTTTGAGATCCCCACACAATATCCATCTGTGATTTCGATACTGAATTTTTTTCCAGATGTTACCGTTGTGCAGTAACTCCTTTTAGACTGGTTTTAGAGGAATCTATAAACAACCTCCAGTCACTGGTTTGGTATTCGATGCCTAACTTGCACACTAATCCTGTGATGTCCTTGCAAAATACCAAGGGACCATCTTCTTCGAAAAAAGGCACGAAGTCTTTCTCACGATTTCTGTACCAAGCGAAGTATGTGTCGGATGCCAATAAATTGTTCTCCTGTAATCTAGACCCCCAAAAGTTCTGCAGAGTCCTTAGGCAGATTCAAATCCCTGACTAAGTCATTTAGTTCGGCTTGGGTTAATGGTTTAGGAGGATCTCGGTCACCTGTTGGCTGTTCATAAACATCATCATTGTCTGGATTTGGAGCTGAATCAGAATCTGAATTGTATTGATCCAGATTCTCGGGTGGGCGGGGAATAGGAACTTCTGGACCATGGGGTACCGGCCTTATTGCAGATGGAAGACTTGGGTATTGAAGGCTCTCTTTATTCTTTGCATTATAACCTTTAACATTGCAAGAACAGAAGTAGCAGTCGTCGGTATGGTTTCTAGGCTCGCGCCATACCATAGGGATCCCAAATGGCAAACTTTTCTTTTTACCTTTGCTCCAATTCCTTAGTGCCGCAACACACGTAAGACAAACCTTGTGTGGAGCCCAACTTTTGTCTTGATCTAATTTAATTCCAAAATAAGCATGATAAGCTCTCTTAATGAAGGTCGTTACATTTGTCCTTTGTTTTACAACAACATACCGACCACAAATATAACAAAATATGTCTGGACTATGGGTACATCCTCTAGAAGCCATTATTAAAATTTTAAAGACGTAATGTTAGAATTATCTATCTGAAAAATATGAAAAAACGAAATTAATTAAAGATAAAAAAGGTAAAAAATTACAAAACGCCCCAAAATTGTTTTGCTAATAACTTTAAAACTGTGGGTGATAGAAGAAAACTGGTAGCATTTTTTGAATTCAGCGCAGCGAACTGCTTCAGAATCACAACTCAAAATAAAGAAATCGATTTTCATGCAGACCGGTGTAATTTGTAAAAATTTTAAACAAAATAATAAAAAATGTAAACAAAATTTCACTCGAATGTACGTGAATGTACGATAATATTATGTTTGGCACATAAAATAAAATGATTCTATGCTAATTATAATAGTGGAAATAACTCGGTTTCAATAAAAATAAATGTATTCCTGGTGTATGGAATGTTCACTGTGTTTTTTGTTAATTCTGGCTTGATACTAATTATTAACTGTTAATAATACTGACTTTTCAAATGTTTAGTCATTACTTTGAAAAAGAGATCTGTACTTAACAAGATTCCTGCGGCGAAATCCTTGTAGACATGTCCTGAAGACGTGTTTTGCTGGCCATTTGTTCCTGGATGAAGAATGGGCGGGGAGAACTTGGAGTCGTGACACACAGGTCAATTGAATGTTGGGTGTGACGAACTGGAAGTCGTGACACGCCGGTCAACTGAATGTTAGTTCTAGTTCCAGGGTCTGGAAGACTGGAAGAATCATGACAATGTCACCAGTTGTTAACCCCTCCGTCTATGGCCTTGGTCGGTTCGAAGTTGACGGGGGTTCTGATTAGGTGGCAGCAACAGATTTGTTACTCTGGAGTAGCTGGTACCGTATAGGGAATCGCAGTAGTTTTATTCTATACTACTCTCCGATTTCTTCTTGTAGTGGATCGGAGGATTCTGATTATTCTGATTGACTGATCTAACTTAGAGGCTGAGCATTACTTGTAACATTTTAGCAGTAAAACTACAGTAAGAAAGAAATCTTTGTCCTCTCCTTCGAGCCTTGCTCTCTTCAGAGAACTTAGTCTTAAATAGAGAAAAATAATTTCCCGATCCGTTACAAGAAGAATCGGGGAACCTTCAGAGAATTTAATCAGCTTCACAGAATCCTCCGATCCACTACAAGAAGAAATCGGAGAGTAGTATAGAAGAAAACTACTGCGATTCCCTATACGGTACCAGCTACTCCAAAGTAACAAATCCGTTGCTGCTACCCAACCAGAACCCCCGTCAACTTTGCATGGTATGACAGTGTTTGAGTTAAGAATGTTTGCATGGTTTGTAAGCGTTCTTATTTTACTTCTTTTCATCTTTCACCCCTTTCCTATTCTCTTCCACTATTTTTCCGACTTGTCGGCAGTGGCCGGTGGATGATGATGGTGAGTGTTTCTCTCTTTTTCTGAATGAATGTTAACCCCACTTATTCTCTTCTTTTAACCCCCTACTCTCTCCTTTCTCTCGGGCTAACCTTAGAATGGATCTTAGGGTCTTTGTTAGCCTTAGCTTCTGTAGATCTGTGGAACTTCGAACCGACCAAGGCCATAGACGGAGAGGTTAACATAAGAATTATATGAATGAATATAAGAATTATATGAATGAATATGAGAATTATATGAATGAATATAAAAATATATGAATATATGAATTATCAGTGTTCGTTTTTACACACACACACATATATATATATATATTATATATATATACACACCAAACCCTCTTCCTAATCTCCTCGTATACAATATGACAAAATTCCTAAATTACTAGAAATTTATCAAGAAGGGTAAACCTATCTCATATAAGCTCAGGTTTTACACTACAGTACATTCACTGTTTTCACAAAATAAAAAAAAATTAGAATTAAAATTTCAAGTTTAAGTATTTAGTGCCATGCATAAAAATATGCACTAATTTTGACACGAGTTAATGTTATAAAACAATAAACTATTCCTTTACAACAGGAAAGAGAAATTTTATCCTATAAACAAATC
>JAJOZX010002152.1:192500-380000 GCA_023014485.1 Bathynomus jamesi
CGAGGGCAGGAGGAGATCAGACAGCAATTCCCTCCTTCACCAAATCCCGCAAATGAGGCGGGATGCTGCAGAGGGGTTGATCGCAGGTCGATCCTGAACCGTCGTTCAAACTCACATAAAGTAACAAAGTAAACCCCGCAGGAATTAAATGAGCAGAGAGGAAAGACTGCAACCCAGGACAGCAAGTCGGACCTGGTTGTTGGTATTCGTGGAGGAGAGTCTGAATTTCGAAAAATCTGTATCCATCCTTGAGAACCATCTTCTTCCACTGTTCTTCGAGGCGAAACACAGTTCAACACGAGTGTTGCAAGAAGAGAGTGCAGCTTGTCACCTCTCACAATATACCAGTGGTTCTCAATTTTTTCTGGCTGAAGGCACCCCTGAGGATATTCTTCTCCCACTGTTAAACATCCAGTTCTCCTACCCCAACAACAAGTAACGTCGAACTGAGCTTACACGGTATAGACATATAGACAGTATTGACGTATACTAAAGTATGTGTAGATGTAATAAATCAAAAATGTTTTGTTTCATTTCAAATTTCATTATTTTCATTAAGTTTTGAATTTTTTTAGTTAATTATTTTTGTCATTTATAACATTTTACAACACTTCTTGGAGGCAATTGCCCCAACCCGGCTGGAAACTACTGTAATAACTAATAATATACCATTCAGTGCAACAGACATGATGAAGTAGGGTTTAAAAAGTTCCTCCTTAAATTGTGCTCCGACAACCGCGTGTGTTTATATATATATAAAATGCAAATTTACAAGGAAAAAGGAAAAGCGATTTCAGTCTTCCAACTGCTTTTCATTTTTCCTTGTGGATTTACATCATTTATTTATTTCACGTGTTTAATTGTAAAATTCATCCTCTCTCTCTCTCTCTCTCTCTCTCTCTCTCTCTATATATATATATATATATATATATATATATATATATATATTAGTGATGTAGGTCACATCCGCATCCGCACTTTGGACTGCGGATGTCGTGCGGATGTGGACCGTTGAGATAAAACGTCATTAATAAGCGGAAATTATCAAATTCTACTATATTAATAGAACTAGTTCATTGTGCGCAAAAGTGATGCAAGCGACAAGACGAGAGGCTGTTCTTGTATGAAGTTACTCTCTTGCAACCTACTTAGATCCACGTTACAAAGCTAAGTTATTTTCACCTAGTACATTAGAACGAGTTAAATCATCACTTGGCAAAGCAGTTGAAGAGCTTCAATCTCTTGAATCTGTCGCTTCGCCACCCACCAAAAGAATAAAAGTTTCAGTGACAGAACCAACACCTTCAACAAGCAAATCTATCACAGAATCTGTCTCTCAGTTTCTTGAGTCAAGCAGCAATGACGAGACCTACGCGATGTCAAAAGATGTAGTAAAAATGATCGAGAGCTATCACCAAGAAAAACGCCTGGCTGCATGTGACAATCCTATTAGTTGGTGGAAAAATACGCAGAATATCTATCCATACTTGAGTAAACTTGCAAGGAAACATTTAGCCTGTCCTCCAACAAACGTACCAAGCGAAAGATTATTTAGCAGTGCTGGATTAATATATGATGAAAAGAGAAACAGACTGGCAGCAGAAAAGGCAAAAAAATTAATGTTCCTTAAGCATAACCTTCCTATAATTAAGTTTGAACATTAAACGATGAACATCTTAGTTTACTTTATTTTAATTACTCATTTATAAATATGCCTAATAAAACTTTAAACTTAATATAAATAGTTATCAAGCTAATTAAAGATCTCTTTCTATAAGGGTGGAGGTTGGGGAAAGAGGTCGGTGGGGTGCATTTGAGTTGGGTTCACGTCCCGCATCCTGGTAACACAATTATGGTTTCTAATTGTGGCTGAAACTCAACAAAATATAACGAATTTATTTGCAGACGAATTCACTAATTGATTTCTATATTAGTTAGATGCTTGATATTATTTTATATGTTCAGAGAAAAGTACAGCAATTATTGTACAATTAATCAATTATACTACATTATAGCTACAGCTCTCTCTATATAATAACTTATTATATACGTTAAACACAACAAATCTCGAATATATCCTAAAAAATAACGAAAATGTAGACATCCGTATCCGCATCCGCATCCGCGGATGTTGAAATCAAACATCCTCATCCGCATCCGCGGATGTGAAAAAAATGACATCCGCTACATCACTAATATATATATATATATATATAGAGAGAGAGAGAGAGAGAGAGAGAGAGATTGATTGGTCGTTGATTGGTCGGTCACATGACAAATTAGATTTAACGTCGATAAGTACAATCAGTACTGATCAATACACCTGTTTACATATCGTTGAGACACCTTCTCCCAGTCGAGCAGAATTCTTTCGCGTAGTTCATCTATGTCTCTTATACTGATATCAGGGATGTAAACGTTGGACTTCAGGGCTTCCCAAACACCATAATCTAGTGGTGAAAGATCGGGGCTACTAGCCGGCCACATATTGGGTTCGATAAAATCCGATGTTTCGTTCTCAAGGAATGTGACAGTTTGGCTTGCTCTGTGAGCAGGTGCTCCATCTTGTCGGAAAGTATATCTTTCACTCTATCTAACTGATATTCGACGAATTAGTGGTGAAAGATATACTTTCCAGCAAGATGAAGCCCCTGCTCACAGAGCACGCCAAACTGTCACATTCCTCGAGAACGAAACACCGGATTTTATCGAACCCAATACGTGGCCGGCTAGTAGCCCCGATCTTTCACCACTAGATTATGGTGTTTGGGAAGCCCTGAATTCCAAAGTTTACATCTCTGATACCAATATAAGAGACATAGATGAACTACGCGAAAGAATTCCGCTCGGCTGGGAGAAGGTGTCTCAACGATATGTAAACAGGTGTATTGATCAGTGGCGTCCACGTTTGGAGGCCTGCGTTAAGCAGGAAGGGGGATACATCGAGCAATTTCTCAATTAAGACGAAGAACATGCTAACGTAAGCATCTATAAAGTTTGGGAGCTCTAGTCCCCTTACGTTTTTTAATATGACAGTTTACCTCTAAGGGGTTACTTTTTTTACCCACCCTGTATATATGCAAAGTCTAGAAACACTTTAGAACCGTGTTTTCAATAAACGTTCGAAATGTTGTCCGGTTTGTCACCTTTTTAATATTTGATTTTTAGTGGCTTTTAAACTATACAATATATTTAGATTTCATATGTATACAGTATACAGTATATATATATATATATATATATATATATATATATATATATATATATTAGTGATGGATCGAATAACCGCAACCGCAACCGCAATCGCACTACAACCGCACAAAAATTCACAACCGCAACCGTAACCGCAACCGCCGTTCCATAAGTGCGGTTGCGGTTGTAAGGTGAAAATGCAGCAAAAATATTATTCTTGAAATTCACACTGCCTGTCATTAAGTTTGACATCAGTTTTTCAAATGAATAATAATCCATAACTTTCCAATGGGTGGAGGCTGGGGAAAGTGGTAGGTGGGATGAACAGTGCGATGGGTCCTCGTCCCTCCTCCTGGTAACACACTTAGTGCAAAATATGGTTTTAATTAATTTGACCTATTCTTTCATAATAGCTATATAAGTTTAGAATATACTTCATTTAAATAGTATTTATTTAGTAAATACCTTATATTGAACACAAGTTTTGCAACACACAAATAGCGGTAGCGGTGTATTGCAAAACTTGTGTTCAACATAAGGTATTTACTAAATAAATACTATTTAGTATTTATTATGTACCAAGTGTGGCTAAATCGCACTATAGTGGCTAAATCCAGTTAATAATTACGCATTTTTCCTAGTATATGATAACCGCAACCGCAACCGCGGTTGGAAAAAATTCGACAACCGCAAACACAACCGCAACCGCGGTTGTGAAAAACCGACCACTCGATCCATCACTAATATATATATTATATATATATACACACAGTATATACTGTATATATATAAATATATATACAATTGATTAGAAATAATACTGTAATGTCGAAGTTAAGTGGAGCTACAGACACACTTTTTCGTACCAAGAAGTCCATAGCTTAGAGGATAAATTGCAGGACTCATGGATAGCTTTGATGATCGGGTTGGTTGATTTTTTAATTTTTTGCATTAGACTGTGTTGAGCACGTCTTGTTACCTCCGGGAAGCTCGGGACATTGCGGGTAGCAAACATTTGCGAAGCTGAGCATCTCGGGGGTAAAAAAATATATATATATATATATATATATATTGTTAGAGTGGTTCATTGAGTAAGAAGGGTAGGATCATTGAGTAAGGTGTTGGTGTTGTATATTGAGTGTTGAATTAAACAGAAAGAGGAAGCGAGTCTTCGATCTTTTGGTTTCATTTTGGGGAACCGAAGCTTGTCGTAAAATTGTCATCGTCGATCAAGATTGGGTATTTATATAGGGTGGAGCGAAAAAGGGGTAAAAACCAAAATTTTCAGGTAACAATTCGTACATGGGTGCAAAAGTTGTGCAATGATAAGACATAGCTACAGCCAAAATATTTTTGTCCTGAGCATTAATCTTCTGGGTCCGCATGAGCATTGAAAAATTCATGGTTTTTTTTCATAAAATTGCAAATACCATAATTTACCATTGATGTGCATTGTGCAACTCTTTGCTAAATTCAGCCTGAATAATACTAAAAATACCCAGAACTCACCACGTGGAGGTGGTTGCACATCGAGTTCCGCCCTATCCACTTCCCAACCACCCTACCTTAGATAAGGGCCTACTTATTTACAAACGTAGTCTGATTTTGTGTTAAAAGAAGGCATGATGTTTCTTGATTTCATCCTTACTTTAATGAACCCGTCTCGGTTTTCAGAGCCACACACAGCAGCCGATGCTTCTGTAGCAAGTCGTACTCCTCGCTCTACTGCTTGCATATGACACAGAAACTGGTCGAATTATAACTTTACTCTATTGTTTTCTTGATTTACGAACTGTAGCAGTTCGTCATCTGTGATATTCTGGGTGAATGGAGGCTCTAACCTGCCATCTCTTTGCCAGTTAGCAATCAAATCAGTGTAGTCAGATGCAGTGAAATTTATTTCAGGTATTTTGAAGAACCTGATCCCCATATGCCTTACAGTTCGAGCGGACATTATTCTTCGCAAAGCAAGCTTTCTTATATGTTGACGTTCATCTACAAGCATTGCTATCAGCAAATTTTCTGGGTGAGCATAAAAACCGTTTCTCTGAATTACTGGATCAATCACTGCTTTTAATTCTGTTGAAAGATATCTCGAATTTTGAATTATATACCATGAATTTTTTGAGCCATCTGTAGCTACATGGTACATTTTAATTCGAAACCACTTGGAGCATATACCTTGCAAATAAACTGTGCCAGAGTGAGAAGAGATTCTGAAGGATTTTCGGATGATACGTACAAACGCAATATTCTATTAGCAGTCGTTAACCATCGTGAATGATTTAAAGCACCTGGATCACGTTTTTCCAAATCTGATGAACAAAGGCCAGATGAGACAGTTTTGCAAATATCCAGCAAATATTTCTGATCGGTGCTTAATTCAATATTTTCTAAACACTTTGGTCGATCAATAGAAATTGAAGCAAATGAAACAACCCCATGTTCCTGACATTTAGCCATTGCTCTGCCAATTTCACCTGTAAATGCTGTTGGTCCACTGGTGCAGCCATCGAGATGTTGGAAGAGATGACGAAGGGGGAGTTCATTCACGTGTAACATGCACACCATCCACTGTAATGGGCGTGTGAGATGCTGTTCTAGACAACGAATTACACCACCTTTCTATCCAGTATTTGTTATTGTACCATCACACCCAACAACTCTAAGTGTGTTTAGATTAATATCACTTTCTTGCAGAAATAATATTATGGAGTCACATATGTTTTTACTACTTCCAGACAACGGAGTAGTGTAACCAAGAAATACTGATTGAGGTTCTTGGATGATGGTAATATGCTCCTCTACAATGATTTTCATAACAAACTTCTGATTCTGCTTAAGCTTCACTCGTGTCTTATCTTTTCGTCCATCTTATCTTTCGTCCCTTGCACTGGAAAGTCCTTTCACCACTTTGCGCTTCTTTTCTCACTTTTTTCCTTTTGCGTCTAACTTTGTGTCTGTCTACTACAAGAGAGGTATTTTCTTTGTGAACTATTCCCATATCCTGGATTACAGAGCTGGCGATAGCAGCTGCAGCACGATCGGAAATACCATAACGATCACAAGTTCTAGCCAGCACAGGAGTACTAATTCTCATTTGACTAGGCCTAATTAAAGACTTGCTACTTGTTTTTATAGAAACCTCTGATTCAGAACTAGAAAATTCGGACTTTGCTTCCGATTCTGATAAAGGATAGTCCTGATTCAAGTGTAATTTGCGTTCACTACGCTTATTCAGAACTTCTGTCAGTATTTTATCCACTCCTCCAATATACATTTTTTGTTGTGTTCGCTGGTCTTCTAGAAATTTTCTTTCAGCAATAGGAACTTTTCGAGACTTATCGCATTGACATAATTTTGATCTACACTGGCATGCAGCTACATCGAATAACTTTTCTGATTCGTTGAGAAACTTCTGAAATTTATGATAAAAACTTGGCAGATGATAGGTATGGAAGCCTTTTTCCATATTACTTCAAGGTCAAAAGCAACCTTATCAGCAATTTCAGCGACTTTCGGTTCAGCACTAGATGACAAATGTTTAAACTCCATCCTTATGTGCTGATAATGGCAAATAACATTTCTGATTGTTGGAAGAACATTAAGCGTAAAGGGGATTGGTTTAAAATCTGATATTTGACTGATTGCTGATAACTTCTTCCGTTCGACTTTTCTTATAGAAACCGTGATGACCATCTAAATTAAAAAAAATACTGAATCACTGGAGTAAAGATACTATACGCACTCTCTCAAAAGAAAACGTCTCACATTGAGTCTGTTTACTATGAATTATTGCCACAACTTGTCCTGAAAACAGAGTTGCCAACCAAATTATTATTTTTTAATTAAATTATTTTAATTAAATTATTTTTATTTAAATTATATGGAACTCTTCCAGTAAAAATGGATTATAAGCAGATCTCATCGAGAGTAATAACTACTTATTACTACTCAATATTTCAAGTGGCTTGCGGAACCTCTAAATGACTATGAATTGTATTGATTTTTGTAATAGTCATTACATGCATCAATACAGAACTTTTGTACACATGTACAAATTGATACGTAAATATTTTTATTTTCGCTCCACCCATTGAGTAACTCTGGTTCTCGTGAGTGATTCTGCCACCTTGTGCTTCTCTCTTTTCGAAGACGCTCTCCTCAACTCAGTCGGAGAAACAACTTTTCAATTCATTGTTTTGGACTTATTACTAAGTACTATAAATGTTCGGCGACGGGAAAGGTTTTGCTAATTGATTTATTAATTACTTTGATTTTAATTGTTATTTCCAGGGCTGGTGGAGATTCACTACCCTTATAAGACTGTATATTAAATATTTTTTATATTTATTCTAGTGTTTCTGTGAACATTAATGCCTTTTTTGAATATCAGTGGAGTAAGTATTGTACCACCACTTCAACGAATCCATGTGTGACTGCGGAGGATTTTAGGACACCTACGCACGTCCCCTAAAAAAAATATATATATATATATATATGAAGGAAACCATTTTTCAGGAAAACGTAAATTTTTATTTCTTTATTTTTATTTCTTTCAGGAGTATATAAACTCTGTTTTCTGTTTATATGGTCATTACCAATTGACAAGGGGTCGCGAGGAGCTGAAACTGTATTAGTGTCAAGAAATAAAAACTTACGTCTTCCTGAAAAATGGTTTCCTTCTTCATACTTCGTCGCGACAGTGCGTTATTTTACAATATATATATATATATATATATAAAACGGGTGTTTTAAAAAGGCTATAAAATCAACATTTGTCTTTTAATTTTAATAAAACTTCTACTCAATAAAACATGTATTTATCAATATGCAAACAAGTTTTCAGACTAAAATATCAAATAATTCAAATTCTATCAACATTTAACGAAAGAGTATGATTTTTTTACTTAAAATGCAAAAATTATTAAATCTTTCTAATATTTTTTTATAAAAATAATTTTTAATGTAAAATTTACCTGAAATTATTAAAAAAAATTGTTCGAAATGCTTTCCCTCCATTTCAATAACTTGCCCCTCATTCAATTCAAATATTGAAACTTGTGCCGCTTTCATTTAAGGATAGAACCTTCAAATTGTTTGTAATTGCAACACCTTCGCGAGCGCAGGGGAAATTTGAGAAATTACGCTGGGACCGTTCGAGTTACGGCAGCCTGAAAAGAAGAGAGTATTATGAAATAGTCTTCCTAAACGCACAACTCCAACGTCATTAAGATGAAGTCCATCTCCAAGGAACAAGTCTCTCCTGCCGTAGAAACTGTTCCAAAAATTCGCAAAATGCACTACTTCCTATTGGCAAAGAGACTTTAGGTTATTGTTGATATAGGTCGCCTTGCTGTAGAAATCGTTAAGTTGGATAATTCGAGGATGTATACTTGTTAAAACAATCTTATTAGTTTTTTCCTTTAGTCGCTCTATAAGTCCCTGTACCTAGCCAGCAGCTCTTCCGATCTAGAAATTAAAACGTTATTAGTACCGACATGAATAGCATACGTTGTGTCCTCAGAGGTTCCGTCTGTAAAATGGTCAACACTATTCGTTATATCCTCCACCCTTGCACCAGGGTAGCAGTAGCGGCTCCATTACGCACTTGAACGAAGGGTTGGGAACTAGGGGAAGAGAGAGGGCTATTAGTACTATATATATTATTAGTAGAAACTGAGGCAGGAGGGGTCGTAACTGCAGTCTCAAGGGACTCTAATTTTGCCGTCAGGAGCATCACGCTTTCTTCAAGCCTCACTCTTGCCTCCCTCTCACGTTCTAACTCGTTCCTCAGGACTCATGCTTGAGCACCACCTGCAAACTAACTGTTCATTATTATTATTAGCCATTGTAAACGCATAAGCGGCAAATTTTCCTTCACAGCGACTGCAAGTACTTGACGGGGGTGCCATGCTCTTAATTAATTAAAAAAAAAACAAAAAAAAAACGAGCGTTTGGAAATTAATAAATTACAACGTAGGTCTACCGCGTGCTTATTGTGCCGTCACCTGCGTAAGCCCACAAAAATGTTCTTGAAACGCAGAAACAGGTTCTTGTAACACAAATTTATACTAAAGAATATATACTTAATTAAGCTACCGACGAAAGATCTGTAAACGAAAAAGTATTAATAAAACTTATCTGTCCGCTATCAGTATATATATATATATATATATATAATTATATATATTATATATAGATAATATATATATAATATATAATATTATTATATATATATATATATATATATAAAAAATTGAAATAGTTCTGAGACATGTTTTTATGGATATTGGCAGTTGTTTCTTTCGAAATGTGGCCCCTTTGGAATTGTACATACGTGCTTTTTTCTGACGTTCTTCTGACTTCTGAACATTTAAAAGTCCCTCTTTCAGAATGGAAACAGCACCTTTCCGCTTTTGACTCGATCAGTGGTACATTAGTTCCCACACACACTCTCTCGGTGCAGCACATTTTGCTGAAGCATGGTATCGCAGTGCCATAAAATACTTGCCGTATTTCCCTCATCTTACCCCTTGCGACTTTCTTCTGTTTCCTCAAATTCCCTCTCAAAGAGAGATTTGAGGACATTTCAATGATAAGATCGAACTCAAATATATATCACTCTTCATTCCATACAAAAACGAGTTTCGAAAGTATTTCTATAAGTTGGAGGACCTTTGGAGGAAGTGTGCACAATCTCGAAAGACTACTTCGAAGGGGACAGCTTCCAATAACTGGTAAGAAATGTCATAAAGTTATGAAAAATAGGAGTCCTCGAAATTTTTTGATATACGTCTCGATCCCTATACTCGATTGCAAAAGACTTCTCCAACAACAGATATACCAACGCACAGATAAAGAAATGAAATAATTCTACGTAGAACGATAGAACATAGAACATAGAATGATAAAATTGAAATTTGAAATTGAAATTATTTTCTGCTTCATATTGACCAGACAATAGATTCATCAAAAGATAACGACAGTAACGTCACTGATTACAGCTTCATGCGTCTATTTCTAAAGCAGAGTCCTGAATATAGTTTAAGAAACTTATTTATATGTGTATTATTATATGAATAAAATTGTAGAAAAAAGATCATCGAAAACATAAACTTAGAAAACCTCTTTCTTAAATTTTGTTTGCCTTAAAAGTTATTAAATTTCAAAAAGAAAACAAAAAGTACTTTATAGAAAACGTTTCGAATTTTGAAAATTTAGTTTTTCGGCAAATTTCTTTCCACGATGTTAAGTAAAGTTATAGTATTAATTACCGATATTTTATTCATTGTGGATGCTCGGTTAATACTAAACTACAGTAATTATTTAATTACATCAACTACAGATTCAAAACTATGACGTTAAGATTTACCGGCCGTGAATCATTAATAGCAACAGCTATAAAGGCATATTATTAAAAAAGATTTAATAAAATTAAGGCCATTATTAATAATGGAAGGTCAATCAAATTATTAAGTGCATTATTTCACCATTTATAATAACTTTTATATTAAAAACTCTTCATAATTACTAAGCTCTTCTATTGATTATGCAAACTCTATATATATATGAAAATTATTTCACGAAAGTAACACGTGAATAATATTTATGATGAAAATAACCACGCAGGAAAAAGAAAACACAGAATGGTGCTCAAACGCTTTCGTCTAATGACATCCTCAGGAACACCGAGTGTTCCTGAGGATGTCATTAGACGAAAGTGCTTGAGCACCATTGTGTATTTTCTTTTTCCTTCGTGGTTATTTTCATCATATATATATATATATATATATATATATAATAGTTTTCTGAACTGTTTTATATTCATTCGTGTTTTGTGTGACTGTCACTGTGTTCAAAGAACGACAGTTCAGAAATAAGTTTTTGAAATTCGGTTCATGGAAAACCCATTTTTCCACGCCTGCTGAACACGTTTCGATCAATTAAATAATCCCAATCACTAATGAGGATTTCTTGCTAATAATACCCCTTCACACCTACTTTGATCCTTTCATTTCTTTGTGTTGTTTGGACATTATTTTGAAAGTGCATTCCCTGTGACCGATAACATTGATAAAAACCATTAAATTTTGCCGAAAACGTTATCTCTTCACAGAATGCCGCAGCAGACCAAAAACCATTGCCAAACTTTATATGCCATTTTGCAAAGTTCAATTTTGCATACGATTTATTTCTTTCAACAAAGGTTTTATAGCTTGAATATAATAACATTCAATGACGCTGTTACGTTGAGATCGAATCTCGGTGGGATTCAACTTCTAAATTAAAACCATCGAATTTGTGAAATGTTTTTATCGTACCCTTTCTCACATGAAAAAAGAGACTTCATTTTGTATATACTATTACGCTATTTAAAGTTTATATAATTTATAAAAGCTTGATCCTACGTTTCACTAGTAGAACGGATCTCCCAGATCTAGAATTAGTTTCGGTGGTTCGTTCTATTTCAAAAAGCTTTTGCCAACGTTGACAGTTCTCGGGCGGGTAAACTTTCAAATGATTGGCAATTTCATGCACTGATGCGCCAGCTTAAATCATACCTAGAATTGAACTTATCATGCCTGCGTTGTATAGAAAGCTTAACGGATGAGTTCTTCATTTTCTCAAGTCATATTTAAAATACATGGGACACATTTAACTTGGATTTATCTCTTTCGTTGTAAGCATGTTGCAGTTTGTTGCTCATATCTTCATACTCGTGGGAAAATAATTATAAGTTATTCGTTTAATTTTAAAAATTTAAATAAACAAAGTTTTTGGTTTGATGTTCTTTGTATTAATAATATCATATACGAGGATGGGCTGAAAAGTAATGTCTCCACTCAAATAAATTTTAAACGGATTGAAGGATTTTATCGAAACAAAAGCAGATATGTACCTTAGAGTTTATTTTTCAAAACGATACTTTTACTTTTCTATAAAATCACCCTCTACCTCTATACATTTACGCCAACGACAAAGGAGTTTTTAAAATCCATCCCGGTAAAACTCGGAGCTTTGACTACGAAACCAAAATTTCACAGCGGCCTTAACTTCTTCGTCAGACTCGTAGCGATTTCGACGGAGATGTTCTTTAAGTTTAGGAAAGAGGTGAAAATCGCATGGTGCTAAATCGGGGCTATATAGTGGATGCGGCAAGACGGTGAACTGCAAGTCCTCAATTGCTTCTCGCGTTTGAACAGTGGTGTGAGGCCGTGCGTTGTCATGGTGAACAATGACTGCGTTTCTGTGGGTGCGAACCCTCCTGATCCGTTTTTTCAACTTCTTCAGAGTTTCAGTATAACGTGCGGAGTTGATTGCTGTCCCTCTTTCCGTAAAGTCTTCGAGAACAACACCACTGATATCTCAAAAAACAGTCATCGTCACTTTTCCAGCCGATTTTTTAACTTTGAATTTTTTTGGTTGCGGTGAATTTTTTTTGCCGATATTCCAGGGATTGCCGTTTATTTTCAGGGTCATAATGGTGAACCCATGCCTCGTCTCCTGTCACAATGCTGTGCAAAAATTCATCTTCATTTTCGAAGAGCTGCAGATTTTCTTGGCAAATGCGTAGTCTCTCAGTTTTCATCTTAACAGTGAGCATGCGAGGCACCCATCTGGCGCAGACCTTTCGGTAACCGAGAATACTGTTGATATGTCCCACTCGCTCTTTGGAGATATCGAGCGTTGCAACAATTTCATTTTGTTTAATGTGACGATTTCCATGAATCAGTTCTTCAACGTAGTTCCGATGAGATTCGTTGATTGCCGTTACAGTCCTTCCACTTCGCGGTTTGTCTCGTAAATCTTCTTGCCCTGCTTCTCCTTCTTTACACTGCCTCACCCAACGTCGAACGGTGCTCACACCAACACACTGTTTGCCGTTCACAGCTTGCATTCGCCGATGAATGTCTATGGGAGTAATACTTTCCGCGGTCAAAAATTCAATTACGGCACGTTGCTTGAAGCGAACGTCGTTACTCCTTTCCATTGTAATCGATACTGACCCAACGTGTGGAATGAGTGTAGGCTATATTAGGCTATAACACAAAACCTGTTTTACCTGGTTACCTGTACACAATCTGGAATGGGGTGGGGATATCAAGTTACAACACAAAACCTGTTTTATCTGGCTACCTCTACACAATCCAGAATTATTCAAGTGAAGACATTACTTTTCAGCCCACCCTCTTAGTAACGACTTACGACCAGTAAACTATGACGCCATAGTTTTAAATTTGCAATTATTATATTCATTCAGTTATGTTGTTACCGTTAGTCGCATGATTTTAGCCTCCATACTTACAACCAGATTAACATCACAAAGGGGGAACTACGCTTAACGTGGAATCTGGGTCATGGGTGATTACATTGTCTGTACGCAAAAATGGTGATCTCCCATCCAGCTACTGCCCAGACCCAGTGTCGTTCAACCTAGATGACCTACAGTATACCGGCAAGAGGTGGTACGACCTGGTCACGACGACGTCTGGTAATAATGTTAATATTAATGAGGCATACAATATAAATAAATATAATATTGAGAACGAATGTTACGATTTTATTTAACATGTAGGCCGAAGTACATTTGCAGAAACAAAGTCACCCAAAAAATAAATTACTAATAAAAATAAAAATTACTAACTAGTAATTAGTGGGTGGGAGTTTCTTTCCCCCCGAAAATTGTTTCACATTAAATTATACTAAAACAATTTGTGACAAATAAACATTCAAAACCACAATCATTAAAGTGGAACGTCACATATGACATCTTTTAACGAATCTACGCAGAAATATTTAATGTGTCTAGCGACGTTTCAGGATATGTGCTGTCGGAGAATATATATATATATATATATATATATATATATATGCATATTAATTTACTTTCCTTTGTTCTCGTTCACAAAAAATAATGGACAAACGAAGTTCTTTCCCTCAATCCCATTTCGAAGAGGTCTGTCGCAGGCTAATTTTGTCCTGCATTTTAATCTGGAGGAGAAACCAAGCATGGAGACCACCGCCATGCATGCATAAAACGCTCTCTCCCCATTTTTCCATTCTCTGTTTTTTTAACAAAGAAAGGTGAAGTCCGTTTGGAATTTACGATTTTTACGTCGGTTTTTGACAAGACGAACGAAAATAAAGGTATAATTTTAATTGAAGGAAGGAAAAATATTTTATTTGTTTTGGTATATTTATATTCAACGTGTGTACATTTATACGTACACGTATGTATGTTAAAATTTGGCTGTATATTCATAGAGAGATGAATAAATACGGGAAATTAAAAACGCTTTATTAGAGAAGAGTTTATTGAGAATCGCAGTACGAGTTTCGATACTTCGCGTATCGTCTTTTAGCTGTACACTGAACGTTAATGACGAGTAAAATCCTTGTACTAAAGCAGTTTGGGTTCAGGTAATTGGGGCGTGGTTTGCTATGACCCTAATCACTGGATTAAATCTATAATTTCCCTTTGATATACGGAAGTTCAGAAGAGTGTCAGTCACAGAAAATCCATTAATAATTTCTTAATTTAATTATTCGAGTTAAAAGGTATTTAACTTTCATTCCAATTAACCGAATAATTATGATGATAATTGAATTTTCCGTTTATTCTTATATATATTTTTATCGGGGCGAAGTTAAAAAAATCATTTATTTCGTCAATGTTCTTCAGAGCTTTCAGATTATGTGATCCACCATATTTAAGTTCTGATATCCAATGCAATTTTTTATGATGCAAAATTGTTAATGCCTCATGTTATCCGAAATATTATATTATCTGAAATAAGTTACAGTTACAAATAAAAAGTACAAATAAAGTTACAAATAAAAAGTAACGGAGTTACTTTCAAGTTACTTTAAGTTTCCTTACGTTTCAATTTTACACAAGGTTAAAGAATAGTTCCTGGAAATTAAGTAACGATAAATTTCTGCTAAAATGAACTCTCAGTTTATATATTCTGCCGCTGTCCTCCTCAGCTGATCTTTTTCTGTATTTCATCTACCCCGCATTCTCTCAAACAAACACTTCTCTCCCTATTCCTCACTACGTATACATGCATCTTACACGCCACACAATATTTTCAAAATTAAAAAAAAAAATGCCATCGTCCCCAAGATCCTCGGAGTCCCCTGGGGAGGGGACCATAAATGGTCTGTCTCTCCTACTGCCGATAAAGGAACGCAGACCCGGGTAGCGGAGTTGGTTCTGCTACTGCCTATTCCAGATGTCGTGGCTTTTCCTTAAATTTCCTATCTGTTGAACATCACCTCCCCTCCTCTAAATCTCATCTTCTCTTCTTCAGGTGTCTGGGACGACTGACAGCAACCCCTTTTCTGTACCTTCCTATTCCTTTATACTCAGTTTCATTCCAAAGGTGTTTGTTGCATATATGTATGCAACGAGCTAACTTGCTCTCGTATTTCCGAACTTGAATCCTCCCAATTCTACACCCTCTGGCTACGGCTTACAAGCCAATCTGAAACTAAACACATTTGCACTGTGTACTTTTTTCTTATTCTACTGACTATCCAAAACCCTTTGACTACCTCACTGCCAAAGTGGAATACATTCTACTTTCGCTGAAATCTCCATTTTAGGAGATTTCAATGTTTACAACCACCTTTGGCTTTCCTCCCACTTCACTTACATCCCTGGTGAACTAGCTTACAACTCCTCTATTCTGAATGACCAAAGCACATTGTACACAATGTACAGCACCCAACTCATATCCCCAATCGCCTTTGAGATAGGCCGAACATTCAGGATTTATTTCTCACCACTCATCCTTCTTCATACTTTGTCAAACTTTTTTCTCCGTTTTGCTCCTCCGACCACACTCTTATAGCTGTTTCCTGTCCTATCGCTCCAATTCGGCCTATGGATCCTCCAAATAGGAGGCGCCTTTGGCACTTTGACGCCGCTGTCTGGTAGGCACTTAGGCAGTATTTCTCTGATTTTCCAATGAATGATTATTGCTTCTGTGGCCGGGGCCAATCCGAGTTTAACTTAGCTTGTTCTAATGCTATCCGCAAAAGAGAGGAGGTTTTCAGAAAGTTCAGTCGCCATCCAACTTCTGACTCTCGCTGAGCTTGTATTTCTGCCCGGAATCGTGCAAAATCTGTTCTTGGACTCGCCAAGAATTTCTTCATCGTGCAGTGAAGAGAATTTGTTTGACGGTCTTATGAGATGGAACGATCTATTGGCACATTTTTTCGTTATTCATTCCTCATCAGAATGATATCATTTACTGTAATGGCAGCAAGCTAAAGATTGGTAGTTGTAAATATAATTTTAGTTGACTTTTTAACAAACAAAAGCCTTCTTTTTTCTGGGTTTGGTTGGAAAGTAGGCTAAAAATTGGCTATTCATTATTTCTATTGTCATGTAAGTGTTTTTTGGATTCGGTTAAACATTAAAAGAATTCTAGATAGCTCTTCTTCTAAAAAATTATTAATCATTGAACATTAAACTTATTACCCAGTGTTGTTGTGGGTTGGGTTGCATATTTTTTAGGTTGGGTTCAGAACCCGATGAGAAATACATTTATTTCTGGAATCGTATAACAAACGTTCAAAATGTTGCCCATTCAGTTCATAGCACGTTAATGTAATGTAATGTAGTTAGTTAATTAATTAATTAAATTCATTAGTGTAATTCCCTTTGGATATCGACTTTCCGGGCACACATACAAACACACACACACACACACACACACACACACACACATGTGGAAGATATCATAATGAAGGTGAAAACTTTTTGGAGCGCATTATCACTGGAGATGAAACCTGGATCCATCACTATGAACCAGAAAGCAAACGACAGAGCATGCAATGGAAGCATCCAACATCTCCCGTTGCAAGGAAGTTCAAAGCGCAGCCGTCAGCAGGTAAAGTTATGCTAACACTGTTTTGGGATACACGAGGCCCTATCCTTGAACATTATCTAGAGCAGGGGTTCCCAAAGTGGTCAATATCGACGCCCTGGGGTCGATGGGACTGTGCGGGGGGTCGATAAAGATCTATGGGTCGATATGGTGGTCGATAAAGATCTATGGGTCGATAGGGGGGTCGATAAAGATTTATGGGTCGATAGGGGGGTCGATAAAGTTCTAGGGGTCCAGGCTTAAGTGCTAGGCTTAACATCGATGAGCGCGGTGACTTAAGGCTCAAACTCTTAAACCTACAGCCTAATGTTCATGCCCTTGTTAATGCCCATCAGGCCCATCCATTTCATTAGAGAAGATTTAATTGTAAAGGTATTTAGTAGTTACTAATTTTCACTTAATTGCTAATAATGATAATTGTATAACTATAATGATTAATAAATATTGATGATATTTTGAGGTTTCTTGACTTCATTTCATTTAAAATTATTTTAAATATTGAGAATTTGGGTTAGGGGTCGATGATAACTTTATAAGCTCACCAGGGGTCGACAAGCTCAAAAGTTTGGGAACCCCTGATCTAGAGCGTGGAACTACAGTAACAAGTGCATCGTATTCTGACATGCTTCGGAATGAGTTAAAGCAAGCAATTCGCATAAAACGGAGAGGGAGATTGTCGGAAGGTGTTATTCTGTTACACGACAATGCGCGCCCTCATACCGCTGGACAGACTAGAAAATGCCTTCAAGAATTAAAATTTGAAGTTCTCGACCATCCAGCCTCCAGTCGAGACCTGGCATCTTCGGATTTTTACCTGTTTGGACCACTAAAAGACGCTTTGAGAGGTCAGCAATTCCAAGGCGATGATGACCTGAAGGAGGCGGTGCATTACTGGCTACGCACACAGCCAAAAACATTCTTTTGTGATAGCATTAGGAAGCCTGTAGATCGCTGGACTAAGTGTATTGAAACAGGGAGACTATGTTGAGAAGTGATGTGTTTATAATCTATCAGATGTGAAAATAAAAAGTGCGCATACTTATTGAATTACCCTCGTAAATCAAACGTCATAAGAAAGTGCATTAAAACTCTTTACAAATGGATACATAATAAAATAAATAGATAACTAAATAAATACACAAATGAATGAAACCTAGAATACTACAGTTTTCCCATACTCTCACAGCCGAAATCTCAACAAAGTTCTAAGGGTTCAGAACACTGTCAATCATACGAAAAAGGTCATATAAAACTTGAAACTGATTGAAGATCATCGTTTTGTAATAAAATGTAGACGATCGATAGTCCTAAGACACGTATATTACTTGAACATTTAACTAAAATCCTTTACATAAAAATAAAAAGTTTCGCTAATGTCTTTAACTGGCGACTCATCTCCCTCATGATCGCCTCACTCGTTCGTAAGGTTAAGCTTCTTGTAAAATAGTGAATGTAATTATAATTCGACATTTCATCTTCAAATATGAAGTAATTGCGAAAGTATTAATAGCAAATTCTATGATCCTAATCAGAAATGACAAATGGAAGGTAAATCGGCTTAATTTGAAAGTTTAACAATAATTCTGAAATAAATATTAAATGACTAGTACAGCTTTAGGTATTGTACAATTATCAGCTATATATAAAAGCAATATGCAGTAATTAATACCAATATGCAGATCAAAGTTAATTGTAATATTTTACGTTCTCACATATTACTATTAATGCAGTAATAAAAAGTAGGGACACGGGCTTTGTTTCGGGATAAAGCACGCATCAATCGTTATTGTGAGAATGTTTCGTTAAATAAAGTTGTACATATAAACACGTATGCATGTTCGTATGAAATGGTAGAATCGAGACGCAGAGATCCTCAGTACAATAACACAAATGAAAAGGTGTTATCTGGTAACCGGTCACGAAAAAATTTTTGTTTTTGAAAAAAAAATATATGCATGTGTATATATAATGCGTATGCCTAGTTACGCCACTGTACATATATATGTTACGCGTAATCGACGAAATTGCGTATTTCATGAAATAAACAAAATATTCCTTATCTCATGAAATTGGCAGTCCATTTGCCAAATTCATGAAATAAGCGAAGTTATTGCTTATTTCATAAAATACACAATTTCGCTCTGCCATTTTCATTGAATAAGCAGAGGAAAAACTGAAAGTTCAGCTGTCAGTTTCCAACAATATTTAAAGCAAAATACACAAAAAACTCTCAGTTGCAAACTATACTTAAAGCAAATACACTTAAAGCAAAATATACAGGCAAGTACCTAACCTATTTTGATGTGTTTTTGCACGTATGGCGTGGGTGACACGAGCTGTTACAAAAGTGTCCAGCTTTTAAACAGGAGCATCCTTTGGTCAGACAGCTGGTTCGGCAGTTAGGTTTGGTTAGGTTATGAAATGCTTGATATTTTGCGATATTTTAGTTTAAATTTAAGTAAATGGCAACAACTCCATCCTGAGACTCCTCAAGGACAGGACATCTAAACGATAAGTATTTTTATGTCTCTGATAAAATTAACAAACTTTTTAGGGGTACACACACACCGTTGTGAATCTTTACTAGAAAAGAGTTGCTACAGTATATACGCGCGGTTGCTTAAGTATTTCATAACCACACCTAACCTAACCATACCTAACTTAACCTAACCAAACCACACCTAACTTAACCTAACCTAACCACACCTAATTTAACCATACCTAACCTAACCTAATCACACCTACCCTAACCTAACAGCCGAACCAACTGTTTGGCCAAAAGATGCTCCTGTCTAAAAGCTGGAAACTTTTTAACAGCTCGTGCCACCCACGCCATACGTGCAAAAACACATCAAAATAGGTTAGGTACTTGCCTGTATATTTTGCTTTAAATATAGTTTGCAAATGACAGTTGAACTCTCAGTTTTTCCTCTGCCTATTTTATGAAATAGGCCGAGCGAAATTTCATATTTCATGTACGCAGTTTCACCGATTACGCGTAAAACACACACACACACACACACACACACACACACACACATTACAACTTAGAATGGTACCCTGAGAAACTTTTATGTTACACACAGACCATGCATAGAACAAAGGGCTCTTCTGGGAAAATTAAATCCACTACTGTTTAGTCCGAATAAGTAATGGTAAATGACAAATACTATTGTTTTTCTTTTTCATGATAGAAGCACAACGTGGGCAAATGGTCACTCGCAAAGAGGCCCCAAATTATAGCTTCCCTCACCAGCTATCTGCTAAGCAAATAGGATCCAGCTTTGGGACAGGGTCTAGGGTTTAAAGCCACCTATCCTACTACATTCGGAACCTTAAAAAACGTAAGAAACTCGTTGAATTCACGTCGGATTGAATACATCAAGGAAAATGGGTACTATTGTATTTTTAGCCAAAAACCAAAACTTAAATCTCAACCGGAAAATTTGAGTGTCTACTTTTCAAGGCACGTAACATGTCTGTTTAATGTGTTACAACTCAGAATGGTACCCTAAGAAACTTTTATGTTACACACGGACCGTGCATGGAACAAGTGACCCGTTGCCCACGCTGGGCTTCTATTATGAAAAAGTAAAACTATAGTATTTGTCATTTACCATTACTTATTCAAGGAATATAGTGGATTTAATTTTCCCACAAGAGTTTCTTGTTCCATGCACGGTCTGTGTGTAACATATACGTATATATATATATATATATATATATATATATATATATATCAGTGGCGTTCGGTCCATGGAAGCAATGGAAGCAATGATTCCTCATTTAAATGATTAGAAGCGCTGTTAAACAATATTAATGACGATAAAATTATGATAAATTATCACTAGGCTATACTCCTTTCAAATATTTTTTTAATACAAAAAGCTCGAAATTCAAATCAGTGCATTGAAAAAGGAGGGGGAGAACAATAATTTTGTTGCGTCGAGACGGGCGCCAGTGGAAACAACCTTGAGAATTGCTTCTTTTGTTTGACTTACTATATTCGTGTTTTATAAAAATTTTATCAATTCACCGATAATTTCAGTGCTTATACGATAGTATAAATGTAATAAATGATATACAATAAAATTATTGATCGCTATACTTGGGGTTGAATTAATATTATGTCTTAAAAGAATAAAAAATATTCACCGATGGAAACACAGACCCATAACGCATTCATTTCTTTAGGCAAAACGTGGATCGTGGAAGCAACTTAGAGAGTTGCTTATTCCTGCTATTATTCTAACGGAATCCTTTTAAAGCGCTTAATTAATGAACTTATACCATTAAATGAGTAAATAACTGGCAATTATTATCAAATATATTTTTAGAAGAAGAAATACAAGCTAATTGTAATTATAGTTTGCTTAATTATAAGTAAATCAAAGTTAACTTGTTATATTGAGGTTAATGTCGTTCGTCAATTGCCCATCCCCTTCTTCCCCGCCCCTCTTCGCCACCCCCTCACAAGTGCACAAATTCAAATATAATTCGAGCGCATTTCTAACAGTGTTCAGTTATTTATTTGATTTGTGATTGTTGTGATTGGTGTATAATATACATATATATATAAGGCGTATAGAAGAGAAAGGGCGTACGCCCGAAAATCAAGTTTTGAGATAAACACATTTATTAAAGTTAGCGAATGTTATTACTCGTTAACGACTGAACCGAGTTTAATGGTTTTGGTCTCAAGCCCTTGTGGGGGTGCGTCACACCCACGGAATAGTGCTGATTGGTTACTGCGCGAAAACGGGATATCGGGAAACCGGGAATACGCCTATGCTATTCTAATGGCCTCATTATATATGAAGTTAAAAAAAGTCTGGAATAGAATAAAAAGTCATATCTCTTAACCAAAATGAGTTAAGCATTAAACACTTTGTAACAGCTAGTAAGTACCCAGTTACATGTACTTGTATTTAGGCTACGTCGTGACCACGTCGTATCAAAGTTGTCAGGAGTTGATCAGATGCGTAATGAAATATTTGGATGTGAAGGTACATTGGTGCTTGCGTGCTTGTAAGAGATATGTCAAAGTGCGTGTGGATGTGGATGTATAGCAGGAAACTGAACAAAAGCTATAACTGAACCACTGCAAAATAAATGAAGATGAAAGAAGTGGATGCAAAATTTATTGGGGCATAAGTCTTTTAGTTAAACTTGGGAAGTCATACAGAAGAGTGTCAGCGCCTGTGCCTCTGTGAGTAACACTGTTTTCCTATAAGGGACATGAAGACAGTGAGGTCGGTGTTCGACTCTCGATGGTGCTGGTAATAATGTTAATAATAATAATAATACGGGAGTTAATGTAATAGGGCGCAAAGTTGGCCTGAGTGTTGCATCAGTTTCTGACCTTGACTGATTATCTTATTATTATTATTATATGGAAGAGTGATGACTGGTGAAGTAAGAGATGATAAATCATTTTGCTGGAGATGAACAAGCGGATTTAGGGAAGCAAGAGGATGTGTGGATCTAATGTTTGCAGTAAGATAGCTGACTCAGAAACTAAGTAATAGGAAAAAAATGTATAATTGCATATGGTATTCGTGGATTTCGAGAAAACGTCTGATAAAGTGGACCATACATTCATGGATTTGGAGGAAACATCTGATAAAGTGAACCATACATTCTAAACAGGTGCCTAGAATGTATGGAGTCGGTGCTAAGTCATTAAGTGCGGTGAGAAGTTTTTACGTGAAGAGTGGTGCTTGAGTAAGAGCTGAAAAGAGACAAGTGACTGGTTTAATATTCATAATGAAGTTAGACAGGCTGTCATCATGGCTGTTTAACGTGTATATGGGTAGAGTAATGCGTGAAGTTAAAGCAGAAATTCTACAGCGAAGAATATATACTGTATATGAATTTGGAAGTTTTAATAAGAAGTTGAAAGCAGAGTGAAACAAGACAAACAAGTCATAAGCGCGATTTAAAGTTCTGGAAAGTCAGAAAAGCTTGAATATTGATGCACCCAGAGGTTTACATAGTACAGAGGGTTGACAAAAGTAAATAGATACCTTCGGTTTTTCCACAGTTTGATTTGATAATTAAATTTGCTGCAATTAAGAAATATTTAGTTGATCAATCAAAATCTGAATATGTTTGTTTTGAACAAAAACTCGTTTAAATTAAATGTAATTTATGTTACTTTTCGGGTTACCAAAATGTACAGAAATAAATATGAAAAAGTTTTATCTTAACGGGTGTCGAACCATTGATCCAAATATTCTTCATATAACGACTGTTTTGCTTATTACGTCACCCTGAGATACGAATGTATTTAACAAGTTGGGCATTTACAGTTTTGCTTCTGTATTTAAATCTCATTAAATCATGTTTTAGGTGAAATTTTTTTTTATTTGCATTTAAAAAATTTTTATTCAGAAGAAAATAAAGAAATGCCCATTTTTTAAATTAAAACAACTGATATTAACTTTTAATGAGGAGTTCCTGCATGCATATATGGATAGATGGGTTGTAGTTGGGAAATATAATTCATTACTATTTATATAATTTATAATATTCACAATAAAATGTAATTTTACATCAACAAAATGAAGCTCCCAGAAAATGTTGTGGTAACTAATTGAAGCATTTATTACATTTTAACCATTACTTTATTTAATCCAAACAGAAAAAGTGGTTAATTAAACATGGTTGATTTAAAGATATTATTTTTTCTTTATTATAACAAAATGAAGGTAACAAAATACATTTGGTAACTCTCAAAAAATAAAAATATTATACTCGTATTTTAACCATTACATTATTTGACCCAAACAAAAAACAGTCAACAAAACGTTTTTTTCCTGTGTTTTTAAAACAATAACAATTTTCCCTGTGTAGTAATTAATAAAAATTAATAAATACTTGCAGAATTTTCTTCTTAACCACACACACACACACACACACACACACACACACACACACACACACACAGGGTGTTTCATATGTTTGGAGACATTGGAAATATGTACTCGTACTAAAAAGAGTAATACAACTTTATGGCAATGTTTTATTTTCAACATACTATTACAGAAGGTGTTCACATTGTTCACCCTCAACTTCAAGACACTTCATTACTCGTAACTGGCCCTTCTGACCACTTTTGATTGTTTCAGCAAAAATTCTCTACAATCCCAGTCTCATCTTATTTTTCAAATCCTCAATTGTTCTCTGTTTACAGAGAGAAAAAAAAAAAACGAAAAAAAAACGTAAAAGCTATGTCTCCAAACATATGAAACACCCTCTCTCTCTCTCTCTCTCTCTATATATATATATATATATATATATACACACCTTAGTTGACCTTGGTTTTGTTTTCGCCCGAATTGTTCATTCTGACGAAGGTCAAGCTTGTCACTCCAGCTTAGACCTACAGCTTAACGTGGAATTTAAACCACGCCACACCAACAGCCCAGCATCTTAACCACTAGGCTACCCAGGGTACCCATTTATCTACCAACCAATTTTTTTTATTGTGTGGAAGGATGAACAGCTGGGTTTTGCTGCGCATTGCCTGCCGTCACCAGGTCTCGATCTCTGGCCGATGGATTCCTAGTCAACGACGCTAACCACTGCATATATATATATATATATATAAATATATATATATATATATATATATATATATATATATATATATAATTATACACTGTGTATATATAATAGAGCCAAGTGATTTATGAGGTGGAAACCTTAGTCGAATTAGGAACAAGACTAGTCCATATACAAACATTTAATATGCAGGGCTTTCGACATTTCTAATGTCATCTTCAGTGCTAAAAATTATATATATATATATATATATATGCACAACTAAAACCAACTATAAACTTAAAACAATTTAAATATTGACGAATATCACAGTGAAAAATTAAAACACATGAAATTATACAGTTAATACAATTAAAATATAAAATATTGTAAAAGGAACTATAGAAGGGGCTTACCTTTAAGATATGAAAAGAATAAATGTAAGTAAAACGATTATAAATAATTTAAGGGAACATTACGGAAAAGTTTAAAATGTAAAACATTAAAATCTATAAAATCTTAAAAGGAACAAATCAGGTACAAGTTATTCAATCACAGAGAGAGCAAAGAATGTGAAAGAATGAAAAATCTTTTGTTAACGGACACTAGCTTGGTTGGTTGATTGGTAGGCAGGTAAAGGAAATTTTATTGAAGGATATTGAGGTTGTGGAATGGGGTATAATGATTTATATCCGGTTTATGCTTAAAAATGAGTATTGTTTCTAAGAGGGGTAGGTCGTGTTTATTGGCTTTAGCAATTACTGTATTGAAAAGTTAGTAGATTTAATTGGGTGGTCTAACTCCACGCTTCTCAAACTAGGGGTCGCGTAAATATTATTGGGGGTCGCAGAAACATTTGAAAATATTATTTTTTTCATAAATATACAGTGTTAGTACCTATTGTTTTTATGACATTGAGTGAAGGGTCGCGAAAAAATTTGTCTGATCCAAAGGGGTCGCAAGTGAAAAAAGTTTGAGAAGCCCCGGTCTAACTGACGGGAGTGCAAATGTATATGTGATTGGGAGGGATTCGCGAGTCTATTATTAGTACGGCTACTAATATCCTTGTGCTCATCGATACGAATTTGGAGTTGGCGTGCAGTCATGCCAACGTACGACGATGTGCAATCATACACGTATATTTATAAATTACCGATGAGCACAAGGGCTTTGGAATGAAATCTTTAAATTTGAAAAGGGAGTGTAATTTACGTTCTAATGTGAAAATACATTTAACATAAATTTGCGGATAAAATCTATTGATAAGTTTACCAATTTTCCTCTTTTACCACAAGACTTTCGAGTCCATAGTAAGGGAGTTTAAGATATACAACCTTCTTCTGTACTGTAGTAACGACGATTTTAGTTTTATTAGAGAATTTTAAGTTCATGAATCTTTTTATTACACTGTCAATAAGTTTAGAAGGGAAACCATCACCTAGTAAGAACATTTTAATTAAGGAATTCCAACTCGGCATGAAGAAGATGGTAGTTGGAGCAAATCTCGTATGAACGATATAGAAGGGTAAGAATGAGATTACGTTTATACTTGAGTGGTGCGAAACTGTCAAATTTCCTTCCCAAGCCTGTGAAAATGGGTTTACGAAAAACTGATGTTACGAAGTGATTATTGCTACGAGTTATATTTATGTCCAAGAATGGCAAAGAACTATTTTTTTCCGTTTCAGAAGTGAATTTGATGTTACTATTTTTTGAATTTAAATTGAAGAAAAAGTTCAATATGGTCGGAAGATTTAAATAGAACAAAACAATCGTCTACGTAACGACGGAAGAAGATTGGTTTAAAATGTTGGAGACACTCCTCCAACCACTTTTTCTCATGGTAAGGGAGGAATAAATTTGCAAAGGTGGGCCCGAGGGGTTCCCCCATTGATACTCCGTCTGTTTGAACGTATTGATCATTATTCAAAAAGAAGATGCAGTCTTTAGTAGTAATTTCAAGGAGCGAGCGAATGTTACTTTCACCTAGATCGAGGGCTGTAGAGTTATGTGATTTGAGAAGACTGATACACAGGTCGATAGTTTCATTTAGAGGAATGTTAGTGAACAAAGATGTTACATCAAAGCTGGCCATAACTACAGAGTCACTGTTATCTATTTCAGTGATTTCCCTAACAAACGAGAAAGAATCTTTAGTTGAATATTCATTGACAGTGAATTCGGATAATAGAGGCGTGAAAAATTTAGCAAAGTTATAATTAAAGGTGTTTATGGCGTTGAGGACAGGGCGGCACGGAGAGTTATTCTTATGGACTTTCGGAGGCCGTATAAAACGCCAAGCTGAGAGCCAGACGCATAAAGCTTAGAATATTGCTCATTAGAGAGTTTACCGATTGCTTCAGTTTACGGAGGATACGATCAAGTTTGTCTTCTAATTTGAGGATATTATTAAGTGGATTTCCAGAGATTTTAGAAAATTTGGTACTGTTTTAAGTTTTCACTGTGATAGTCGTCAATATTTAAATTGTTTTAAGTTTATAGTTGGTTTTAATTGTATATATATATCTCATTTTTAGCACTGAAGATGACATTAGAAATGTCGAAAGTTCTGCATATTAAATGTTTGTATATGGACTAGTCTTGTTGTTCCTTTTATATATATATATTTATATATATATATATATAGTGGCCTACGGATCACCAATTTGATGTGGCCAAGAAAGTAGGCTTACTATAATTTATGAATGATATTGAAAGCAAACAATATTTAATAAGGAGAGAGAAATTACTTTGTTGTTTTGGGTTTAATTACGACAATAAATCAATTATTTGTTCACAGTGATTAACAATTCGGAGCAAGTATAGTTTACGTCCACCTGTGGTGCCTAGTGTAGTTTACGTTCCCCTACATTATCCTAGTGTAGTTTGCGTTTCCTAACTTTGTCCGCGTATTCCTAATCAAATAAAATGTTAAAACTAACGAAAATATTACGACTTAACCTAACCAATCGTCAATTTATATATATTATATATATATATATATATATATATATATATGCATTTAACTGCAATGACCACGCAGTATATAAATGAATAGAAACGACATAATATTAAGGAACGTTTCTGCACACGCGGAAGAGAAATAACGAATAAATGAAAAATGAAAAACGTTCCTTAATATTATGTCGTTTCTATTCATATATATATATATATATATATATATATATATATATAAATAAATTGACTATTGGTTAGGTTAAGTCGTAATATTTTCGTTAGTTTTGACGTTTTATTTGATGGATTCATTTAAAAAATGTCCCCACAAGATCCTAGTGTAGTTTACGTTCCCCAACTTTGACCTAGTGTAGTTTGTGTCCTCTTTTGCGTCAGGGGGACGTAAACTGCACTTGCTCCTACAATTCTATGACGGTAAATGCAAAAAACTTCACTTTTCTACGTGGAGGTCAAAATATGATAATAAAAACCCACTCTAGTAGAAATTTATAATTTAATAAATTTCTAATAATATTTATAATAATTTATAATAAATTTATAATTTCTGTAATAAATAATAATGTAATAATAAATGTAATAATTATGTAAAAAAATAATAGAATCTGTATGTATAGAACAAGAAGATAATTTTAATTTGTGCGAAGGTACTTATAAGTGGGACCCTTTAATAAAATGTCCTTCCCCTGTCGGGAGAACTGGATCTATCCTATGTGTGAATTTCTCAATGGTCTCTGGACTGTTTTCCCTCTCGTTTTTGGTTCATTCGTTTTTCTGTATCCACCCGAAGAGGATGTCAGTGGGCATCGAACTGTTGTGAATTCTATGACGGTAGTTATAGTGATTAACAATTATATAACGGCATTTATACTATGCTAAAGATGACTGATCATTAGCAATAAGAAATGGTTATAGAGTCTAATTGTTAAGTAAGTACACTAATTCAGGTAGGCTAATGAGATATGCCGAGGTGAACACAGAATAAGTAATTAAGCCAATAATAACTGAAATAATGAAAGTACGTTTGGTACAGTAAATGGATTAGGCAAGTAAAATGAAATGCATAGATGAGCAAATAAGCAAACGGATACAAATACAGTAAGATAATTGAATACGGTAAAATAATTGTACAGGCCTACCGCAGTCGTAATAAGAGAGTTAGTTTGCCGGTTGTTTGCGTACACTTTTGGGTATAGCCTATTCTCTAGGCTGCGGTTACACTATGTAGGCTACGCGGGAATTGCTTAACACGAAGGCAAAGGGTAGCTTGTGGCTTGTAGCCTACTAGAAGGTTTACTGACCTGAACTTTGAAGGATTGCTTCTGCAGGCGGACTGGCCTTACTGGCGAGAGGATGAGTGTCGAGGGCCGGGTAGAGACTTGTTGAAAAGGGGGCCAACGGAAACGCCTGCAGCAGTGATGCTGCTTCTTGCAGGATGAAATTGTAGAGGGCCTTACTTGATGATAGACTTCGTGTATGCTCGACCGGAGCCTTGAAGGAACAGTGGGCCGCTCTCCGGCGAAGGCCGGAGAGCAGGTGGCGTGACAGGTGGTGCTACTGACGAAGGTGCTGAGAGTGAAACGTAACGACCAAAACGAGAAAATGGCAAGTGAGAATGATTTGAGAAAGAAATCGCATTTTATAGGCCTTGGTGACGTCCTCTGGTGGTCGTTTCAGGAAATACCACAAAATCTGTTTTCCTGTAGGCCTGTTTCATGCCCACGTGTATAGCCTTTGTTTTGATTCCATGACTGATTGAGAACGGCGAGGAACGGATTTCCGATCGGCCTCTACATATATATATATAATGTGTGTTATATATGTATATATATATATATATATATTATATGAAAATTATTTCACGAATATATATATATATATATATATATATATATATATACATATATATACATATATAATTAAAACTGCAATAACAGCAGACAAACAAATGAAAGGCAAAACCCACATACGAAAAGATTTGTTAAATAATTTTTTTATTTTGTGTTTTTTTTCCCTTTTCCATACAGTTACACGTCAAACTCACCAAACATGAATTGTAAACATGCAAGTGTAATTAAAGTGCACAGCTGACATACAGAGAGGGTATGAAAACCAGAAAAAAAACGTAAAAAGGATACCATCCACGATGACTGAGCCAAACTCGCAAAAAGCAACATCGGAAGATGACGAACATGACTAAAAATTCTAAAATTTGAATTAAAACTGAACGAGGAATAATAATTAATTAAATCCAAAAGAAACAAAGACTTTCTTTCTGTGGATAGGGTGGCGATGTGTGTGTGTGTGTGTGTGTGTGTGTAGGGGGACAGGGTGAAACGGTTATATTAAATTCTGCCTGTAAGTATAGTAGATAAATACCCCACCAATTGCATCGTTATCTTGTGCAACAACGTGAAAAAAAAAGGATAATTATTCAACATTTGCATTATTCTGAATTATTTTTCATATCATGATAATGTCATCTACTCGGATATGAACATTTTTGTAAAGAATGAAAGGATATATAACAAAATTTATAATAAAGGGACAGATAGTTTGCCTGAAAAGCTGTTATGCTTCCGAACGACGTATTCAGATAAGAATACTGTAATTAAACTACAAAAATTAAACGTTAATGCCAACATTGTCTAAACCAGTATGGATGTAATGTATATCTTATGTAATGTGTTCTTTCTGAATAAAGATTATTATTATTATTATTATTATTATTATTATTATGTAGCTTTATAGTTTCACTATATTTGAATGTCCATTTTCAAATACTATAGCGAAACGTATGTGTTGCTCGACAAAATCCTTATACTGACTAACGCCAGTGTAAAATTTAAAATTAGCAGAAGACAGAAAGATGAATACAAAGATCTTTGGGGGTATTTTCTATCCTCGGAGGAGTGTCTGTTTAATCAGATCACGTCGTACGGACAAATAAACACTCGTATGTAGAATTTCTAATCAAGGAGTTCAGGAATCTTGCTCATTTCCACAGTTCAACCTGGTTACTTTTAGTGTAGTCGTAGGACCTGCAACGTACTCATCAAGAAACGTGTTAATTCTAATTATTTCTCTCTCTCTCTCTCTCTCTCTCTCTCTCTCTCTCTCTCTCTCTCTCTCTATATATATATATATATATATATTATATATATATATATATGATGAATAAAACCACGAAGGAAAGGAAACACAAAATGGTGCTCAAGCGCTTTCGTCTAATGACATCCTCAGGAACACTGAGTGTTCCTGAGGATGTCATTAGACGAAAGCGCTTGAGCACCATTTTGTGTTTCCTTTCCTTCGTGGTTTTATTCATCATAAATATTTTTCACGTGTTACCTTCGTGAAATAATTTTCATATATATATATATATATATATATATACAGTAGGGCGGGTGAAACTTGCGAAAAAGAATTATTTCGTTTTAGCACACTGAAATTTTATTGTATTTTTGTCCAAACAAAATGGTAAAAGCAATAAAAAAATTCCGAGATGACTCAAACCACCCCATTTTTTTGAAAATACAAAATGGCTGCCACTAATAGGACATGTCAGGTCTAGAGTCAAAATGACCCCCATTAAAATCAAAAGTTGTCTATTAGATTTAATTTTCAGCGCAATTTGACTTTATTTTTTCTTTTTTGGTCGAAACCTATATTACAACTTTTGGCTGCCCTCGAATGAGTGCTTCGTATTAGCATCAAAAATGAAAAATTATAAAATAAATTGAAAATAAAATGACCAATGAATGTTCCACATTTTTATTGTCTAAATAATATACAGAAAATTACATAAAATTAAACAATACTTATCTTATTATAGACATTAGTGCTACATATTAGCACCAAAAATAAAAAATTATACGAGGGCCACTCAATATATTTTGCCCCACCTTTTTTTTTTCTTTCCAAATTTCCTTGTAAGTTCCAGAAATTTTGTACACAAGTAGTTACATACCTTTTTAACAAGATTTTATTTTTCCACAGTCTCTATCCTTTTCTACGGCTTTCCTCCACCTCGAAACAAGGGCCTTTATTCCTTGCTGGTAAAAGTTCGTTGGGTTATGGTGGAGCCACCTCTTAACCTCCTCAACAACTTCATCGTCACTCTGAAACTTTCTTCCACGAATAGCATCCTTCATTGGCCTAAACAAATGGAAGTCTGAAGGTGCCAGATCCGGGCTGTATGGAGGGTGGGGTAACACAGTCAAGCACATTTTTGTGATGGCCTCTCTTGTTTGCAAACTGTTGTGTGGTCTTGCGTTATCGTGCAAAAGAAGGACGTCTTCCAGTTTTGTCTCCGGTCGAACTCGCTTTATACGTCTCTGGAGTCTCTGTAGGGTAGCAATATATGCCTCTGAGGTGATTGTTTGTCCTTTCTTCATAATGTCCACCAGAATCACCCTTTTTATGTCCCAGAAGATGGTGGCCATAACCTTTCCTGCAGAAGGAGCCATTTTGAACTTTTTCTTGCGTGGGGAGTCTGCGTGATGGCACTCCATGGATTGGCGTTTTGTTTCAGGTTCAAAGTGGTGTACCCAAGTCTCATCCCCAGTCACAATTCGTGAAAAGAAGTCATCCCCTTCTCTCTCGTATCGAACCAACGACTCGGAAGCAATTTCTTTTCTTTGGGCTTTGTGATCTTCAGTCAGTTCGCGAGGAACAAATCGTGAACACACTTTTGAGTATCCCAGTTGCTGAATTAGCGTATTCACACTTCCTTCACTAATTCCTAGCTCCAGTGATAGCTCCTTGTATGTAACACGCCGATTTGATCGAATGATGCTGTTAGCACGTTGCACAGTGCGAGATGTCACAGCCGATGCCGGGCAACGGGCTCATCATCGAGTCTGGCTCTCCCTCTCTCCGATGATCTCACACGTTTAGACCAGCGTCCAACTGTGCTTCGATCAACAACAGCATCTCCGTAAACGTTTTGTAGATGTTTGTGAATATTTCCAACTGTTTCCTTTTCTGCGGTTAAGAACTCGATAAGAGCTCTCTGTTTACGACACACATCACTGTCAGACGCCATTTTCGAGACTGCGTTAACCATCGGTTTTATACAAGGGCGTTTAAAAGCGGTTTTATACAAGGAGGGGGAGGTTCAAACTGGAAAAATCCGATTATGTGAAGCGCAGAAAGTTCAAACTTACGGCCCAAAAGACATTTCAGCCCCTTGTCCTATTATTTAGCAAGAAAAAGACCAGAAAACAAAATCCTTCTTGGTCTCTATATTATGGCTTTAACTTCGAGATTTATTTCTGGTTTTGATAAATCCATCTCCAGCATCAAACTCAGTTAAAGAACTGGATGCCTCTGTAACAAGCTTAATGCAGCGTTCTACATTCTGGGTATGTTTCGGATAGTTTGGCACTATAAGTACATTTTCTTTAATAACTACAATCGCGTTATTAGTTAGTTTCTTTGTTGGAGTTGACTCATTTAATGTGATGTCATCCCGTTGGATTATCTGATCCCAGTCTTCTGCATCATAATTGATTTTAAGGACCTTTGAAGTCTCTCACTTTAACGTTTTCACTTGTCTCACTTCTTAGATCCAGAATTTTCTGCACAGCTTTCTCATGTTTTTCCTTTTTTGAATTATCCAGCATTGCTAAAAGAATGTTTTCAGGGTGGGCAAAGTACTCATTTCGAGTTATATGGTTCTTAACAATTAGTTAGAATGTATGGAGTCGGTGGTAAGTCATTAAGTGCAGTGAGAAATTTTTACGTGAAGAGTAGTGCTTCAGTAAGAGCTGAAAAGAGACAAGTGACTGGTTTAGTATTCGTGATGAAGTTACTAACTTAACCTAACCAGACTTAACCTAACCTAGCGTAACCTAACCTGACCAAATTTAAACTAACTTTCTAGTATCGACATTATGCATGTCTTATGTTCTTGTGGTTCGGAACCCACGTAAAATTGTAGGTCCCCTCCGCCACCACGGAGGACATGCACAATACACAATTACGAACACAGTTAGGTAGACCAGCCATGAGTGGATCCTAGGGTCTTTGTTGGTCTGAAACATTATAACATTATGCAGATCGACCTTATGCATATCAACAGTGTGCAGATCGACTTTCTTCCGCTACCAGTGATTTTTTGGGGGAAGCTCTCAAACTTTTCTCTCTCCACTTTCATATTCTAAACAATTCCCTTTTTTTTTCTCTTTTCTAATATACATTTTACATTTTATATACTGTTTATTGGTCAAGAAGAAAAGGTAACTTTTATCGAATTTGTTTTTTATCGAACATTTGCAAGATGTAGAGTGCATATTTTGCACAAGGCAACTAATTCCCCATGTGTAGAGAAGATACAGTAAAAAATTCATGCTCTTGACGAAGGTCAAGCGTTTCACTCCACCTTAAAACCTGTCTGTTACGAATGTTAGGGTTATTTGGATTCTGGACGATGTATTTGCATGATGTTAGTGCACATAAAAAGATTTTTCTTGGAAATTCGGTCATCTGCCTTTAAATCATAAAGAATTTTGGTCATACTATTTTATCTTCTTAATAATCTTATTCGATTTTACATTTCAGTCAACATCAGACGAGTAAACCAAATTCAAACTGAATTTCGAGTGTTAGTAAATACTCGTAGGACTGTATTAAATTTGAAATGTTTATGTGAAGTTAGGCTCCGCCATTGTTTATATATATAGTGAACCAAATGTAGGTGGACAGTAAATGATAACGTTTATTTTGAGAATACATATTTAATTTTTTTGTATACTATAATACAAAATAAAATTTAAATAAATTTAGTTATAATATTTAATATAATATAACACAAACACCATAGTTATAATGAACACCATAGTTATAATATAATATAACACAAACCGTATTCAACCTACTGTCCACCTACTTTTGGTTCACCGTGTATATGTATATCACTTTATGCAGGAAGGATGGGCCAAGGGCGAACGCCCGCAAAAATATCTCTCACCCAGGGTTGCAGATTTTTCAAATGCGCATGCGGGACAAAAAAATTTCCGAGGTTTTTTTTAAGACCAAATTTTTTTTCAAATTGAAATTAGATTTCTTCAACGGTTACAACAAAAAAAATTAGAAAAATTTTATTACAATAATATTTAACAATTAAACATCGTGAATAAATTGAAATTATTATATATAATATTGAAATTCTAAATCAATTCAGCCCTAAAAAATTTGCTTAAAAAATTTTTTGCGTGACATTTTGAACGCGGGATTTTGACGCGGGATTTTTGGATCAAATGCGGGACTGTCCCGTAAAATAAGGGAAGTCTGGCAACCCTACAATCTCACCCCGTAGAAGGAAACGCATAAAGCCGAAATAAAGGTCTCCGAAGCTTTTAAAAAGGTTGCCTTTTTTTAATTTTGAAAAGATTGTGTAGTGCATGTATATGTAGTGAGGAATAGAGGGATAAGTGTGTGTTTGAGAGCATGCTGGACTGCTCACAAGGTAGATGAGACGGAAAAAGATTAGCTAAGGAGGACAGTGACAGGAAAAACGGGAGTTCTAGCACTTCCTGTCTCCTGCCTAACATCCACCCGCCCAACTCGGGGCACTTCCCTGGTTGATTGCTGTCAACAATCTCCTAAGGATAATAATAATAATAATAATAATAATAACATCAGTCAAGAGGACCAGAAAATGGCAACAATGCTCAGGCCAACTAATGAGGCCCAATGCTCTAACTTCTGTATTATTATTACCAGCGTCATCGGGATTCGAATCCCTTGACAGTAATCTTTTCACTTCGTTGGTAGGGAAACGGTATTTTCCATTGAACCATGGGCACTGGCTATTTCGTACATTAGTTTTCAAAATCCTTTTCCAGTTTTGCTTCCTGGGCTTATGGTAACCTAACCATACTCTGTGCATTATAACGACATTAATTCGAAAAGATAGCCTGTTATGTCAACAAGTTTTAGAGTTTCATTATTATTAGGTTGGACTTGTACCCATCAGATTGTCAAGACTATAACATCGACACTCTAAAAACTAACTTAACCTAACCTTACCTTACCTATGCCAACCTAACTCAACCTATGCTAACCTAACCTAAATTAATGTAACCCATAATATAATTGGTAAAATGTTAAGTTGATCAGATGTCGTAATCTCGATTTGGTTCGGTAAGACCAGGACCAGTTAGTTTAAGTTATTAGAGGGTCGATAAAATTTCTCGTTAACAAAATGTTAATAGGTATCATAGTTGGTTCCTCATATATAAATGAGTATTTGATATTAATTAAAATTTATTTGGAGAATATGATATACTGGTTTTTTTATTTTCGGGTATGCAGATTGACAGTAGAGGTTTTAATCAACTGCACACTGAATATAACAAAAATCTTAACAAATAATTTATTTACAAGGGCTTTTACTTTTTTCTTTTGTGTGTGTGTGTGTGTGTTTCGGACTATAAAAAATTATAGGTACTGCGCATTTTCCTTTATTTTATACCATTTTCATCAAGTAAATGTTTCGTGTAGATTATTCTCAAATGCAAGAATTTATATTTTTAGAAAAGTAAATGTTTTTATTGAGCCCCTAAAATACAAGGATAAACGCTTCTTTTCACCCTTAAAGGAGCTGTCTTTCTAGAATTTAGAAGGAAAGGTTTTCTTACAAGAAAAAATGCATTTATATTTTCGGTTATCAAGTGTTATCTTTCCAAGTTCAAGAATACTTTATTGCAGTTCTGACGAAAGCCATATTTTTTTGTTCGATGAGATGGCCTTTCACTGTCTTGCTTAACCTCCTTCATAATGGCAAAGGTCATGTGACGGAGGGGTATACATTAGGGTATACATTAGTGTATACATTTATACATACACTTTTTGCACATGCATAATGCACTGTACCTCTTTGATATATGTAGCAACAGTCGTAAAATATTTTATACAGTTTTTTTTTTAAACTGTTCCATCAAGCGGTAACATGAACTTCACATCTGTTATTCTCTAAATAAGTTACTCGTTCAGTAGCAAGTACTTTAAAATCTTTATACCTTGTGAATAATGCCCAATATACAGGGTGTACATAAAGTCAGGATCTATTTTTGTGAAGCACTTGGAAATTATATGGAATTCAATCATAAAATGATAAAGTGGTAACATTTATTAAATAATTAAGAGTAGGATTCGACGTGACGCCCATCAGTATCCCTGCACAGCTCAAATCATTCAGCAGCATTTCTACACACATTCTGGAGCATTTGCGGGGTTATGTTATCTGCAGCAGTTCGTATACGCGTACGTAAGTTTTCAAGACTCGTAATCTTCGTCTGATAGACGTGCGATTTGATAAAGCCCCATGCAAAGAAATCTAAAGGGGTTAAATCTGGTGATCTCGCTGGCCAAGGTCTTTGGTTGCTTCCGCGTCCGATCCAGCGATTTGGAAAACGTCCATTTAGATAATCCTGAACAATTTTGGCATAGTGACAAGGAGCACCATCATGTTGATAGACGACGGGGATAGGATTGTTAGTACCGTCGTCTATCAACATGATGGTGCTCCTTGTCACTATGCTAAAATTGTTCAGGATTATCTAAATGGACGTTTTGCAAATCGCTGGATCAGATGCGGAAGCAACAGACCTTGGCCAGCGAGATCACCAGATTTAACCCCTTTAGATTTCTTTGCATGGGGCTTTATCAAATCGCACGTCTATCAGACGAAGATTACGAGTCTTGAAAACTTACGTACACGTATACGAACTGCTGCAGATAACATAACCCCGCAAATGCTCCAGAATATGTTTAGAAATGCTGCGGAACGATTTGAGCTGTGCAGGGATACTGATGGGCGTCACGTCGAATCCTACTCTTAATTATTTAATAAATGTTACCACTTTATCATTTTATGATTGAATTCCATATAATTTCCAAGTGCTTCACAAAAATAGATCCTGACTTTATGTACACCCTGTACATATATTGGCTTTCAAACAATAAATAAAATAGTATGCAAATACAAAAATAAAACTCGCTTCCCCGTTCCAGCTAACTTATAATTTAGGGGTCATCTTACAGAAGAAATGCACTGTCATTATTACTATTGCTTATAAGACATCTAACATCATGGAAGGCATTTTGCGTATAAAAGAATAAATAGGTTTGTGTATAAGATGAAACGGTTTGAAAATAATTTTCGGTTCACGTATTTATTATGCGTGGCAAATGACTGATCGGTGGGAGAGACTATTCCATAACTATAATAAATGCAGCCGCTAAATTATCAAATTTTAAAAATATAAGCGACAGAGGTCTGGAACTTCTCCCATTCGATCTGGGAGGGAAACCATTCCACGATAAGATGGGCCACTGCGATAGATTTAGTTGCACATTTCCTAAAATTTAAATGTAATTATTTTCCTTTATAGAGTATAAGTTTTCCGTTAATTAAAGGAAAGAGTTCGTTTCGATTTAATTTAGAATAACACTTACAGAGGGTTGACAAAAGTAAATAGACACCACGGTGTTTGTCCTCAAGAACAAATGGCAAAGCTCATAAATGGAATACCAGAACGTGTTTTACATACCAATGTAAAGTTGAAAGCAACACGATTCTAAATATATTGATTCAATAAAACTCTTATTACTCATTGACTTTTATTATCAAATCAAAAACAATGAAAAATAAAACCGAAGGTGTCTATGTAATTTTGTTAACCCTCTGTACATTCTCAAACAGTATTATGCGTAAGTATATAGATATTTTATAAACCTGGATACAATATATTTGCATTAAGAATCTACGCGCATCATGTTGACCATAAATAAAGAGACGTTTTTTTATGTCCGATTTACGTATAGTGAAATCAGGTTATCTTTTCTATTATTATTACTTTAATAATAAGTATTTTTTGAAAACCCAAACTGATGTTCAATATTTAAAAGTGGAGTAAATAGTGCAAATAGTTCGTATAAATAATGTGAAGCATTTGAAAATTGAATGTTTCATCAACGTTCAGATGTGACTTAGGGATGCATTCAAATTGAGGAAACCTTAAATTTCTTTCAGTATTTTATAACAGTCCTAAAACGAATTTATTTCATGAAATTTGGCTTTATTTAGATTTGATTCGCTTATATAGTTCATTTAGTTCACGCGCGATTTACGAGCAGCAGTGAGCTTATATATCCCCAAATTTAAAGGTATTCAGAGACAGGACAGAAAATTTATGTACAAATTGGCAACATGTCACTGATTTATGCATTCGGGTTATTTCAAAAACGTAACAAATTTTCAATCTAATCTGACACAGTATCTGAAGTGGATATTTTTTATCTGAAGTGGATATTTTTTATCTGAAGTGGATATTTTTTTGAGAAGTGAAAAAATTTTATGTAAAGATTTGACATTAATGAATATTTTTTTAATGGGAAATTTTTTTTTTTTGTAATTAATGATAATTCTGTTGAATAAGATAATATTTCAATGATTTACTCAAAGTAAGAATTTAACAAACATACATAAATTATCCAAAAACCACTTATAGTTATCCATGGGGTGGGCACCATGCTTGAACGAGAGACCAAAGATACCCAAATCAAGTATTACACACAGAAAAATGCAAAGAGAAATAATGTACCACTTTATTTCACTGTTACCTTTCATGAAAAGATTTGGGTCATACCTTTACGAGTATACTCGTAGGTTGGGTAAGGTCAAGGTTTCCATTCCTCTCTGTTTCTCGTTAACTCTTGTGCCATATTTATGCGAATCCCACTTTAATCACTCTTACCCATCTCGCTCAATTTCAACCGTACGCACTCACTAAAAGCCTGTTTTATAAATTATATCATTAACCATTACTATTCTACGCCACACGAACAAACCAACGCAATATACTCCTTTATTCTCACATCCAACAACTTTTTTAATTCCACAACTTTCCTAAACACCATTTCTTATACATTTTACATCATAATTCTTAAATCAGTCATGTCGACTGTTTCTACTTTTTACATCGTACAATCATGCCAAAAGGCGTCTTCACATATCAGTTGTGGCACTAATATACAGAGAGTTGACAAAAGTAAATAGACACCACGATGATTGCCTTCAAGAACAAATGATAAAGTTCCTCAATGAAATTCCAGAATATGTGTCAGCTTTGCCGAATGCAAAGGGAAAAACAACACAATTCTAAATACAGTATATTGAATATTAATTCAATAACTCTGTTATTGTTTATTCATTTTAATTATTATTAACAACGAAATTTATTCTGTAAAATGAAATAAAAATGTTGGTGTCTAAAAATGAAACAAAATTTTTGTTAAAACATTTATTTTTGTTTGATTCAACAAAATATTTTTCTGTTTAATAATTTCTTTTTGTCAAAATGCGAAATAAACCATACAATTATGACATAAAATTTTTATTATTACATGTCAAAATAGGTCGAGGAAAGTTTTCCTCTCAGACTTAGGTTCCAGATAAAGGACAGCATACACGATAACTGACTCCGAACTTGCTGGGTCTCTTTTTTGACCCTACAGAGGATTAACAAAATTAAATAAGACAACTTCGATTATTCCATAGTTGTTTAGTTCCACGCTTCTCAAACTAGGGGTCGCGTAAATATTATTGGGGGTCGCAGAAACATTTGAAAATATTATTTTTTTCATAAATATACAGTGTTAGTACCTATTGCTTTTATGACATTGAGTGAAGGGTCGCGAAAATATTTGTCTGATCCAAAGGGGTCGCAAGTGAAAAAAGTTTGAGAAGCCCTGGTTTAGTTGATACTAAAATTCAATAAATAACAATAGAATTATTAAATCAATATATTTAGAATCGTGTTCGTTTCCCATTTTCATTATTATAAATAAAGCTGACACACGTTTTGGCATTCCATCATTGAGGAACTTTAACATTTGTTCTTGAGGACAAATTGGACAATCATCGTAGTGTCTATTTATTTTTGTCGACCTTTTGTAGATACTAAAAAGGGAAACCTTTATAACTTGGACTTTTAAAGTTACACAAAACTCTTTTGGGTACTTCAACTTGAATGTTTTATAAAAGTTACTGTTTACATATTCTTTGATTTTCAAGACTCGACATTTTCACATATTTCTGAACTATTTGGTGTTTCACATCTAAATTTACTTCTTTTTTATTTTATCAATCTTTTCACAGGAACAGTTTCCATTAAATTGTACAATAGTTTCGACAGAATATTTGAAATACATACAATAGATGCGTTTCAAGATTTTAAACCTAATTCACATTCATAAGATAAGGGTACTCTATTCTTTTCTCTGTATCTGCCTTTACTTCTGCCTGCTTTCCTTTCTATCTAATCTACTGTAGCTATCTCTCTCTCTCTCTCTCTCTCTCTCTCTCTCTCCATATATATATATATATATATATATAATATATATATATATATGAAATGAATTTCACAATTAAACACGTGAAAATAATAAATGCTGCATACCTACAAGGAAAAAAAGCCTTTTCTTGTATTCAACATCTCATCAGTGAATTAAAGGAACAGGCGAGAGGCAGACCATATATATACACAGTACATCTGTAAGGGCTACGTCGTAGCCAATGTCGTAACACCGCTTCGCGTTGATCAGCGAAGTTAAGCGATATTGGGTCGGATAGTAATTGGATGGGGACCGTCCGCTGCGCCCAGACTATGTAGCGACCCGTGGTTCGGATCCTACGCAAAACTATACTAGGTCCCCTCCGTCATATAACCTTAGATGTTGTGAAAGAAGTTAAATAAACCAATCATTACAGTGTACATCTGCAAAGCGCAGACCAAAGAGATAAGAGGGATTAGTAAAAGGTTAACAAGTAGTGATTAAAGGAAAAAGATATCTTCTATAGATATAGTCCATTTCATAGGTTTGTTATTAAAATTATTTACAAGGTATATAAATACACATTTTAGAAATGCTCCTTTCACTTGTTTTTATTTTTTTAACAGAATTTAAGAACCTTCCCAGTTCATACTATGATTATAATTATACGTATAGTTAAAGAATACATTAGAACTATTTGGGTTTGTGCACGCATATTTCAAATTCCAATTCGGACTTTATTCAGAAAAGAATACAAGTGACAGAGTTTTACAATTTTAGAAAATAACTGCTGCTTAATAAAAAAATATATAGAAAAAGAAGAGATTATGAAATTAAAGGTGCTTAATGAAATTAGCATAATATAAATAGTTGATTACAAAATGGGAACTTCATTACTAAGGTAAAAATTGCAGTAGTGAACTCATACATCAGTAAGAGCTAATGAAGTGCTTTTTTATTATGGTAATTTGCGAAATACATTTAGTGATGAAGCCTAACTGATATGCATGGGAATTGCACTCCATAAATCTGCTCCTTTGAAGGAGAGTATATTTCTTGCAGTTTCTATTGTATAGTTAGGTTTGTCTATAAAATGACTGGGCAGTCTGGTGTTATAACGATGGTGTATTTGAGGGGGGGGAGAGGGTGATTACTCTTTGAATAGGTGATGTATGTCGATTTTTGTTGATAACTTTGGACATATTAACAGCAGCATTGAATTTGTATAAGTCATTTAGTTTTAAAATATTTAGCTCTTTAAACATTGGAGAAGTGTGACTTTATTGTCATTATTCGAGAGTTCGCAGACATTTTTTAGGAATTACTTCCAAAGGACGTTGTATATGTTTCTTTGAACTACTCCAATACTCCATGCTATAATGCAATATAATAAATGTGGAATGATGAAGGAATAATATAGGGTAAGGAGTGCGTTTTGAGGAAGGGTATTTTTTAGTTTAAATACTATGAAGAGAAATCTTGATATTTTGGATTTGATATATTGTATATGACTTGCGAAATTTAGTTTTTTGTCTAAATTAATGTCAAGTACTTTGACTTCATTCACCCTTGCAAGAGTAGTATTCCCAGTTTTTATTTGACATTTTGTATTAATGTGTTTTGTAGTAATAATCATATAAGATGACTTTGTCAGGTTCAATAAAAGTTTATTAGCACACATCCATTTGTACACGTTTTCTAATTGCCTGTTTCATTAATTCATTAATCAGAATGTCTGCGTTATGATGGGAAGAAGTAAGCGTGGTATCATCTGCATATTGTACGCAGTTTAATGTGGTAAAAAGATGAAAATCGTTGACGTCAATTAGAAATAGTAATGGCCCAAGAATAGATCCTTGTGGGATCCTTGTCTCTACTAGTTAGCATCGCCTTGTCGGGTAAATTGGCTTTTAGTCTGATGTACTGATGGCGATTTCACAGATATGATTTAAACCATTCGAAGATATTTCCTCTTATTCCATATACAGTATATGAAGTTTATTCAATAAAATTTAATGAGAAAGTGTATTAAATGCTTTTGACAAGTCGAGGAAGACCAAGGCAGTGTGTTTTTTGTTGTTTAAGTTCTGATACACATTTTCTAATAGCACGTTTATGGCATCTTCCGTCGCATGTCCAGCTCTAAACCCAAATTGTAGTTAAAATATTGTATTTGATTAAAAACTTAGTAAGTTGATTGTACACGATTTTTTCAATTAAAGTTGGCAATACGAAAATGGGGCGATAATTAATTGGATGGAGTGTTTGGGTTTCCCGACTTAAATACAGGGCATACTCTGGCTTCTTTTGCATTGTCAGGGAATATACCTACAGTTACTGATTCATTCATTAGCTCTTACTGAGTGGTATTGCAATTTCATCGAATACTAATTTGTATATTTTTACCGGGATCATACACACACACACACACACACACACACACACATGTGTGTGTGTGTGTGATCCCGGTAAAAATATACAAATTAGTGTGTGTGTGTGTGTGTGTGTGTGTGTGTGTGTGTGTGTGTGTGTAATATTCCCTTTTTAATATGTTAATTTATAATATTGTTTTACTTTTAATGGGTATTTTGTATTATAAACAACGCCATTCCTACTCTAAAAGCACATTGCATGGCCGAGGGAAATCAACACAGTGTTTTTTCTAAAACCGTTTATTAGTTTTGGCTTTATAATTTACGAATGGAGCTCTTAGTTTATTGTTAATTTAACCGACGAGAGAAAGAGGACGGGTGAGGAATGTACTTAAATGATCGTTAGCACATTTCTGGCTTACTTTCAGTATAATTTCACACCAGAATTTAACCCATCTTTCACCTCTGATACACGGAAGGAATCTGTTTGTTTTTGGTATGAAAAATGAAAATGCCCGCAAGACGCTGTTCTAAACTGTGTTACAAAATGTTAGGCGTTTTACTGTTGGTTAAAAGAAAAGGCCATACTGTAAGCACTGTAAGCTTTTACGTGATTGATTATTTATCTTTTAAAACACCTAAAACTCTCTCTCTCTCTCTCTCTCTCTCTCGTCTTTGTTTCGAAACCAATAATCGCTATAGGCAATAATCAATTCTACAACCCTTCAATCAACAATCAAATTAATTAACAAATCATTAAAATAATCATCGGTGATGTAGTGGTTAGCGTCGCTGACTACGAATCCATCGGTCCCGGGTTCGAGACCCGGTGACGCCAGCCGGCGTGCAGCAAAACCCAGCAGTTCATTCTTCCACACAGTAGAGTGGTTGGTAGATAAATGAGTACCCTGGGTGGCCTAATAGTTAAGACGCTGGGCCGCTAGTGAGACGTGGTTCAGATTCCACGTTAAACTGTAGGTCTAAGGTGGAGTGGAAAGATCGTATTGATTGTGTTTAGGACTAAATAATTAAATACAAGAGTTTATAACCCGCTTATTTTCCCCAAGGGCAGAACCCAGAGACCTGTTCAACCCTTCGCCCTAACTTTACATGCTGCTGCGGGCAACCAACCCTCTTAAATTGAAGAGGAGGAGGAGGAGGAGGAAGGCGTCGTAAGGGGTGAATAATTTAGGGGTAGAGGAGATTAAAATGAAATGAAGGAAGTAGGAAATATAGGGGAAGGTTTAAAGGGCATCGGGCTCACCAAAGATGCATAGTTTTTTCTTCATAAAAATAATATTTTTTCTATATATATTTATAAATTTATTGTAAGAAGTATATATAATTATCTTTCGAATCATCGCCATCGTGGCTTCATATACCCTATTTTGGAGGTATACAAAGGGGGGAGGGGAAAATGGAAGCTCTCAGCTAACGTAACTTCATAATATAATGTACGTGGTTTATATATATATATATATATATATATATAATATATATATATATATATATTGAAATAGCCTGCAGGAAAAAGTGAAACATACACTCCGAGTACTTTCAAGTTTCTTTCAACTCCTCTTCAGGGAAATTGAAGAGAAGTTGAAATAAACTCGAAACTACTTGGCGTGGATATTTCATTTTTTCTTGCGGGTTATTTTTTAAATATATATGCAGTGTGTGTGTATATATATATATATATAGATAATATACGGGGTTAGACAAAATAATATGAACACCTTGATAAATGGCGGTTTTTATTGTTAATATGGAGTTGGTCTCTTTAGCGGCAATAACAGCTGCAATGCGTCGGGGAATTGATTCATACAGCTTTTGGACAGTGGCTAGAGGAATCCTGAGCCATTCTACCCTGCTCCAGTTCCTCCAAAGACGCCGGCGGTGGGAATCGCTTCTGACCTGCTGCTCCAACTGACACCACAGATGCTCGATAATGTTAAGATCCGGGGATTGTGGAGGCCAATCCAAGCGTTCTACTTCACTAACATGCTCTTCAAACAGTTTTTAAAACGACCCCAGCGGTGTGGATTGGTGCATTATCATCCTGGAAGACGGCGCCGCCATTGGGAAACAGCGTTTGGACCATGGGATGGACCTGGTCAGCCAATATTGACAGATAGACCTGGGCGTTAACCCTACCATGCAGTACTACAGCTGGGCCAAGAGTATTCCACGATATTGCTGCCCAAACCATCACAGATCCGCCTCCATGCTTAACGGTTGGAGTCAGGCAGTCGGGGTGTCATAAGCATCTTTAGGCTGTCTCCAGACGTAAACTCGACCGGAACATGGAAATAACGTAAAGGAGGATTCGTCGGAGTAGACTACATTCTTCCACCGGTCCATTGACCAATTCTTATGGTCATTACACCATTTTCTGCGCCGCTCAATGTTGATGTGCGAAAGGAAGGGTTTGGTAATTGCAGCCCTCCCATGGTATCCAGCTCCATGGAGCTCGCGACGTACAGTTGTGGTCGATACCAGGCTTGCAAGATGCTGGTTAAGCTCTGCAGTCACTTTTGGAGCTGTGGTCTTATGGTTCTTTGTCACAATGCGCTTTAGCACCCGGCGGTCTCGATCACACAGCTTCTTCTTGCGTCCACTATTGCATTTGTCGGTGCTTGTCTTTCCATGGTTTTGGTATGCAGACATGACCATAGAGAGAGTTCCTCTGGATATATTGAACATCTGAGCAGTTTTCGTCACCGATGCACCAGCCATCCGCGCTCTGACAATTTGCTCTCTTTGGAAGTCTGACAGGTCTTTCATAACTGCTAATTCATAATTCACTCAGATCTGTAAAAACAACGTGAGGGTTATAACATGACGTATACACTCTCTGTTACGCATTTAAATAGGTTTGCCAGTCATTTGACCGTTTACTTTGTGTCTAAGCAGTCCGTAAAGATAACCGGTGAAATCGGCGGGTGTTCATATTATTTTGTCTAACCCCTGTATATATATATATATATATATATATATATATATATATAATACACACAGACCGAGCATGGAACAAGGAATTCTTCTGGGAAAATTAAATCCACTATAGTCCTAATGTATAATGGTAAATGACAAGCACAATAGTTTTTCTTTTTCATGATGTTAGCCCGATGTGGACAACGGGTCACTCGCAAGAGGCCCCAGGCTAACATCATGAAAAAAAGAAAAAACTATCGTGTTTGTCATTTACCATTACTTATTCGGACTATAGTGGATTTAATTTTCCCAGAAGAGATCCTTGTTCCATGCACGGTCTGTGTATCATGAAAAAACCTCAGGGGACCATTCTGAGCTCAATCCCATATATACATATATATATATAATATATAATATATATTTTTTTTTTTTTTTAAGTTCGGGAAGAACCGATTCGCCTCTATTTAAAAGGGCATATCTCAGCGGAAAAACAAGAAAAAGTGAGAGGAAAGACAGAGGAAAAGAAAGGGTGGGGGGACAGTCGAAGTGGAAAAGACCAAGGATGACAAGGACTGCAGGGTCGAGCCCCATCATCCTTGGGTGCTAGGGCCGGGAGGGCGCACGTGAAACCTCCAGGAACAAGCACGTACAAACGAGCACAAAGAGCACTCAAGAGCAGAGCTTAGAACCCCCTTGCGGGGAGGATATATATATATATATATATATATATATATATATATATATATAATATATATAATATATATGATACAATATATATATATATTACTGATACTGAATTTTCCTCGCATATAAAACAAGTTAATTTTATTTCTAGACCATTCGGAGCTATAAAAGAAAAAAGACCCTCAAACACAAGGTCACAGAATACCATCATGCATAAGAAAGATAGCCATCGAAACCATAAAATTGTAACTGGTTTCATGCAAGGCATTGAAACGAGTAAAATCCTATTAATTCCGTTCTCTCTCTCTCTCTCTCTCTCTCTCTCTCTCTCTCTCTCTCTATCTCTCTCTCTCTCAAAACAATGAAATGGTCTTCCCTTGAAAGCAAGTTGCAACCTAAAAAAATAGGAAGGAAATTGTTTGCGAGCGTTAATTTAATATTTCCAGGCCAATATTTTATTTGCCTTTATTTGTCTTGCGAAGGATTTGGCATTTAGTTTCACAGTTCACTCAAATGGGTGAAGTTCAAAAGTTTGAAAACAAAATGTGAGGATACTGATTCGATAAAACACTGGTTGCTATAGGCTCGAATCGGGAATGTATACGTGTTCTTGTCTACAACGCAACTATCTTTAGGATATATGCACCGAACTCGTGTCCGCAAGAATGCGAGTGTAGCGATATTAGCGGTGTCGCCATAGATTCAGACTTAATTTTTTTTTAATCATTAAATATTACGAAAAAAGACGAATGAAGATGACGTTAAGTTAATTAAGTTAGGCAGGTTTAGTTAAATGTTACTATCCACAACTGACAATGTGAAAATGTCGCTGTTTAATATGGTAGTCGAACGTGTGTGTGTGTGTGTGTGTGTGTGTGTGTGTGTGTGTGTGTGTGTGTGTGTGTGTGTGTTGAGTTAGAGGCGGAAATAAAATGTCAAATCTTCATTTACTTCATTTCCTCATTTTACACTGCTAATGTTTAATGTTTTGCGAGATTTTAATTCTGAATTTAGAAATTTTCCAAAAATAATACACACACACACACACACACATACACACACACACACACACACACATATATATATATATATATATATATATATGGTGATACGTGGTGATTCCAAAAGTTACTTCACACCTTATCTTTATTATAACTCAAGAAACATACACCATTTATGAAAATGAAATCCGGCCGTCTCACAGAACAAGGAATGTGTGTATATATATATATATATATATATATATATATGTCTGTGTGTGTGTGTGTGCGTGTATACTTACTTGGTTCATCAGGGTTTGAACGACAGTTCAAGATCGACCTGCGGTCGACCCCTTTGCAGCATCCCGCGACATTTTCGGGATTTGGTGGAGGAGGGAATTACTTTCCGATCTCCTTCTGCCTTCGTATCCAGCCACGTATGGCTGATCAGAGACTTTGCACAGGAACCTGTCCAGCTGGTTCTTGAAATTATTCAGGTTGGTGTGCTGGAGGTTCTTTAGTTCTTTGGGCAAGACATTAAAAAGTTTTGGGTCTCGTATTACGAGGTTCTTTTCCATCCTTGTTTTCAAGGACGCAACTGGGACAGTGAAAAATGTTATGATCACAAGAATAGGTTGAGATTTATGGCAGGATATCAAATGCCTTTCTCACAAACAGGTTATTTAGTAGAAATTCTCATTCTCATGTTCCCAGGTAATCTAGGGAATTTTACTGAGCCCCTCTAGGATTTTTTATTTTTGAGAGTGTCAACACTGGCTTGGGTCACCCTTGAGTTACGCCTTCAATAGTCTTGCCATCCGGGCCATCAGAACACATGTATGTTTGTCAATCAGGAAAGAATCATGGTATGTATATTAAAAATTAAAAAAGTGTACTCTGTATTTTGTTCACCTGTGTATTTTTACATGGTGTGTAAATATTAAGAATAAACTTACATGCCATTGAGTTCAGTTCTCTTTCTTGTCCTGCTTTGTGTCTCGCCAAATATTGCTAAAATATTGCTATAAGTCAAGTTTGACCCTTTCACAGAAAAGGTTAGTCACCCCAGGACTAGACTCTTCTAAAATTTTAGCATGATGTTTGTTTTTTGCAGTGGAAGCTCCTCCAGATGATTCCCATTATTTTTCTAGCTGTTGTAATTTTAATGTTATAGTGCTCTCTGAATTCTGCATCCGACAACATTATTACTCCAAGATCCCTGACTTATAGATTTGGTGTTATCTGTTTGGCTTGCTGAGTTTTGTACCCTTTATCCTGTAGCACCTTGTTATTACCATATCTTAGAAGTTGGAATTTTTCTTCGTTGAAATTCATATTGTTGTCTTCTTCCCACTTGAATAATGTTTCAATGTTATTTTGTAATTTTTCTATGTCACCTTCGTTTGATATTTCCTTGCATATCTTTGTGTCATCTGCGAAACATAATACAATACTCTCATCAATATCCGCATCAATGTTTGCAAATCATCATTATGGACAGCAAGGGAGCTAATACTGTACCTTGTGGGACAGAGCGCATGACTTCTGAGACTTCAGATTTAACCCCATTTACTGCCATTCTTTGTGCTCTTTGAGTAAAAAAATTAAACATCCATCTTCCCAGATATCCAGTGATTCCTGTATTCTTAAGTTTGTGTGATATAATTCCATAGTCACATTTATCGAAGGCTTCAGCAAACTCAGTATTATTACATCTATGTTTTGTCCTCGACACAATGTTTCCAATATTTTCTCCTGGTTGTCTAATAGTTGTGATAGGCATGATCCAGTATTGCTATTTTAGTATCCTCGATGCAGTTTTCACAGCTTTTTTCGCATTTATGTAAGTGTGTTTCCGTTAAGCATATAACATCTATGCTGTCTTCCAGAGATAAATTTTGCAAGTATTGTAATTTGCACTCTGCATATACAGGTCTTGTATATTTGTGTATAATAAATTTATAGGATTTCTAATCTTCGCGCTCGGTTTTCCTAGATAATGATCGTTTCCTGGGGGATGTTGTCGGTTCTTATTTGGTGTTAATGGTTGAACTGCTGCATTTGGGAGTACTGGGGCTGCGGCCCTTGATACTATTGTGGATGTTGTATTAACAGTGGGTGGTGTTGAATAGGAGGGTAATGTATGTAATGTTGGGGGTGCATATATCTGCAAAGTTCTGTCTTTTCTCATTAGAATGGACAGTTGTGCTTCATTTCACCTAAAAATTTCCACTGTTATTACTTCTACTTTTTTATGTAGAAAGAAGGGGTCAAGGGTGGGTGCCCGCAAAAATGCCTAGGATGTGAACTGTTCTTTCTTGTTCTCTTCTTTGAGTACCCTTAATGTGAAAATATGGGCACGCTATATTAGGGAGTTTCTCTCTCTAATTTACTGTTTGCACATAGAAGGGTGGAAATAGTAGCAGTTTGTTTGGTACGTGCAAATTCCATTCTTCATCATTTCATCATATAGAAACATTTTTTTTGGATGACTACATGTAGTTTAAGCCATATTTGCACGAGTCTGTTTTGTAATATTCGCATACAGTCCGTATATATATACTTTTTTGGGGAGGGGGGAGTTACAAAAATCCAGAGCAGATTTTTCCCAAATATTTAAATGGAGGTTTTCAACCTGGCTCCCGTCATTTTCAGTACATGCATTTGAACCAACACCTGACAGACTCATGAACAACATTTGAAAGAACATGTCATCAATTTCACCAATAAACTGGTGAATCCTTTGTTGACAGAAAGTTGAAATGTAGTCTCATTGTTGAACTACAAATTTTTTCCAGGAGAGCTGCAATATTCTCGAGGTGGTGAAGAAGTGTCTCACTTTTCACCATATGCATTGTAGTTCTTTGCTTCTAACTTCTGCGTGACTTAATTTCTCAAAGGGAAAAACCTTGATGTCATATCTAAGCATTCTTTGGATGCTGCATTGCTGCTGTATCAGATATTGAGCTCCAGTGGAGCACATCGGATCATGTTTGTCTGGCTACCTAAGAACGCCCCCCCCTCGATTTGCTCAACATCTTTTTCTCTGTACACACATAACACAGTCATTTTCAGGAAGATCCAACACAGTATCAGTTTCTGAAAACTTTCGATGGATAGTATAAATGGGTGAATGGTTGGCATGCTGAGTACAAACTTTCTTTACTTTAGTGGAAGATATCTACATCCTCAATTCAACTGAGGAGGAATCCATGCAGTGCTGAGCACTGAAATGTAACAGTTCGTATTCAATATTTACGTTTCTTTTCATATTTGTACGTAAATAAGTAAATAAATAAATGTTTCAGACTAATACACACACACACACACACACACACACACACACACACACACATATATATATATATATATATATATATATATATATATACACAGAGTTTTGACAAAATTAAAGAGACACCACGATGATTGTCCTCAAGAACGAATGGCAAAGCTCATCAATGGAATGCCAGATTGCCAGAACGTGTGTCAGCTTTATATACAGTAATGCAAAGGGAAAGCAACACGATATTATTACTTATTATTATTATTGTTATATATTACTTAAGAAAATCTATAAGTTTTTAAATAAAACCAACATAAAATACTCGTACAATGAACGCAATGTGTGAGTAGATACTCTTAATTTTTCATAAATCACATTAATATGAAATACTGTATGGTTTCCACGTTGAGCGCACAAACGATCGATTCTTGGCGAACTGTTGATATAAGCACGCGCGCAACTCCTTCTCGATTGTCAAGAGCCATTCTCGCTTTTTTATACTTCATATTTGTTAAACATGAATCTCTCCAGTGCACGGAAATATGTAGTGGAAAATGGAAGGAATGTCTTAGGTGTTTTGATTCGTACACTGTAAAAAGGAAGGAAGTTTTTTAATGGAATAAATTAAATTTCATTCTTAAGGGAAAAGGAAACTGTTTCCTTTTTACTTAAAAAATTAAAGTTTATTTGGATCACCTGAAGATTCCCCCACTTAATTTGTATTACATGGTAATACCGTTTAGTGACACATTTCTTTTGTTTCAGCAAGTATGGCAACTTCTACTCACAGCAAGACCGATGTGTTCTTGCTTAGTTCAACCAGGGAAGCTCTCACTGGCACAAAGTTACCCTGTATTGGGGATGTTCTCAGGTTTTGCCTCCGCAAACTGAAGACAGCGAACACCAAACATGAGGCTGCCGTCTGCACGTTGAAGGAGGTGCAGATGTTCTGGGACAGAGCCCGAATTCCGATTCGTCGCATCGACCATGCGGTCAAACAGCTCGAGGAATTGGTAAAGAAGTGGGAAGGACTAAAAAAGAACAAAGCCAGGAGGCCAGCGAACCAAGTGGCCAATGAGGAAGCCTTCAAGGAAACATTTAACGACTTGTTCGATGTGGCCCATTCCGATGCCTTGACGATGATGAAAATCCCGGAAGACAAGGAATTCTTATTCGCACAGCGTGAGAAGGAACAGCGAGGGGTCATAGCTGGCGTTGATGTTTCTTTGTTGAAGAAGGAGAGAGCCCAAGCAATAAAACAAAGAACCCAGCTTGTGTTCCAGGACAAACAGCTTGCAGGGAAAGCCAATTTGGATGAAGTCGTTGCCTTGGATTCTTCCACTTCATCTTCCGATCCTGACGACACGCATGATTGTGAGAGAGAAGAATCAGTTGGAGAAGTCACTCTATCGGCTCGGAAACGGGGAAGGACAAACATCCTTAGCCCTTCCGTCTTCTCATCGCTCGACCGGACGAAGACAAGTGACCGTCGTGCGGTGCAGATAATCGCCCCCATCATTCATGCTTCAGGGCTAAACGTCGAGGAATATACCATCAATCGGTCATCTCTTCGTCTTTATCATCAAAAGCATCGGGCTGAATTAGCAGCCCAGCTCAAGGCTGAGTTCAACCTCCAGAAGCCGCTGTGCTTCATTGGGACGGAAAGCTGATGCAGGATCTAACAGGAGATCATAATATTGCAGTAGACTTGCAATCATTGTCTCTGGGTCTGGAATTGAGCAAATCCTAAAGCTGCATTCTGAAACTGGTCAAGCAATGGCAGACGCAATGATCGAGCTGGTGTCTGAGTGGGGTGTCAAGGACCGCATCAAAGCCCTCAGTTTCAATACAACATCGAGCAACACTGGACGGAAGAACGGTGCGTGTGTGTTGTTCGAAATGAAGCTGGAGAGAGAAGTTCTCTACTTGGCGTGCAGACATCACATCCATGAAATTCTTCTTGAAGAAGCATTCAGCATCACGATGGGACCATCGAGTGAGTCCGAGATCCTCCTTTTCAAGCGGTTCAAGACATTCTTGCCATATATCGATGTCACTCATTACAAGCCTGGAGTAGAAGACCCAGTCGTTGCAGCTGCACTTTTGGATTTTTCTGCTGATGTCAAGGATTTCGTGATCAGTCAACTTCGACTGACGCATCAACGTGATGATTACTGCGAACTCTTGTAGTTGACCCTCCCGTTCTTGAGAGGAGATTTACCGCGTGCAGTATCATTCAGGAAGCCAGGTGCTATCCACCGTGCACGGTAAATGTCAAGATTGATTTACGCTTTGAAAATCTTCATGTTCAGAGATACTGGCTTCAAGCTGACGAAGCAGGAGACGCGCAAGAGACGCAAGGTCTTCGGAACTTCTGTATCTTTGGTGTTGGAGTGTATGTTAAGTCCTGGTTCTTCTCCCGCCTGTCAACTGCAGCTCCTGCCAGCGATCTGCGTCTGTTGAAACTTCTCGTGTCAATCGACTCACCAGCAGCCAAGGGTGCCTTTAACATGCTGCGCGGGCAGCTCTGGTATCTAAGCGAACAACTGGCGGCACTTGTCTTCTGTGACCGAGACGTCGACGCTTCCGAGAAGAGGGCGATGGTGGAAGCACTCAGTCGCGAGGGAGAGGAGGATCCTCCCAAGCGAATCTCTCTGGACCAGGCCAGGATCCCCAACATTAGACTCCGTGATTTCGTGACGCTTAACACGCGGAAGTTCTTCCAGATTCTTTCACTTCCGGATTCCTTCTTGGAAGTGGATCCTGACACTTGGATGATAAATCCCGACTATCTGCAAACAGAGGATGTCGTCCGAGATCTTCGCGTTGTGAATGACACCACAGAACGAGGGGTCGCACTGATACAGGAATACAATGGTTTGCTGACGAAAGACGAGTAGCAGACTCAGTTCACCCTGCAAGTCGTCCAAGAACACCGCAAGCGTTATCCCAATTGCCAAAAAGCCACACTCCTTCAGGGTATTTCCTCATCATCCGCTACCAAGACCAAATAGGACTCGAATGTCCTGAATCGAAATGTGTATAAGTTAGACTGTGAGACCCATATTATACCATTTAGGTACTCTGTTACTCTCTTGCATATGTATAAATACAGAAAAATGTTGTTTTTCCAATGTGCATTCTATATTTTAGCATTGATTAATTGAAAGTTCTAATTTTCTAATTATAGGCAGAATAAAGTTAAAAACGGAAAACTTTGGTTTGACTGAGCAGTGAGCACACCCTAAATATTACTCGATTGGAAAAAGATTTTGCACACATTAGTTTTTATCATGAGAGCATCAATTGGAATGGTGGGAGGTACACATTTCAAAACTTCAAAAATAAGGACCACCCTAATATACACTATATGTACACACACACACACACACACACACATATATATATATATAGGGTGAACCAAATGTAGGTGGACAGTAAATGATAACGTTTATTTTGAGAATACATATTTAATTTTTTTGTATACTATAATACAAAATAAAATTTAAATAAATTTAGTTATAATATTTAATATAATATAACACAAACACCATATTTATAATGAACACCATAGTTATAATTAATATAACACAAACCGTATTCAACCTACTGTCCACCTACTTTTGGTTCACCGTGTATATATATATATATATATATATATATATATATATATAGATATATATATATATATATACATATACATATATATATATATATGTGTGTGTGTGTGTTTTTGTGTTTTGTGTGTTTTTTGTGTTTATGTGTTTTGTGTGTTTCTACCTCGTGGTGTACGGACGTTTTGTTTCCGCTCTGTGTAATATCGAAATAACTACTGTTTATAAGTTCAGCAGTAAATTCTATTTTATACCAGTGTGTGTCTGAAATACCAGTGAATTCGCGATAATAATTTATTAAGTGAAAGCCGGTGGCATTAGCTTGCACAAAGAAAAACATCAATTGAAACATAAATTGAAAATACTTCGAACGGAAAGACAGCTCCTGAGATTTGTACATTAGGCCGATAGAGAGAAAAAGGTCAGACACAATTTGGAAGAGCCATATGACGAAGGTCGAGTTATCGAGAGAAATTTGAGAAGCGAGAAGAAAAGAGGAAAATAAAGGAAAGAATGGCAAAAAATACGAAGAAATGTATAAATTTTGGTAAATCCAGAAAACTGAATAGAGCTGGATTATGTTTAATGGAATGCGCTGCACATCAGCTCTGTGATTGCAAAAATGAAGCAGACCAGACCTCGTGCTTAAAATGCATTCTGTGCAATACCTTTAAACACTACGAATGCATGAACTCAGATAGAAAAGACAGGACAATGATAAATAGAATAAATAACAAAATCATAGGCCTTTATGGTTTCTTGTGCGTTAAGTTCATGGAAAACAATAGGAAAGTAGTACAAAGAGGAATACAAAATGATGAAATAGAAGAATCAAGTACAGCAGTTTTACTGACAAAAAACCAGAAAACAACAGAAAACGCCGGAACAACTGAACACGAAAATGAGATGGACAACACACTACAGGGAGGAGTAAAAGCAGCCTCAGATAAAGAAATACTCACGGCAAAAGAGAGAGATATGAAATACACGCCGAAGAAAAAAACCACTGAGTAGGGAAGAAGTGGTGGCGGAGCAGAAGAAGGAAATTGAATCACGTAAGACTCAGAGGGAATTTAAACGACGGGCCATATACGAATATTAGAAAACAGGTTCGTGCAAATATTGCTCAAACTGCATATACAATCACCCACCAAAATGCTTCTATATCAGGGGTTCTTAACCTCTGGGTCGCGACCCAAACTTGGGTCATTAAATTGTCATTTATCATTTATTTATGTTATGTTATACCATTATTAATTTTATTATTTATTATGAGTGAACCCTTTGAAGGCACTGGTTGCCGAGCTAGCCCCGAGACCAGAATTTGGATCGCAGCCTAAAAAAGTTAAGAACCCCCGTTCTATATGATGAGGAATGGAAAATGCAGGTACGGACCAAACTGCAACTTTTTTCACCCTCGTATGTGCAGAGAGTCAATTACGAAGAAAAAATGCCTGAACATAGAGTGCTCGTATTTTCACATAAAGGGTACGCAAAGAAGAGAACGGGAAAGAACAGATCATATTCGACATAGAAGTAATAACAAGAGTAATGAAACATTTTTTAGAAGAAATGAGGACAATAAAAGCACAGCTTGCCCTTCTAACAAGGAAAGACAGAACGCCGCAAATATATGCACCACAGCATTACGCACATCACCCTTCTATTCAACACCACCCACTAATAATACAACAACCACAGTGGTATCACGGGCCTCAACCCCAATACTCCCAAATGCAGCGGCCCAACCAATAACACCAAACAGGAACCGACATCGACCAGGAAACGACCATCATTTAGGAAAATCGAACACGAAGATTACAAACCCGGTAAATGTATTATACACAAATATATAAGGCCTCTACACGGACCATGCAGGCTGCAAATTACAATACTTTCAAAATTTAGCTACGGAAACCAGCATAGATATCATATGCCTAACGGAAACACACTTACATAAGTGCGAAAAAGGCTGTGAAAACTGCATCGAGAATACTGAAATAGCATTGCTGGACTACAACATATACAGAGCAGAGAGAGTGGCTAGATGAGGGGGAGGGTCTTGTATCTACGTGAAAAACACATACACATGTGAGGTGGAGGTAAACAAATCAAACAGCATAGTCAAAGTTATTATATTAGAAGTAAAAGAACTGAACCTAACCATTATGGACGTCTACATACCACCAAACACCACAAAAAGTGAATTCCAATTTGTCACTAATGAAATACAAAACATGTTACAATTACTTGAAACTTCAGCAACAAATATTCTAATTTGCGGAGATTTTAATTTCCCATTCATAACATGGAATAAAAATGACGAAGTCATATATGTTGAGAAGTTTAATGGCAACAATACAAAAGATGATTGAACCTAAGCAATAATGCTATTAGATAAGATGGAACATTACGCCCTCACTCAGGAAATCTCTGAAGCCACTAGAAAAGAGAACGTTTTGGATTTAATTTTGACAAATAACAAAGCGATAATAATAAATAAAACGGTAACGCACACAAATTTCTCCAACTATAACCTAATCGATATACTATTGAAGTTAGCACCCAGAGGTCCGAAAACGCATCTCAGAGAGGCAGAAGGAATATTTGAAGGTTTAAACATAAATTCAAGGAAAGTAGATTGGGAAAGTGTAAATAAAAATTTAAACGAAGTAAATTGGGAATTACTACTTCATGAGAAGACTCCAGAACAAATACTAGGTATAATGGAGTCTGAAACCAAACCTATATTACTGAAGCATGTTCCAGAGAGACAAAAGAGAAAACGTAGCAAGCTCGAGAGAAAAATCAAGACACTATTTAGACAATGGAAGCAAACCGTAAAACATCTCCACAGATGCAAAACTGATGCAAGGAGACTCAAACTAGAGAGGAAACTAGGCGAAATAGAAATGGACCTAAAGCAAACATTCATACATAAGACAAACGAGGAGGAAAACAAGGTAGCAGAAAACAAAAAATAACCCAAAATACTTCTACACTTTTGCGAAAAGGAAAATGCACTGCAAAGAGAGTATTGGTCTGTTGATAGATGGGGAGGCCAAACACACAAATGACCCCCAAAAAATGAGCGAACTGCTTAAGGAACAATTTAACTCTGTGTTTAGCACCCCTAAGTCCGAGATGAAAGTAGAAAACGCAGACGAATTTTTCGACATTGATACAAATCAGCCAAGGACAAATTCTGGCACAAACCTATTAATGGACTTAGAGTTCTCGGAAGGAGATATAATTAAGGCTCTATCACAGATGCGAGACAATTCTGCACCAGGGCGAAACACACGGAGTGCCACATTTCTGAAGAAATGTATAGAGAGTATTGCTAAACCGCTATACTTACTATGGAGGAAATCACTCGACACAGGACAAATTCTACTGCCATTAAAGAACGCGAACATTGCCCATTTATTCAAAGGTAGTAACAGAGCAATGCCCAAGAATTATCGGCCGGTAGCTCTCACCTCACACCTTATAAAGTGCTTTGAACGTATAATTAGAAGCGAAACTACCGACCATCTACAAGAAAAGAACTTATAGAACCCAAATCAACATGGGAGAAAATATTGGAAACACTGTGTCAAGGACAAAACATAGATGTAATCTATACTGACTTTGCTAAAGCCTTCGATAAATGTGACGATGGAATTATAGCACATAAACTTAAGAATGCAGGAATTACTGGAAAGCTAGGAAGATGGATATTTAATTTTTTGACGCAAAGAACACAAAGAGTGGTGATAAATGGATTCAAATCGGAAGTCTCGGAAGTAGAGAGCTCTGTCCCACAAGGGACAGTACTAGCTCCCTTACTGTTCATAATAATGATTGCAGATATTGATGCAGATATCAATGACAGTATTGTATCGTGTTTCGCAGATGACACAAAGATATGCAAGGAAATATTGAACGAAGGTGACATAGAAAGATTACAAAATAACATTGAAACATTATTCAAGTGGGAAGAAGACAATATGAAGTTCAACGAAGAAAAATTCCAACTTTTAAGATATGGTAATAACAAAGAGCTACAGAAAAAAGGGTACAAAACTCTGCAAGCCAAAAAATAACACAAAATCCACAAGTCAGGGATCTTGAAGTAATAATGTCGTCGGATGCAGAATTCAGAGAGCACTGTAACATCAAAATTACAACGGCTAGAAAAATAATGGGAATCATCTGGAGGAGCTTCCGCAGCAGAAAAACAAACATCATGCTCAAATTATGGAAGAGTCTAGTCCTACCAATAATTGAGTATTGCTCAGTACTCACAAGTCCATACAGAAAACGAGACATTGCGAACATTGAAGCTATACAAAGGACTTTTACCTCTAAGATAGAGGAAAGGAAGGTGAAGACTACTGATTTCGACTACAATCACTGAAACTCTGTTCCCTCTCGAAAGAAGGCGCGAGCGGTTCACAATAATATACATATGGAAAATACTTGAGGGCTCTGTCCCTAACCTTGTCCCAGCTGCGGTGGGACAAGGGGCCATGAAAACGAGGATGGAAAATACCCTCAGAATACGAGGCTCAAAGCTTTTCAGTGTCCTACCAAAAGAAGTTAGGAATCTCCAGCACACCGACCTGAATAACTTCAAGAACCAGCTGGACAGATTCCTGTGCAAAGTCCCTGACCAGCAATGCGTGGCTGGCTACGAGGGCAGGAGGAGATCAGACAGCAATTCCCTTCTCCACCAAATCCCGCCTAAAGTAACCTAAAGTAAGTAAGTATATGCCCGGTTAGGTTACGTGAATGCCCGGTTAGGTCAACTGTACGCCCTTGATGATTGGTTAGGTTAAGTCGTGATATTTTCGTTAGTTTACTGTCAAAACTAACGAGAATATCACGACTTAACCTAACCAATCGTTAAGGGCGTACAGTTGACCTAACCGGGCCTTCAGTTAACCTAACCGGGCATTCAGTTGACCTAACCGGGCATTCAATTAACCTAACCGAGCATAGTTCTTTTTGTGTTAAAGCTGGGGGGGGGGAGTGTCTCTAGGTGGAGCGGACTGAGGTGGAGTATCTTCAGGTGGATCTGGCTGGTTGGGAAGATCTTCAGGTGGACACTCTGGAGGGGAAGATCTTCAGGTGATTCGTTTATTTATTCTATAAGAAATATAATATTTTTTTACGATGTCAAAAAAATAGTAACTGCACCGTAATTTCGTAGCGAGTAAGATGTCACCCAATTATTGGGAACGTTTTCCGTTACTTTTTATAGCGTATCACTTCGGATTCTTCGGCCAACAGATAACAGATTACTAGAATCTGAGCACAGCAGCATGTGAGTTCAGCAGGTTTGCGATTTGTACGTAATGATTCCTGATTAAAATCTTACTCACCTAGTTATAATTATTGCCGATAAGGGACGGAAAAGAGCAGTTCAGCTGACGTTTTAGTCCGGCTTTATGTCTTCTCAACTATGGGCTTCATCGTATGAAAATGTTTGTCTAATTGGTCCATTTGATATTGTTATTGGTATTTGCATTAATTGTATTATATTTTAGTTCTATTTTTGTTTTGTAGTTTTTCTTATTACTTTTATTATTACATATTTCAGTACTTGTACTTCTATTTATTTTTCAGTGCTACTTTTTATTTTTATTATTATTAAATGTATTATGAAATTTTTCTGCTAATAAAGTTTTGTATTTCCATATATATATATTATATATATATATATATATATTATTTATACGAATGAGAAAGGGAGAGATTCAAACGTATTAATTGACATATAAAAGTGTAGTGTTTCGTTAAATTTATATTAAAAAACAAATTATATACTACATACATTAATGTTTTCACCAACAGCACCAAAATAAGGTAACGCGCTTTACTGCAGCAAAAATGGAATATTATCCATTTTCTTTGAGGCAATAAAAAAGTTTCATATAACTGCATGCACGCACCATAAATTTTAGCACTGGAAGATAATATATGTTCTTGTCTGTCTTCCACCTTCCTAAATCTTAAAGAAGAATTTCTTTAAAAAGAAATCTAAGAATCTAAGAATTCACCTTTTAGGTAACGTTGAAAGCTAGATTTACGATATGTACCTCTGTCTGAAGGGAGTTTGCAATAGAATACAGTAAACAGTAGTTGAGGGAGACATCAATTATGGAGAGGTGTTCACAAGGAACAAACAATTCGTCTCTGAAGATTTAATAAACTTTAAACATGAATGGTGAAGTAATTGAGGAAGTACAAGAGTTTAAGTATTTGGGTCAAACTATTACCAGCTCCTTGAGTGATAACTCGGATATAAGAAAACAATCTCGAAGCCTGTGTGCTAAAGCGAATATGACCATAAGGAACTTTCGATTCTGTACAAGTGAAGCTAAAGACACTCTCTTTCGTACTTTCTGCAGTAATATATACGGACAGCAACTGTGGGTGAATTATAAAAAAGGTTCTGGCAGAACCCTAAATTTGCTCTACAACGGGTCTTTTAGACTCTTACATAAATTACCCCCGAGATGCTCAGCTTCGCAAATGTTTGCTACCCGCAATCTCCCGAGCTTCCCGGAGGTAACAAGACGTGCTCAACACAGTCTAATGCAAAGAATTAAAAAATCAACCAACCCGATCATCCAAGCTATCCATGAGTCCTGCCATTTATCCTCTAAGCTATGGACTTCTTGGTACGAAAACGTCTGTCTGTAGTTCCACTTAACTTCGACATTACAGTATTATTTCTAATCAACTGTATATATTTATATCCTTAGTATATGAACTGTCATTGTATTAATAATATTTGTCATATGGACTATAGTCTGCCAATAAACCTTTTCATTTTTATTTTCATTTAAAAAACATGAAAAGCTCATTCTGAATTGCCAGCAAGACAGGTTAGGCGTGTACCTTGACTCATTTAAGGTTGATATAGCCCTCTCTATAGTATGAAGCCAAAGAGAAAATATGATGCGTACTAATATGACGAAGGGAGAAAATGAGAGAGAGATTGTCCCTTTGTATATTTTTACAACTTTGCCAGTAGTAAACAGATAATGTAATTACATTAATTAAGTAGATTGTGTATGGATCCCATTGATCTTTCACTCAAAATAAATGAATGTCATCAATAAAGGAGATTGATAAGCTTTGTGTTTTTGTGTTTAATTAGCAAAAATATGAGAATAATTAGTTAGAGTGATTAACGAAAAGATATTTCATATTGAAATGTGTAAATGTTACAATTACTGAATGCAGTGAATTAAAGGAGTAAATTACACGAAGAACAAAAGTACAGTGATTAACAATAGTATTAAGATGCAATAATCAGGATGGAAATATTAAAATGAAAATGACATGGGAGGGAAAAGTACCATCTTCAAATGAACTATGTAGGACAACTATGGCAAACGCTTTTCCACTGACTGAGTGATTTGCGCTGCGCTCTCGTTATTTGTGATTTCAGGTTTTCATTGGGAACCATTCTTTTGTTCATCTTTCTTATAAATATGAAATTAGAGACAACTTTTACATACAATATTTTATGAGTTTTCCAAATTCCTATCTGTTTTATAGTATTTAATTAACTTATTTGACCTATTTGACAAGATTAAATTGTTTTGATATTTATCTCAATTACTATTTTAACACTAATTTATTAATACATGATTGGATGAAATAGAGGTGGGGCATCACGTGACTGCTATTTCTATTCCTTATTGGTTAAAAAATATTTGTCCCATTTACAAGTACGAACGTGTGGGAAACCTGTTCTTCTGGTTTCGTGCCAAAGTCACGTACTTATTTTTTCTAAATTCATTTGAGGCTTACGTGAAATTTATGTGCTAACTAACATATCGCCGCTTATATCTTGAAAGGCTCTAGCTCGAAAATTTGAAAAAAAATATTTTTATTGAAAGACTGCTTCGTTTTCGTGTTCTGCACATTGTCTCAAAAGGGTCCAGCTCTCCTCCAATCAGAAAGCATTGTAGCATTGAGACGAATTTGAAAAGAATATATACTCGTAAATATATAGAGCAACAAAACAGTTCTTCTTGTTTCCTGAACAATTGACTTTTTGCGAGCTTAGGCCTTTCAAGATATAAGCGACGATATGTTTTCCAATCATGTCTTATCGATTCTATTATTTCATATTTATTAATAAATCCTCAATTTTGCAATCCCAACAAAACTCCAAGCGTTCCAAGGCAATGTGAACTTTGTACGAGCACTCGAAACTATCACAAAGTTGACCTTTTGTGATGACCTCAGAACGCACCTGAGAATGTTTACACAGCTGCTACTTGTATCTCGTTACGTGACCTTTTGCAGCCTCATGGGAATGGACTTGGCATGTCATGTAAACACTGCGGAACTCTTTTCAACGATTCACACTGTCTTACTGTGCGATAAAGCAGGACTTTGAATGTTGTTTGCTTTTCATCATGCGAATTGAGTGTTCGCCATGTTGGTACAATCATTTTCATTACACTGCAATTTCTTTCTACTCTCTTTTATCCCAAAGACTTTTCCTCGCAGAGCTAACTTTTCTCTATTGTTTCAGCCTAATTAGTTATGGTATGCTTCTATACCAAATGAAAGCGATATTAAAGCCCTGTTATGAGTTTCAATGAAATTGTCATTAGTTTATAAATTTTATTTTCTATATTGTATTATGCATTTCTACATAACATCATGAATTCAGTGAAAGTAATTACTAAAGAAAAATACAAATCCTTAGCGGGATTCTTTTATTTTAATCAAGGAAACTGAATTCAATGCAAACATGACACTTTGTAAAATTTATGCTTGCTACACTGCTCACCATAAAAAGGAGGGCAATTTAACTTAAATGGGTTAATATATGGGTTTTAGAGCTAAATATTTCTTCTTCTTTTTTTGTACATACTGCTGGTTTAGCGTGAAATATTTTAAGGTTGTTTTTTGTACATAATTTCATTATACTTTAAACTATCACGTAAACTTCGTTGTTTTCATATCTTTACAAAAGTTGTAGTAAACAAAATGCATTTCCCACTTGAATAAGTGTTCTTGCCACGTTTAACCAAAGCTGTATTTCGTTACATTTAATTCCTTAGACTGCATAATATAATAATGCTAATAGATAATATAATCAATGTTCTGCAGTAAAGAATATTCGGAGCAATCCAAGAATAAGCACCCCAAACTCCCCAATCCAAGAAAAAGTACCCCAGTTAGACCCCAATCCAAGAAACAGCACCCCAGTTCGACTTCAATCCAAATTAAAGGATTTTAACATCAACATTCCTCGAAAACTTTGTCCAGGTCATTGCTTGATCGTACTTAGCACACAGTATCACTTTTTTATAAGATTTTTTCCCTTACACAAATTTATTAATGGCAATGGATCTTCAACCAACAATGGTAACACTTCAGTTTGAAGTGCTACTATTATTATGGGGTGCTTATTCTTGGATTGCTCCTATATATATACATATTGTATATCGAAACCTACGGTAAAATTATTGAATGCCCGGTTAGGTTAATTGAATGCCAGGTTAGGTCACCTGTACGCCCTTGACGATTGATTAGGTTAAGTCGTGATATTTTCGTTAAAACTAACGAAAATATCACGACTTAACCTAACCAATCGTCAAGGGCGTACAATTAACCTAACCGGGCATTTAAGTAACCATTTTAGAGCAATTAACTCCATTTTAACTCCATTTTAACTCCATTTTAGAGCAATCCAAGAATAAGCACCCTCGTTCGACCCCAATCCAAGAAAAAGCACCCTAAATTGATTTGGGGTGCTTATTCTTGGATTGCTCCGAATATTCGTATCTCTTCAGCATAAACAGCCGAAATTACATAAGTTTTGATGGAATTAATGATGCATATTTCATTAACAGATGAAACAATTCCTTACAACTGCCTGAAAGTTTGCTACAAATTTTGAATGTGACGTAACATTACGACCCATCAATTTAATGTTGACATAATTTTGCGTCTAAACTTTTCTTGATTTTTGTTATGATGGATATTTTTCAACAAATATTCGAAATGTTTGTCATTTTCGCTGATTAGCAGCATGCGCTAATAAAAGTTACACATGAGCAATGAATACACGCGTATAAAAACAAAAATGAATTTTCTGAATGGGCCTCATTATAACCTATTTTTCTCAGTCTGAAATATACCAGAAACTTTAATTTTTTTATGTATATAAAATGAAAGTTCATATTCAATATTAAGATAATTTAAATTTAAAACTTGTAAAATTTCCTATTTCTGACTTCAGCATTTGTCTATAAAAATAAAAATAACGATTCATCGATAAGGATTCCTGCGTGTGCCTATTTCAGTCTGTTATCGTGCATGCATTAACTGCATAAAGGGAGTCAAATTTATATAATTGTATTTTTGTTAATCATTTACAGATTCAGATGTAACTCTCTATAGCCGACAGCTACAAATGTTAAGGTTTTATACAGACACATTCATAAAATAACTATAAATAATTCGTTCGTAGAGAATTAATATTAGGGGTCTTTTCCGTTTGGGGGCTAGCAGGGAATTTTAATGAAAATCGGTATACTAATGTAGTTTTGGTCACTGATTTCAAAAATAACTTTCTTTTTTTGGAGAAATGTAAAACAAACATGTTAGAGTACTTTAAATAATTAATATGTGTTTTAACTAGCTTAAACTAGTTACAGAGGATTGTGTTAAATTTAGCCAGAGTCACAAACTGCTACTGTTTATGAAAAAGTGCTCTAAGTGTGGGAAAGTGTGTTCTTTTGATAGAAACACCCAGTTCTTTCGCTGCCAAAAGCGTCGGTCAAACGGTAAAAAGCGCAACTTTAAATTATCCCTAACGAAGAATACGTTTTTTGAAGGATCCCGGCAGATCTGTAAAATAGCAGAAAAAAATCAAGAATTATCACCAATTAAATAACTAAGGTTAATTGAATGCCCAGTTAGGGCAATTGAATGCCCGGTTAGGTCAATTGAATGCCAGGTTAGGTCAATTGAATGCCCGGTTAGGTCAACTGTACGCCCTTGACGATTGGTTAGGTTGTCATGATATTTTCTTTAAAAACACATTAATTATTTAAAGTGCTCTAACATGTTTGTTTTTCATTTTTCCAAAAAAAAGAAATTTATTTTTTTAAATCAGTTACTAAAACTACATTAGTATATCGATTTTCATTAAAATTCCCTGGTAGCCCCCAAACGGAAAAGATCCAATATTAGTTGTTTTAGTTTCGAAAAAATGCATTTCCCATTTTCTTCTGAATATGAAGTTTTCGAATGCAAACATGAAACCTTTCGCCTAAAATAAGTTATCTGTTAAAAATGTAATGTAGAGCAAGGCTATAAATACAAAATTTGTTAAACGCATTACTAATTCCAAGTGGTGTAACGAAAAGACTGTGCGTTGCGAAATTATCTCAGGGGAGCGGTTCAAACCTGGTAAGTGTATAGAAAAGTTGGATCACCCGAAGATCAGGGACCCCAGCTTTCTCTAATTAGCCTTATAAGGCTAACTAACGAAAATATCACGACCTAACCCAACCAATCGTTAGGTCAACTGTACGCCCTTGACGATTGGTTAGGTTAGGTCGTGATATTTTCGTTAGTTAGCCTTATAAAACTAACTAAAGAAGGCTGGGGGCCCTGATCTTCAGATGATCCGAAAAGTTATACATTTGTTTCTTTAATTATAATGTGCATAAATGGGTATATGGTAGTTATTAAAATTTCAAGAAGTTCAATTAAACTTCATGATGTAAATATGAGCATGACTACTTCCAAAGTAATTTTAATTAATATTTAATTTAAATTTCAAATGAACGAAAACGGTTAACAAAAGAAAGATGAATTTGTTCTACAAACTGATAAAATTCCTCCGATGAATGTGTAGAAAACTTGGCATGGAAAGTTGTACATAGAAAATGTGACTGTTGTTGAAGGAATGATTTTCTACGAAGTGATGAAAATATAAGGTGATCAGAAAGTCAAGCAAGTGAATATGGTGTACATTAGGGTGGTTAAAAAAAAAAAGTTTGAAATTTATAGGTGTTTTTTTTTTTTCCCCATTATATAAGTCAATAGAGGTCCATTGATACCATTTTTATCAAAATCAAATTTTGTTTAGGGGTTCCTCATTGAGGTTGAATTTCTTGCATTTAAGGAAGTTAAATTTTTCCTTAATTATGAACCTAATTATTATATTTCTATCGAAGTTTATTTAATTTTATGTATTCTTGATATAAAAATGCAATTAAGAACATTTGCTGATATTTTTGTTCAAAATAAATGAATCAGTTACCAGACATTTATTTGAATCACATTTTGGTACTAATTATGGTCTGTTTCTTTAGTTCTGCATGATATATCTAATGTAGAATGTTCAATGTGGATTTATTGAAGTTGGGTATGGTGTTTCGATGCTTTTCAACTGCTTGTAGAAGCCATTGCAATTGTTCTTCGTTTTTGGTTATCGTTTTTGCGAAGTCCTGGATCATGGCAATGCTTCGCTCGGCCACATCATTGGTGACTTTAAGACATTTGACATAAAAAGTATTGAAGTCCTGATCATCAATCCATTCCTCTACCGGTTTGCTCATCCACGCGGTTGAAGTAGCATTCAAGAGCTGGAAAACAAACCACGATCTTTCGTCTAGTATGTCTGTCATCTGTGTGTCATTGTCTAGGAGGACTAGGCTTTCTTCATTTTCTTCCGACACTGTTAGTGAGGCCAGATTTTGTGTCACATCTTGTTTCTGTTTTCTGGTCACACAATCGCTGCAAAGAGAAAACACTACCTTTTGTGGCCTCATGTATGAAGTGTGCCGTCGGAGAACACCTATAGCACTCTCAGTTACTTCCTTGTCCACCATCTTGTGGCAGATCAGATCTCGGTAGAGGCAGAGGTCATTGACAGGAGCATCAGCAGCAACTGGCGCTGAGAGCCAGGCTCGGACGTACAGTAGGCGGTAAACTGTACCATTCTTTGCAACGTCAGTAAGGTGTGTTCATCGTAACCTAGCTGTTCCCGAAACAGGTACATCTTCGTGTTGTAAATCACCTAAAATGGATAAATTCATTCATTTTTTTTATTAGATTCTATGCCAATGTTTTAATAATGGGCGAATTCAATGATTTAAAATATCTAAATACTATATTTGTCTATAATTTTTCTAATACGTTGTAACATTTGTCAGAGAATTTATATATTTATTATTTATACTATTCTACATGTTTTTACAAATCTTGGCCATCCAACGAGCGTGATGATATGCACCTGGACGACGGAACTTCACTTCGTGAGGCTCACGAGCTCCGAGCACAGTGAGTGTTAGCTCTGCCACCTCGCGATAGTCGTCACGGATAAAGTGACTGCACTCTTTCTTCTGGACCAACGTTTGAAGATTGCAGATCACCTGATTGCGCATCTGTTTTAACCACGTGTCGTTGATAGGAAGTATCTTGAAGGTTGCTAGATCTACAGTATATCTGGCCATCTGCACACAAAATATAATGCTTCATGTTTGCCGTATAAATTATCTTTGTTCAAGCATAATAAGTACATATTTTTTGTATTAAATTATCTGTGGTTTAAATTATAATTTTTCATATTGTTTCATATTCAGTATTTTCTAAAACATAATGTAGCAAGATATCTTACCAGTTCTGTAATTCGAAAAATCTTGGTTCAGATGGACCACTTGTTTTTCCAAATAGTTTAGCCGATACTGACCCTACTACCAATTCTAAAACATGATGACGACATTCTAGATGGAATAGCTTTCTTCCCAACATGCTTTGAAGCCTAACTACTGCTCCCTGAATTCTTCCTGTGTTACTAGCAGTTGTGTTGTAGCAAAGTTCAACGACACGTTCCTCTGTATTCCAGTCTTCTAGAGCATCCATGGTTGCACGTGCCTGCGATTTGCCAGTCCCATCCTGAAGTCTATTTATTGAAAGAAGTTTTCCATTTACATGGTCTGGACTGCCTGAGATAAGGATGGCTTGTCTGTGCTCCTGTATCCCAAAGGAATCCTGTATTAAAAAAAACATTAGGTAATAATGATTACGGATTTGTAAAATATTCAAAATTTTAAAATGCAGCGTCTAGAAATATAAGCATTGTATAACTAAGTGTTGATTATACATCTATTTCTATACCTTAGTTGTAGCTCGTTGCGTAAATTAACCCACTTTTTGTTATTATTTATACTTTTTTTCTTCTCTCCTCATTTGCATGTCTGTAACTCTCTTTATTGCATGCCTGTAGTTTGCATGGTATGATAGTGTTTGAGTTAAGAATGTGTTGCAAGGTTTGTAATGCATTCTTATTTTACTTCTTTTCATCTTTCACCCCTTTCCAGCCTAGTGGGCTGTATCCTCTATCTCCCTATGGAGTAGAGGATCGGTCTGCAACAGCTGGAAGTATGTGTTGCTTTGAGTTAAGAATGTGTTGTTCTTTGAGTTAAGAATGTGTTGCATGGTTTGTAAGCGTTCTTATTTTTCTTCTTTTCATCTTTCACCCCTTTCCAGCAAAGTGGGCTCTACCTCCCTATGGAGTAGAGGACCGTTCTGCAACCTTTCCTATTCTCTCCGACTATTTTTCTGACTTGTCGGCAGTGGCCGGCGAGATGATGATGGTGAGTCTTTTTTTCTCTTTTTCTGAATGAATGTTAACCCACGAGTGATAGGTGTTGCTACTTACTTAACCCCTTAGTCTATTCTCTTAACCCCCTACTCTTTCCTTTCTCTCGGGCTAACCTTAGAGTGGATCTTAGGGTCTTTGTTAGCCTAGCTTCTGTAGATCTGTAGATCTTTCCATCCCAGTGTACTACAACATATTTTGGAGGGACAAATTTACTCTTAACATCTTGTGCCACTTCACGTCGATGTAATACTCTCTGTCTCACTGTAGTTGCCTTGGAGATGTTAAATTGGTCAAGATCCACCGGTGGAACTGCTGATCGCACGACTGCACTGACAACTCCAGCAACCTAATAAAAATAAGATACACAACATTTTTAAGAGAAGTAATTGTACAAACAAAGCCAACTCATGTAAATTGATTGTACTGATATACTGTATATGTTATACGAAAGTAGATCAACCATTAAACAAACCTGATTGTTGGACAGTCGGAATCGATCGGCCATTTCAATAATGGGAGTACATCTCAGAAGCTTACGAGGCAGATTCTGCTTACGAGGCAGATTCTGTGGAAGCTACAGAATGAAGGCTCGCATCTTTGGAGTGTCGGGCTATCTTATTTTCTTCTCGTCTTAACCTTTCTGCTTGTTGTTTTCTCTTTGTGCTAAACACTTTGTTATTCCCAGACATTGTACTAAGTCTTTCTGAACGTTGTTCTATATAAAACCTGATATCTTCGTCTTTATCGTATGCATTTAGGAATCTGTTGAATTTGATTTCTTCGATCGCATCACCTGCTCCGATGTCCCAAAGTCGATCAAGTTTGCCCGTAAACAGCTTTCTCTTTTCTCCAGGGTCAGATTCCCTTTTCCTGTTTCTGTTTAGCGCATTCCACTCACCCCACAAAGCTTCTCGCTTCTTGATACAGTTGCATGGCCACATTGTCTTAATTCTAGCCATCGCCCAGAATGTAAGAACATTGTCAACAGTTATTTTGACCGCTTCTCGCCTATTACAGCACTTTTCGTTAACGTAAAAGAAATAACTAAGAACTTCTCGGGCAGTTGGCAATTTCGAGCCGCAGATAGAGTGTTATATTGTTATTCAATTATATGAAACATGCATATAATCGTCATCTGTACAATAAAGAACAATGTTTTTAGCTACGTTTTGTTATAGAAAATGGCCTTGTGGTCGCCCACAAAATATAAAAAAACAAGAATAATGGAATACAGAAGAAAGCATGCGACACCGCCATGATTGAAATGTTTATTAAATGATATACAAATCAAGCAATAAGTGCCTTATTATTATAAATTAAATTATACAATTAAATTTGTGAACAAATGAATGTTATATTAGTAAATTGCAGTGCTACCATTATTGCGAATCACTAAATTTCCCTAAATTGCTCTAAATTGAAGAAAAACTGAAGTTTCCTGAAATCCGAGAAATTCAACCTCGATGAGGAACCCTTAAACAAATTTTGATTTTGACAAAAATGGTATCAAAGAACTTCTATTGACTTATATAATACCATCACCTATACATTTCAAACTTTTGGTTTTTTTTTAACCACACTAGTGTACATGCATATTCACTCGCGTGACTTTATGAACACCTTGTATGATTCTCTGGGAAATAATAGTTCAGATATTAAATTCGTTCATTTCTCCGAAGGATTTTCAAATCTAGAACATGGGAATGAGAAAAGGTAAAAAGTTGAAATTTGAGTTGAGAAACAAAACGTCACTATGAATTAACTTTGTTAATTATTAAAAGCAAACAAGCAATCAAGGTTAATTATTTAAAGAGACAAAGATATTCCAAGCATTTTATACCCATACAAGTCATTAAAGATTTTGGATATAAATTTTAACTGATATTCTCTCTATTCATACCTCATTTGCAGTATAGAATTATGGAGGCCGCGTAGAAGTGAAACTTTTTCCTATTATTATTATTATTATTATTATTATTACGTGGAAAATAGCGTCTTGCAAAACCAGTATATTTGGTAATCATTCAAAGAAATTAAGGCGTGGCAAAAGGCTATTTCTCTACCAAGAGTAATTTTTTTTATTTTTATTTTTTTGGCAAACTTTCCTCCGCAGCGGTACATATATATATATAGCAGTGTGCAATTCTACAGTTCTTTATTTTTACTCAGTTATCCGTGATTGAGGAGCAGTCCATGATCACAAATAACTCGATTTCATGGTTAACTCGGTATATCCCACTGGTGGATGGGTGGTGCAGCCGCTGCTGCCCGCCACCACTGACTGGCCTCCCACCTTGCTCGCCATCACATACAGTATTATTCTATTGAAGAATGATATACATTTAAGTAGTGTGCATTCACCACAAAACGTAAAGATTACCCTCTCCCGAAGACTGTAACCCCTCCCTCTGCTAACATCATTGCTAATATTACTTATCTTTAGTAGCGCGGAGAGAAACTGACTGAGACGCGTTGTGGTAGGCTGGCGGGAGTAAGATGTAAACAAATCACGGCTAACTAAGTGTCATGGCCATGGATAACATCACAATTAGTAAATCACGGTTAACTCAGTGTCATGGTCACGGATAAGTGCACAATTAGTAAATCATCGTAAACTCGATTCGCGGTTGAGTGAATCACGGATAACCGGGTGAGTAGTGTATTTTATTTTGCATATTCCTTCTTCCAGCACATTCTGTTCGCCTTTTCTTCCCTTTTTCTTACACTGAACTGCGTTCATTACGTTCATTACGAGTAAATGAAGATTAAAATATCATTTTTGCAGAGAAAAATGAGAGGGTTCCTCGAATGAAATGAAACTTCGGTACTTGAAGGCAATACCTTAAAAATTATTTTCAGATTCTGAAAGCAGTGAATCCATTTGGGCTGCAACGCCGTCATTTGTGTTGGGACTAATCTGAGTTGCAGAGTGGGGCTCTCTTTCTACGTGGATTATTCTATTTTTTTTTTTTGTACATTTTTCCCCCTCTTTTCTCTTATTTATTCCGTTTAGTTTATTCCTCCTTTATTCTTTTCACGTTTTCTTTAAGAAAAGTATATATATATATATATACACACTGCATATATTTAGGAATAGACGAGGAAGCTGTATAAAGCTGATCCACATAAACTTTACTTGCCAAAAGCGATCCAATTAGTATTAAATTAAACTTTGGGTAAGGTTAAGTTACGTTAAAATTAAGTGAAGATTAGTTTTAAACCTTTGATTTTGTCCAAGTGGATATACACAGTATATGAGGCGCTCCGGACCACAAGCTGCCAAGCGCCAAAATTAAAAAATGGGGGGAAAATGCAGTTAAAGTTTATCAACTTGCAAAATACCATAACTTTTGAACCAATAACGACATTTGATTGATTTCGACCATACATACATGTCCACAATCTGTTCCCTGACTCACCCACGGGATAGAGGAAGGGTGGGGGAATATAGTTAACTGTATAAATAACTCAATTCTGGTCCTACTGCCACTTGGCAGGTTGTGGTCCGGAGCGTCTCATATGTTGCAGAAAACTTCCATAAACATTTATATAAATTAAACTTGCATAAAGTACTTCACATGGAGTAGAATTTGCATAATGTCAACACGTATGCGATATATATATATATATATATATATATATATATATATATATATATATATATATATATATATATATATGTGGGGAGTTACGGGGTTTAGAGTAAGATTAGGGACCAGTTTCTCCATTATTTTCCAAGTGTAAATAATGGTGTATTTCTCTCTTCTCCTTTCCAGTGAATATAGGTCTAGTTCGCGTAACCTTTCCCAGTAATTTAGTTCTTTGCACCCATTGATCTTAGCTGTGAAGCTTCTCTGACTCCCTTCTAGCTGTCTAATGTCTTCTTTTTTATATGGGGATGTTAGGACCGAGCAGTATTCCAGTTTGGGTATGATCAGTGTTTGCAGTAGAGGAATCATTATATTCCTATCCCTTCGTCTAAGGTTCTCAGTATCTGCCCAGTTATTCTCTTTGCTCTGTTTACTGCTATCTTATTTTGTGTTTCAAATTTCGCATCATCAGTCATTACAACCCCTAAATCTTTTGCGCTAGAATTTTTCTGAATTTCCTGTCCATTTGGTGTATAATATTCCATGGACTTTAGGTTTTCTTTTTCCGTACCTTAACAGCTAAAATTTCTCAGTGTTAAACTTCATATTGTTGTCTTCCGTCTACTTGTATATTCTGTTCATGTCGGTTTCTAGAGAGCCTATATCTTCTGGGTTTCTTATTTTTCTACTGATCTTTGTGTCATCAGCAAAGGATGTTACCGTGCTGTCTCTGGTAACGTCCTCATCTATGTCAGTTAGCATGATTATGAAGAGTAGTGGAGCTTATACTGTTCCTTGTGGTACTGAGCTGAGGATCTCTGATTCTGATGAAGATACTCCTTGTACTGTAACGACTTGCCGCCGCTCACTAAGGAAATTATATATCCATTTCCCTACTTTTCCTGTTATTCCCCTATATTTCAGTTTATGTATTATGATTCCATGGTCACACTTGTCGAACGCTTTGGCAAAGTCTGTGTATATTACATCATAGTTTTCATTGCTTTAAAGTGCATCAATAATGTTGTTGTCGTGTTCCATTAGTTGTGATAGGCATGGTCTGCCTGACCGAAACCCGTGTTGGTTATCATTGAATTTTTTTCTGAGTTTCCAAAAAGTCATAGATTTTCTGTCTAACTATTCTTTCCTTTCAAATATTTTAGTGAGATGAGACGTAAGCGACACTGTCCTATAGTTTTTGGCCTCGGGTCGATCTCCTTTATATATTGGGACTATGTTCGCGCTCTTCAGGATGATGCCCGGTATTTCTCCCGTGTCTAGTGATCGTCTCCATATCCAATATAGGGGCTCAGCGATTGCATTCTTGCAGTTTTTGATCAGTGCGGCATTCCATTTAGCCGGTCCTGCCGCTGAGTGTGCTTTTAGTTTCCCTATAGCTTGTGTAATATCATCTGTCGTAAAGTCGAAGTCCGTTATACTTTCCCCTTGTAGTTCTTCTTCAAAGAACGCGTTTCTATCGCATATCAGTTTGTCAGTTTTTGGGATATTGAAAGATGATTCGTACTGAGCTCTTAATATTTCAGATGCTTCTGTTATATCATCAGATAAAGCACCGATCTCGTTTTTCACAGGTCCGATAGTCACATGGTTTTTCGACTCCCTTTTTTGCAAAATTATAGAAGCACTTTGAGTTAACCTTTATCGCTTCTATAGCGTCGTCTTCTTCTTTTTCTGTATGCTTCTCAATTAGTTCCTGTATGACGTCATCAATACTCTGCAGTTTATCATTTAATATTTTTCTGATGTTGTTATCTTTACAGTTACTTAATTTTGCACTCACTCCTTTTCTCTTTCGGAACAATGACCTCTTTTGTCTCTCGAACCTGCTTCTCTTTCCTCTTTGTTGTATTTTTGGGACATGTCTTTCTACAATTTCCAGCTTCTTCTCCTCTAAAGTCATTAGCATCTCTTCCGTTGTCTTGGCCTCGAAAATGGTTTTCCAATCTATTACTTCCATGTTGGATGCAACACCTTCCCAGTTTATAGCTTTGGAGTGAAAATTAAAAATTTCGAATTTGCTTCTTTCTGTTGGTCGTGTTCTTTCCTTTCCTGTTCCTTTTATATTGGTTATTTCAACAATGTTGTGATCCGATATTATAGTTGGGGATATTTTTACATTATCAATTAGGTTGCTGTTGTTTGTGAATAGGTTTTTTTTTGTGTGTTTTCTGTTATTTCTTGTGTTAACATAAATTCATCAGCTAGAGCTAGTAGCATTTTTACCTGCTCCTGGTCTTCCCGTGTGCCCTCCTTGTCCTGGTGTATACATATATTTTTTACTATCCTTTTATATTTCATGAATGGGAAATTAAAATCACCATAGAGAAAAATATTTGGGGTTGAAGAGTAGATCTTTTACCCAGTTTCTTACATCTCCATTGGAATCTGAAAATTTGGAGGTTGGCGTGTTTGGGGGTCAGTACATTACAATTAGTACCATATTTAATTTTTCTACTTTTGCTGCTACACATTCTATGTAGCTGTTTGAAGTACTTATAGTCATTTCTGCCACATGCCTTTCGCGTGCGTAAATAGCACATCCTCCTTTACGTCTCACTGTTTTGTCGGCTCGGATTATGTTATAGTTGTCAGTTTGTATTTCTTTTTTGTCAACACAGAACTCACAGTTTCCACAGTTCGCCTGACAGTCCTTTAGATGAGTTTCCGTGAGGCATGCAAAGTCTGCTCCGGCTTCTTGCATGAGTCCTTTCAGGTATAAAACTTTGTCCGGGGAATGATTTGATTTAAGGCCCTGAATGTTGGCTAGGATTATTTTTATTTTTTCTCTGTCATTTTCGCATACAGGTGGTTCCGATTCGTTTTCCAATCGTGGTGCCGGTTTCGTTGCCTTGTGGTCACCCGAGAATTTGCCTCTTTTTATCTTTGTCGGTGACTGTTGTCCCGATAACGCATGAAGTGTCTTTGTGCCTGCCTTCTGTCCGGCTCTCGGATTCCTATATTTGTCAGCTGACTTTGTATTTGCTAGATAGTATTTAGCAGCTGAATTGTGTTAGCTACATCTAAAAAATTGGTACCCTTCTTTGATGTTCGTTTTTCCTGTTCACCCGTTGTGTTCCTTTGAGGGTGGTGGTAACGGCATTTTTGTCCATATTTGCACCTCCCATATCTTGCATAGGTGTTGCAGACAGTAAGATGGTGGAACTTGCACTTCTTTTCAAATTTGCAATATCCACTTGTGTAATGTGTGTTCCATAGTGTGGGATGTGCATAGATGCATTGCCCATCCCGATATCTGCAGTTCCCTTTTGCGTAGTATTTACATACGGTATTTTCTACGCTTCTACTCCTTGTTATCTTAATATTTTAAATGTTCTTAATTTTGGTATTATCATTATCATTATTATAATATATATATATATATATATATATATATATATATATATATATATATATATATATATATAGTAATACCCACCAGAGATATGTAAAACATTCTTCACTCTTTAAACGGCGCAAACGTTTCTGAAAACACATATTCCACCATCAAGGTTAAAATAATAAAATACAAAAGAATGTGAGTTAAGATAACGAAGCTGAAGTTAAAAAGTAAAACTTATAATTAAAATTACAACAAAAAAGAAAGACGAGAACAGACATTAAATATAATTATAAAATAAAGACAAATCAGATATCTAAATTGAAACAAAGGAGTTCAACCGAAGATTCATCAGAGTTGAGATTCAGTTTATGGGATCATCTGAAGATCAGGGCCCCCATGTATTCTTGTTTTTTGCTTTACAGTACCAAATATAATAAAAAATTAAATTGAATGCCCGGTTAGGTCAACTGTACGCCCTTGACGATTGGTTAGGTTAAGTCGTGATATTTTCGTTAGTTTTAACGAAGATATATCATTTGGTAATTGAGGCTGGGGGCCCTGACCTTCAGGTGATCCAGTTTATGTTTAAAAATAAATAATGATTCTATGATTTTAAATTTTAAATCAGAATTGCTACCAGCGGGAACACTAAAATTTTACTGTAAAATTGGGTGGTCTTTATTATGCGCGCGATTGTATATGTAAAATTTGGTTGGTTTGCTGAAAAGTTGATTTGTACGAAATGACTTGCCAAGGTGTTCGAAGATACGGGATTTTTGGTGTCTTTTAGTTTTACTTATATACGACCCCATACAGTGGTCACACTTATACTGATAAACTATGGAGGATCTTAGGCGTGTAGGAACAGTATCTTTAAATTTAAACAAATTAAGAACTGATCTGTCGGAGTGAGAATAATTCTGATACGTACAGTACGGTAGTTGAGAACAGAAATCTCTAAGCAATTTCAGAAGTTTGTTCCTCATATTGAAACTTAAAGTCCACGTGTAAAACAAAATAAAGTATAAGATGTCTTTAGGGACCATGATTATGTCCCTAGTTGTGGGGTTAATTAAACTGTTTAAACCCCTACCAATTGGAGTCTTCCACCAGTCTCATTGGGAAATCATACGTGGTAAGAGCCCGTTTTATGAATTCTAATTCATCATGAAGCCTAAAGAAATCTGAGCAGATGTTAAAAACTCTGTTAATTAAAGTTCAGATTAAATTTCGTTTGAAATTTAAGGGGAATAAAAGATAAGATATTGGTTGTGAAGCGAGAGAAAGTGAGTTTGCAATAAATCGAGGTTTCAAAGGAGGACTGAGTTTTTGTTATTTTGATGTCCGGAAAGGACAATGAATTATCAGATTTAACCTCAGAAGAAGATTTAGTATTGGAGTGCTTAGAGTTGAAATAATTTAGGAAATAATTTAGGAATAAGTGAGGGAAGCTATATTTATGGGACCTCTTTGCGAGTGACCCGTTGCCCACGTCGGGCTAGCATCATGAAAAAGAAAAACTATGGTATTTGTCATTTACCATTACTTATTCGGACTATAGTGGATTTAATTATCCCAGAAGAGTTCCTTGTTCCATGCACGGTCTGTGTGTATCATAAAAAACTCAGGGGACCATTCTGAGTTCATTCCCATATATATATATATATATATATATATAATATATATATATATATATATATATATATACATACTGTGTATATATAGAAAGAGAGAAAGCAGCGCCTGACAAAAATACTTTTTTTGAAGAGGAATTAAATGGAGAGTGTATAACTAATTTTGATTTTACCCCAGAAGATATAGCGAGAGCTATAGAACAAATGAAATTATATTCAGCTGCAGGTCCGGAAAAATGGAATGCTTTATTGATTAAAAACTGTAAGAATGAAATAGCTACACCCCTTTATTGGATATGGAGAAGATCCCTGGGCATAGAGGAAATACCGAGTATACTAAAAAGAGCGAACATTGTTCCTGTATATAAAGGGGGAGGGGGAATAGGTCTCAAGCAAAGAACTACAGACTGATGTCACTGACATTATATTTCACCAAAATATTTGAAAAATTAGTCAGGGAGAAAATATATGACTTTTTGGAGACAGAAAAAATTCAATGAGAACCAGCACGGATTCCGATCAGGAAGATCGTGCCTATCACAACTAATAGAGCACTATAACAACATCATAGACTCACTTGAGAGCAATCACAACTACGATGTAATATACACGGATTTTGCTAAAGTATTCGATAAGGGTGATAACACATAATAGCACATAAAATTAAACATATGGGAATAACAGGCAAAGTGGGTAAATGGATCTCCAACTTCCTCAGGGAATGTCAGCAAGTCGTAAAATCCATGGTATATCATTATCAGAACAGGGAGCACGCAGCTCAGTTCCATAGGGGACAGTATTAGCTCCACTCTTATTTATTATCATACTGACAGACATAGACAGTGAAATAGCCGACAGCAGTATAGTAACATCATTTGCTAACGATACAAAGATCAGATGAAAAATTGGCAATGCAGAAAGGTTGAAAGCCCTACAAAGGGACAAACAGAATATGCAAGTGGTCAGAAGACAATAACAGGAATTTTTGACACCGAGAAATTTCAGCTCTTGAGATATGGAAGAAATGAAGACAGTTTACAGACAGCATACTATGCCCCAAATAGACAGGAAATTCAGAGAAACACGAAAGCAAAACATTTAGGGGAAGTAATGACCGATGATACAAAATTTGAAACACAGAATTAGATAGCGATGAACAAAGCAAAAAGAGTTACGGAACAGCGACTGAGAACCTTCAGAAGAAGGAATGAGAATGTAATGAACCTGCTGAAAACACTGAATATCCCAAAACTTGAATATTGCTCAGTCTTGATGACCCCATCCAAAAAAAAGAAGAAATCAATAAACTAAAGAAATCATCCAAAGAAATTTCACAGCCAAAACTGATGGCTGCAAAAAATTCAACTACTGGGAAAGATTACGTAAATTAAATCTATATTCGCTGGAAACAGATACACCATAATTTACATAGGGAGAATGATCGAAAAACTGGTATCTAACCTCAAACTGAACCCAGTAACCATCCAGACAACACTGGAAAATAGGAAAGGTAGAATGTGTAGTGTTCTCAAACTAAAAGCCAAACAAGGGTCACCCTCAATACTGAAGGAAAATAGCTTGGTTGTCAGGGGGCCAAGACTTTTTAACCGGCTTCCGAAAGACCTCAAGAACATGACAGGTATCAAAGTTGAAATCTTCAAAAGAAGACTAGATGCCTGGTTTAAGACGGTACCCGATGAACCAGGTGTGCCTGGCTATGTGCGATGGAGATCGCAAGAAAGCAAATCGCTCCTCCATCAGGCTAGGTCTAGAAGTGGGAACACCAGCTTGACCTTCGTGTGAAGAAAGACCGACGAACGGAACTTCTTTAGGTTTATTTGGTTTATCAAGTATACCGTGGAAAATTTTAATAGAATGCTGTTTACTAGAATTTACTAGAATTTTACTAGAATTTTACTAGAATTTACTAGAATTTACTAGAATTTACTAGAATGCTAAATTCCAGATTAATTATTTCCAAAATTGAAGTCCTTAAACCAATGATGGGACCCGTGAGAAATAAATGTAAAATTCACGAAACTGAAGTATAAATTATTACATTATCAATCCTAAATAAATTCTTTCCGGATATAGAACTCACCCTTGACATTTCATTATATGACTTTTTTTCTTTTTTATGCTTGCTAATCTTTAATTCGGGAACATGTACTACACTTTTACTACACTTTTTCTACCCCTTAGCCCTCAGATTTTATTATTTATTTGTTTTTTTAGAGAAAATTCAACAAAGATCTCTTTTTCATTGCATTAAACCTACTGAAGATAAACAAACCTGTTCACTTTACCATTTTGGAGCTCTGTCTATATTGCCGTTCAGGAAATTTTGATACTTGTCCGTTTTGACAAAGTTTGTATTTAGTTTGTTTTACTGTAACTTAGTCTAAATTAACCTTAGTGTAACCTAGTGAATAGGCTATAGTTAACTGTCAGCTATGATATAAATTAAAAATATTTTATGATGCGGTTGTAGTATAGAGTAAAATTAATTAGTCAGTGTCTTCCAATGTTATGCCATTTCTCACCATTCCTTTCACACTTTGGTCCTGAGATAAATTAAGTTAGATTACGTTAGACGTTACCGATAGGTGAGCATTCTGGCACCTATCCTGTTCCTCCTTTATATAAACGACTTCTAAGGTCACTAAATAACTCCTCCTGTTACCAGTATGCAGATGATACTTCAATCATAACCTCATAAAGACTTACTACCACTCCAAACAATCACCAACAATAACTCCAACGTGTTTATATATGACTTAATGCTAACAAACTATCTTTAAATATTAAAAAAAAACTATTTAAACCCTATTTAAACCCTATTTAAACCTACATATAAATTCAATCCCTGTTCAGGAAGTGTAATCGGTCAAATTTCTGGGAATTACGATCGATCCAAACCTCTTATTCAAAGAGCACACAGAAGATCTATGCAACAAATTAGCAAAGGTCTCATTCATAATTAAGAAAGAAGGTGCGGCACTCCCAAAACAGATTCTTTGATCCATATACGTTACCATGGTATACCCACACCTACAATACTGTATTGTACTTACGGAAGTACACGTCAGTTTTCGCTACAGCCCACTTTAACACAAGACAGTCAGACACGTACGATTACATCATAAAACTGAATTAGGCCTTATCCTCAACAGATCCAAACCTTTGGAATTCACTTGATCAAGAAACAGAACAATCTAGAACATTAAAAATCTTCCAAAGGAAACTGAAAGACAAATACATCAACCCATACAAGCCACAACTCTGTATCCCTGTTTTATTTTAATAACAAAATTAAGCTATATACTATTGTTTCCATCATAATAAATTAACCTATACTTCTAAGTAGAAAAACAAAAATAATAATAATTGGTAAAATAAAACCAAATATGCGCAAGATCAAGGCATGTTAAGGAACATGTTAAGGTTGTTAAGGTATTCATTTAGCAAGGTAATTAATATTCGATATTTAATTATATAATTATTTAATATTTAATTATATTTTAGCTTCTAATATCTCAATAAATGCGAAGGTATAATTTTAGCTGAATACCTATATATAATTATGTATAGTTATGTGAATGTGTAATCTTAGCTCAATATCCATACTGTATGTATTTATAAATATATGTGTATAGCTTACAACAGATAATCACTATATACTTTTCTGTCTCTATATTTTTTTAAACTAATGTACATAACTTCGCTACTCTGCATTATCTAATAAGATTTACCTTCTAACTCCATTCTGACAATAAAGCATAAAATTTGCTTGTTAATGGTTGTTCTATGCTATGTAAGTATATAAAGGCATTACCGTCCCATTTATCTGAATGTATAATGGGCATGTGTGTGTGTGTGTGTGTGTGTGTGTGTGTATATTTGCTTATTTATGGCATGTACCTGCATATGTGTATGTGTCTGTATATATATATATATATGTATGTATCTATGGACATACAGCATGTATATTTATGTGTATACATATATACTGTTGTGTGTGTATATATAAATATATATATATATATATATATACACCTGTATGTGCATGTATGTATGTGTGTATATATACACACGTCACATACATTGCTTCCTGTAGCAAATGATGTGCACCATCAACATGTATAAATACAATAATAAATTGTAATCTTGATATTATTATTTTTGTTGTTGTTGTTACTATTGTTTTATATTGTTTACTATGCTACGTATGCTCAGGAATGCATTATCTGTCGCACTATCATTGCGATCAAGATCAGGGCCCCAGCCTTCTTTAGTTAGCCTTATAAGGCTAACTAACGAAAATATCACGACCTAACCTAACCAATCATTAGGTCAACTGTACGCCCTTGACGATTGGTTAGGTTAGGTCGTGATATTTTCGTTAGTTAGCCTTATAAAGCTAACTAAAGAAGGCTGGGGGCCCTGTTCTTCAGGTGATCCTAAGTTTGTAGTTATTGATAACACTGGTCAACACTCATTTTATTGCCAATCATATTAGAGTGATTTTGGGGTAACTTTGTGGTGCTGATTCCGAATATGACATCGGTTTTGCTAGATTGGCTCTAATTTATGAGATAATTGGTACCCCCATTGAAACACGTAAAAATGCAAAAAATTTAATGTTCAGGCGGAGCCTACTTACAAATCGCATTGAAATTGTCTCAAATCATACAAAAGTAAACACATGAAATACATAATGGCATTTTATTCGGTCTCACCATCTAGAATGTTCCGGTAGTTTCCCATATGCACGCGTTATGGTTACGTTTCCTATTAATTGAGGGTATTCATTATCTCAAGAACTAGAGCCAAATCGGAAAAACTACTTTCATTTTGGAATTCAGCAACCCCAAAATACCCTAAATTCGTACGAATTTCCTTGGCAACGAAAAAAAAAAAAATTTTTGTTGACCTGTGTAATAATTAATGCTCAAATGAAAGAAAAATTACTAAAATAGTTAGCATGCATTTTATTAAACATAAGTTACATAGTTTCCTTTTTCGTTTCCGAAACAGTGAATTGCGGGGAGTATTTCCTTGGAGACACGATTTCGGAAACGTTTCGTTAACGATGTTTTAGTAACCAAACAGTCCTTACTAGAGGCAGTTTTTCAAACTATCGAACAGTTTCCGTTTTCGTTTCCGTAGCCTAGTGTAAATCGGGTATTACGTCACATGCAAATTTTTTAGGAAGTTTACAGTCAGTTGGTTGGAACTGTATCATCGGTAAATTAAATGAAACACTAATTCCATCAGAACTGACGTAATTTCGGTTCTCTCTGTCGAGGTTTCATAACTAAACTAAGCCACTTCGGTTCCGTGTACCACCAATCATAGATAAGATAAGATCACTTGATGTTGAGGAGGTAGCTAAGTTTTTCATACCATCAATCAAGTAGTTATTCAAAGTTTTGATCCATTAAATCAAAGGACCTAAATGTTTATGAGGGTTTTGAAATTAAAGTATAGCAGTGTATGTCGATTTTCAAGCAAGTTAGAAGGAGGTAGAGACGAGAGACACTGAATAATTTGGTCAGGAACGCATCAAGTCAGGGTCTCTTTTATTCCTTTTATTCCTAACCATATTCCTCTTTTATTCCTAACCATATTCACTTTGTTTTTCGGTCATTTATTTAAACAGCATAATTGTTTCAGCTTTAAAATAATCAGAAAACCAAGACATTGGAAAGTATGGTCTAATGTTACATGAGACCCTGTATAACTGCCAACGTTTTATTTATCTGATGTAATCCAGGCCAGATGATTCATCGTATTCCATCACCCACTTCGGATACTTGAAACCCGTAACAATATTATTTCTTAATTAATTCCACTCAAATTTATTTTTCTTCAACATATTTTGCCTTCCCTTTTAATAGCAGCAATGCTTCAGCAACATGGACCAACAAAGGCGTGAAGTTATGGGATGGTTGAAAAACATGCTGGACAGAAGAACAAATAAAACAGTAGCAAAAAAAATAAATTTTATTTATTTTTTGTTTATAAACCTTTATTTATATACTAGCAGAGACCCACAAAATATTTGCTGTCAAATTAGCATCTTTATTGCAACATTACTTCTCTAAATACAGGATTTCTGGTTATTCTTTCACCGAAGACTTTAACAGAATCAAAACTTATCACTCTAGAAAAAATTACATAAAACTGTCCATGTGTAAAAACAGGCTTAGGAATATAAATACAAAATATCTGCGGTCAAATTAGTATCTTTATCAAGGCAGCCCGAGAGCAATGCATCAGAATTATTAAGACACTATGCCAATTGTAAGGAAATTTGGGAAGCCGGATCTGTTTATTACGTTTATTTGCAATCTAGGATGGACTGAAATTGGTGAAAGCGTTGGAACTTACACTGGTCGACAAAATCGAACTTTTTCTCTCACCAAAGATGTATACACACTTTTCTAGACCAGATTTGTACGCTGATTCCAAATATGTTTTCGAGTTTCCTCTAGCACATCTAGTTATCGAAATATGACTGGTGTTAATTTCAGCACAATTTATCGTAAAAGTACACCTTTATTCATAAAAAGAAATGTACACCAACCTAAAAACGTTGCGAGTACGATTTTCTTTTGTAAATCTTGTCCGGATCGTCGCGATACAACATCCAGCAGTAGTCTACCAGCACACTTTCGTTCCAGAAACCTTGGTAGCGATTTTCCATTGACTGGATGTCTTGATGGAAGCGTTCCCCCTGTTCGTCACTAACCGCGCCAAGGTTTTCGGGAAAGAAATCTAAATGCGAATGTAAAAAATGTATTTTTAAGGACATGCAGGAGACTTGTGGTTACCAATGTTTTTAGTTCAAAGGCATTGAGGCTTTCTTCAAAGCCTTCATCCTGCAGAACCTCATCATTTGGGGGCCCCACTAAGATTCCTTTCTTCAATTTCGCAGCACTGATGTTTGTAAATTTCTCAACAAGGTATCGAAACCCTCTCGAATTCGCTTACCCATCGCTTTCACAAAATTTTTCATTAAGCCGAGCTTAATGTGGTGAGATGGCAGAAAAATCTTCTTTGAATCAACTAAACGAACACACTGGACACTGCCCGTTCCTGGCTCGTATGTGCTTCTTTGACGCCAGTCACGTCTGATGTAATGATCCGCGGTAGCACGGCTGTCCCATAGGCATAGGAAACAACAGTATTTCGTGAACCCTCCTTGCATGCCCATTAACATACCAATGACTTTGAGATCACCACAGATATTCTATTGATGAGTGCTGTATTGGATTGCTTCGAGTAGTATATTCATGTTATCGCACGTCTCCTTTAGATGAACGATGTGGGCGATCGGGATGGACGGCTTTAAGTTCCCGTTATGCAGGAGAACCGTTTTCAAGCTTCGCTGTGAGGAATCAATGAAGAGGCGCCACTCAGATGGTGTGTGTACTTGTGACAAGTTCTCGAAAAGTCCAATGATATCATAGCAATAGCAGAGCGGACCGTCTACTGTAAAGAATGTCGCCAAATCATGGTTTCGTTTTCGATAGTGATACACTCCGACATTCTTCTCAAGTAAGTGTTTCTGCTTGAGTCTCGAGGAGAGAAGTTCTGATTTCTCTTTGGAGAGGGCTAGGTCTCAATGAGGCCATTCAACTCGTTTTGGGTAAACCTCTCCAGCTTCGATTGCTCTTCGTCAGGTGTGTAGTCAAGATCGGCCGAAGGTCCCGCATTTCTGCTAATCGCACCTTCGTCGGATTCCCTTTCGTCTTCTAAAGAATCGAGTCCATGCTGTGGAGGTACCGGAATCGGCATGTCATCGTGAGGGATTGGTCTGATCGTGGAGTCTACGTTCGGCGATGTTTTGCTTGTTTTTCACGGAGAATCCAGATATGTTAACATTGCAAAAGTAACAATCGCCATGATGGTCTCTCGGCTCCCTCTATATCATGGGTATAGCGAACGGCATCGATTTTTTCCTTTGGTTCAACCAGTCACGTAATCCATTCGAACAAGTGGTACAGATAACATGTGGCGCCCACGCCTTATCTTGGTCGCCTAGTGGACAGCCGAAGTATAACCGGTAAGTTTTCCGAAAATCCATCGTGATTGTACGCCGTTGTGATTTAGTCGCGAACGAGCCGCACACGTAACAGAAATTGTTGGGGTGATTTTTACACTTTCGAGGCATGATGATCGATGAGTGGGTTGATGTAAATCACCTATAAAAAATAAAATGTGTAAGTGGGCGACACAAAACAAAACAAAACACAATACACACTAGACATGTGACTGTTACGCCAAAGAATAAAAGGGTGTACATGTGCAACGTTTGCAAATTTGTGGCCAGCAACTACTCTCACCTAAAATACCACAAGACAACCTGCGAAAAGCCTAGGTTGAAACGACAAAATGCCATACATGAGGGTACAGAAACGGTAAAGCAAAAACCTACACCTAAGCTGCAACGACAAAATACTCCGCTACATGTATAAATGACGCATATTATATCTTATATATATAGTATTATATATTAAGTTATATATAGTTATATGTCTATTATATATATTATTATATTATATATTGTATATAGAGTATTATACATTGTATATAGTTATATGTATATTATATACAGTATATTCTATATATCATAGTACTCGTATTATATTATATATATTATGATCGGTCTCATCTCGAAAACTAGACGTGCTGGAGAAAAACCGAAAACAGATTTGGAATCAGCGTCCCAACAGCTATCTAGCCCATCCATAATTATATATGATGGAAAAATACTAGTTGGCCAGTGTGATCAGAGACCAGAACATAGGCCAGATATTGTTGCAAGAGTTTTTTACATGAAACCTGAAGAGCTGCTTCATGACTTAACAATAAACTTAGGTTAAGTTAGGTTAGGTTAGTAATTTTCCTTGTTCTTGTACAAAAATGCAGTTGGCTTCCCAAGTATATGTTTTAGTGTTTTTATTGTTTTATTTATTATTAACCTAACATTTTTCTTCTATAAACTTTTTCTCCATCTGGCTTCGTTTAAAATTTGCGCATGTGCGCACGCGCCCGGTAAAGATTTTTCACTATAGTTCTCCTAAACAGACCAAAAGGAACATTTTTTCCTTCTATGAACCTTTTCTCTATCTGGCTTCGTTTAAATGTGAATGCGCGCACGCGTATGCGAACGAAAAAATAAATATCCTGAGAATGCTCCCACAACGGAGATCTTTCCAACGGTGTAAGGATGAGTGCCTTATGTTGAGCAGTTTCCGAGAAAAACGCCGGACAGACAAAAATCCAAATATGATAAATGCCCCTATTTTTATTTTCTTTCATAATGTACTCATGATTTGTATAATTAATATTTTGTTCAAGAATATTTTCTCTTATTATTTTCTCTTATTCTCTTTTCTTTTATTATAACATATGTAAGTTTACTTAAATTATTATAAGGTTTTATTTTATTTCTTATTGTTTTATACTTTCATACTTTTATTTAGATTTTTTTAGCATTTTCTTGTAGGTTGCAATATTCAACTGAGATTATAATTGCAAGTGCTTTTCTGTATTTCACACATATATATATATATATATATATATATACAGGGCGTCCCAAAAAAATGTATACACACTTTAAATAATTATAAAGGCAGTGTTTATTAAAATACATTTCATTTTCAAAATGTAATAGAATCTACAGACATTATTTAATTGTTTTGTCAACGCCTGTTTTCAAACTGACGTCCGTTCTGGTCCAGGCACTGCTGATAACGCGAAGCAATGGAATCGCAAACATCACGAAACATTTCGTTTGGTATTTGTGTGCATTCTCGTTCAATGGCTGCTCTCAATTCAGCGACTGTTGCAGGTTTTATAGCGTAGACTTTGTCTTTTAAGTATCCCCATAAAAAAAAGTCTAGTGGTGTGAGGTCTGGTGAACGCGGAGGGTATTCTACGAAACCCCTTCGTCCAATCCACATCCACATCGTGCCAAGTACCACTCGCAATACTCCACTCTTCGGTCCGGATCATCTTCATTAATAGCATGGACTAATCTTGGAATGTAACTTTTCCATTGACAGCGCTCAAAATGCGTTGGACAGACGATTCTGAGATTCCTACCTCACGACTCGCTTGCCGCACAGATTTTCTTGGACTTTGGTGATACGTTTCCAGTACTCTTTCTTGCTTTGTGGGGCTTGTCGATGTCCGTGGTCTTCCGGAACGCTTCTTGTGGACATTCTGAACAGTTCCATCGGCTTCAAACTTATCTCTAATTCGAGTGATGGTAAGTCGCGTTGGTGGATCTGTTTGAAACTCCCTCCTAAACTGTCTTTGTACTTCAACTGCGTTTTCACACTTCCAGTAGCATTTTAGAATGAATTTCCTTTGTTCAAAGCTTAGTCTGACTGCCATTATTAATTCTAATGGGTTTAACTTGGAAAGAAAGAAACATCAATTGAGCTATCAGCTGTTAAAGTGTGTATACATTTTTTTGGGACGCCCTGTGTATATATATATATATAGACATTGTATGAAATATAGAATATCACTTATATTTCTAATTATTTTATTTATTTATTTGTTTACATTTGGAGAGAGAAATACTGTATATTTCACAAACAAAGTTTAAAATTTCAAAGTGTGACTCGCAACTTTTAAATTATCTATGACTTTATACTTGACTCGGACATTATGTATCTTCATAGAAGGTTTGAAACTTAATAATTTGAGTTTTTATGAGGAGGGGTTTATTTTCTTTTAAATTTTTCACCCTATTTATGGATTAATATTTCCTTTTAACTCTTTCTCTGTATAAATGTGATGCCTGTAGCTTATGATCTTGGTTTCATAAGAAAGTGAGGGTTGGCCTACTAGCACTACCAAACATTTGAAACTGAAAGAAATTATTTGATTTGTTCTTAAACTATTAGTTCATAAACTACTATCTTTAATTAGATTTTTCCTTTCCATATTATTTGTACGCCTCTTTCTTAATTTTTTTAGAACGACAACTAAGCTTTTAGTTGTTTCACCGTGCAAAAGGCATTAACTACTCAAACTATTTATTTTAACTAAATACCAGTCATTATTTTACTTACTAGTTAGTTTTGTCTGAAGATCTCATTAAAGAAACTGTGTATCCTTTTGGTAAACGACCACTAAATTTAGACAAAATGCTAATGAACTTCGGAGCTATTGAAGAATAGGGACCCCAGCCTTCTTTAGTTAGCTTTATAAGGCTAACTAACGAAAATATCATGACCTAACCTAACCAATCGTCAAGGGCGTACAGTTAACCTAACGATTGGTTAGGTTAGGTCGTGATATTTTCGTTAGTTAGCCTTATAAGCCTAACTAAAGAAGGCTGGGGTCCCTATTCTTCAATAGCTCCTGAACTTCAGTAAGGATAATTAGTATTCAGTTATAGAGAAGATAGTGTAGGTGAATATGTTTCGCATTGTGAGAGAAATAATGGCAAAGTAAAGCCTAATTCCAGTTCAGTAGTGTAGACTATCGATTCTACGTGCAATTATTTTATGCGGTCCGGTTCTACGCGGGGAAAAAATTTAAACGAGTAAAATATTCTAAACTGTAAAATTTCAAATCTACACGGTTTGGCACGGAGTACGGAAATTCAACCTCACTTAGAGCACAACCAATCAGACCATAGTTTTGATGCCATTAGCCAATGTAAACAAAGATAAGGCGTATGGAGTGTTTGGTTGCATTATCCGATGCCGCAAGGCAATCACAGCGCTAGTTAGCGAGGCGGAGGAAGCAATACGTGGCATCCTTCACGTTCAGTGACATCCTCTTGACAAGTTCTACCCGGTCCGCTGTTCTCTGTTCTACATTTAAAGTTCGGAGCTATTAAAGAATAGGGACCCCAGCCTTCTTTAGTTAGCTTTATAAGGCTAACTAACGAAAATATCATGACCTAACCTAACAAATCGTCAAGGGCGTACAGTTAACCTAATGACTGGTTAGGTTAGGTCGTGATATTTTCGTTAATTAGCCTTATAAGCCTAACTAAAGAAGGCTGGGGTCCTTATTCTTCAATAGCTCCTAAAGTTCTACGCACTCCGTCGTGTGGCCGGCTTTGCAAACACGGGATTCCCGCATTTCAGCCGACACGAAAACACTAGCTTTTTGATGGTAGTGCGAGTTGAATTATTAGACAGCACAGATGTGCTTTGCGGGCTCCGGTTGGCGGTTTGGAACTCTCACACACAACGTAACAAGGTAAGAAATAAGAATATAAAAAAAAAACCATTCAGTTATATTGAAAATAAATGTCAGAGTTATTGAAAACTCTCAACTTGCCACTAAAGTCCTAACTCTATTTACTATTCTATCTGTTTACTGTCCTGTAATTAATGATAACACGATCACAGCTATAAACATCGATTCTAATTAGGTCGGTGAATCTTATATTAAATAAGTATGATAATTATTGTTCAAAGAACGAGGTCTGCAATTCCTAAATTTGAAGGTAAATCTGTTTTTTTAACGTTTAGTTAAATAAAAGAATGCTTTATGTATAAGGCTAAGGTAGTCCGAGGCTAGAAGTCGAGCCTAGGCTACTGAGGCCTTAATTTTAATCACTGATTTGTACAACTTATTAATTTCGGTTCTTTTATGAAGTTTGTACAGTTTCACCTTTAACCATAGCTTCCTATTGGTCATTATATACTAAATACTGAGGTCATTATGCAAAATTCGGCACCACTTACATCGAGAATAAAGACTGGAAATGTCAACGCTGCGCTGAGGTTGTTCGATAGTTATTGAAATGTTGAAATTGTAGAATTTTGCAGCCAAGGAATTCTGATTTTGTAGTGACATTTCAGGATAATTTCCTGAATTATATAAATGGGTGTTAACTTGAAATAAAAATTATGTTCAATTTACCAAATGTAGTTTAAATGAATTAGCAATAGAATGGCCTTTGGCCACAGTCCTTTTAATTGGGGGCCCATCAACTGTTTTCGCGTGGGGCCCAGACTTTGTAGTTACACCACTACTTCCAAGTGTCCTACATCGCTTGAAGGCCGCCAACACGCCAAGAAGAAAGGAAGCTGCTCCTTTGAGTCTAAGCTGGAGGTCTATAGAAGGGCGAGAGTCACGTAGCAATAACTCGCCAGCTCCAAGTCACTGAATCGACCATACGCACAATCAAGAAACAAGAGGAAAACATAAGGAGGGCAATAACAGATAACTTGAGTATTGGTGTTAAATCTCTCTAGCTTCTGTAGATCTGTAGATCCTGGAAACAGACGATATCGAGGAGAGAGTCATCACAAATGTTCTGACCCCTGAAGAAGCTCCTCAGATGACTGAAGCTGCCGCCGACGATATAGCAACGCCTCCAGACGAGATGCCTTTGTCAGCAATGAAGAAGTTTGTAGAGTTCATGAACTCTGGCATTGAAATTGCTGATAATGACCTCATTTTTGAATGGACATCAGGCGACATCTTTTACGCGAAGAAAGCCCGTGAATTTTACCTGAAAAGCTTCACTCTTCAGTTCAGTTTAATGAAAGTTTTTGTCATCCCTCGTCTTCATTACTTTTATTTAAGTGTGCAGTACTTGCGATAAAAAGGAATTTTGGTTCTTTTTATTTTTTTATTATTTTATGTACAAAATTCTTTGTCTTGGAACGTATCTATTTTTTTCTATAAGAATGTTAACAAAATTCTACGCGGTCCAAACTTACGCGGTGTCTTTAGGAACGTATCTCCGCGTAGAATCGGTCGTCTACTGTATTTATATATATCATGCATAATTCGAAGTGTAACAGATGTACAGGGTGTTCGAAAAGTCCCGTCACCCCCTAGAAAATGTACATATTTTAATACCATTTTTAATTCTGTGTGATTAATTGTATTTATATGTGGTAGGTGTAATTTAAGAAACGAGTCACTAGCAACAATTACTTTAATTACAGTAAATACAGTTACTAATTAGTTACTAATCAAGAATATCTGTGTGTGCACCATCATTTTCGCTTAATTCATTAACAAATGACGGGCGGTATGATTTCATGCCGAGATCTTTTGTCATATGATTTCTCATTGTGGACATGGGGACTGCAAGTTCTTGTGATCGTTTCCGAAGTGATGTTTTCGGTGAACGAGCCACCGATGCAATCACACCTTCACATTGTTCTGTTCGCGTTGTTGGTCTTCCCGACAACGGTCTGTCCTTGATGGAGCCAGTTTCAAACAGCTTTTTCTCCCAGCATAATACCGTCTTGTTTGGTGGTGCAGCCTTATTGAATCTTGTGTTGAAATCAATCTGGATATCGTGCATCGTTTTGCCAGTATGTGACCTTGCATGAGTCAATGTGCTGATCACTATCCTTTCCTCCAGAGTGTAAGTGGACTGGTCTGCCATTATTCACTCAACTCTAATACCTGGAAAAGAAAAAAAAGTTAATGAATCACATATAAATTCAATTAATCACACAAAAATAAAATTGGTATTACAATACAGGGCTATTGAAAATGATTCATCCGATTTCAACTGAGAATACTTCCGTACCTATCAACCATGCATCAACTGGGCATACACCACATGAAAGAGGAAATCTCCGAGTTTACAAGATCACCGCGAGAGGGCTCCAAAGTCACGCCGTGGCCTAGCCTAGCAACAAACAGTCAGTGTGAAAATGGCGTCCGCACAGCAGAAGGCGTTTTGTGTGTTGCAGTTTTCGAGCTGTAAATCGATAGTCACAGTGCAGCGTGAGTTTCGTCGACGTTACAGAACAGATCCACCGGGTGCTCAGAGCATCCGTGGTTCCCCACATCTTTGGATGAGCTCCGAACTCGCATTGTTACTGCCGTAGAGTCAGTGACAACGGACATGCTGGAGCGAGTATGGGAGGAATTCGACTATCGTGTCGACGTTGCTCGTGTAACTAGGGGAAGTCACACAGAGCATTTATGAGGTGAGAGACAAAATTTGGACAGTTTTTCTTTTGGTTGATATATCACAAATCACTCTGTATTTGTAACCTTAAAAAATATTCTCATTTGAAATCAGGTGAATTAGTTTGAATAGCCCTGTACGTATATACATTTTGTAGGGGGTGACGGGACTTTTCGAACACCCTGTACAAGTAAAATATGAATGTAATTCCTAAAATACATTTCAGTCGCATTAAAAAATAATAACGAGTTTATAAGTAAGAAGAAGAATCACATAATGTTATAATGTTTAAGACCAACAAACACCCTAGGATCCACTCATGGCTGGTCTACCTAACTGTGTTCGTAATTGTGCATTGTGTATGTCCTCCGTGGTGGCGGAGGGGACCTACAATTTTACGTGGGTTCCGAACCACAAGAACATAAGAAATTTATGTAAGAACTGCCTGTACATTGGCAACGACCAATTTTTACAAAACTAAATTATTATCAATTTAAAACTAATTAAATTATCGATTCAAAACTAAAGATAGAATCCTGGATCCAGAGGATCGAGTCATAATAGACTACTATCCACAAATATGTTACACTCTATATCTATTTACAACCGACATGCAAATATATCAGATCCAAAGAATCCAGTCAATTTCATTACGGTATCCATCAATACTAGTGCCTTGCCAACAAAAAATAAGTCACGGTCCATATCGATTGCGGACCAAGTCAAAATTTACCACCATATATACATTACAATATATATACTTAGGAGGAAAAGTGTAGGTGTGGCTATAAAGACTGGACAGTAATGTGGAAATGTGTGTGCACCCATTTTGGGTCTCCCATTTAAAGGTGTTTGTGGGGCAAGTGAAGATCATGAGTTTTTCAATACCTCACAGTACTATGGGGGGCACTGCTCGGCAGAGGAATCTCTTTAAATGGGGTGTGTAAGGACAGAGAGTATCCCCTCACACAAGATGCTGCCTCCCTATATCCCACAACACTTGTGTTGAGCTGTGGGATCTATCACCACAAAGCCTTAATTTTACTACCTTAAACTATACCCAATCGATCAACATATGCGTCTAATCGATTTTTAAACATGTTTATAGACGTGCTACTAATTACTTCTACCGGTAAACTATTCCAGCTATTTACTATTCTATGCGTAAAAAAGTTTTTGGCAACTGCTGTCTCGAACCTTCTACTTGTCAACTTACACCCGTTATTTCTAAATCTATTATATTGAGATATTTCGAAAAAGCTATCTCTATCTACGTTATCGAACCCATTCATAATTTTGAAAACCTGGATTAGATCACCCATTAGCCTCCTAGTCTCGAGTGTAGTCAATTTTAACTACTTAAGCCTATCCTCGTACGACTTTGACCTAAGCGACGGAATCATCTTAGTTGCTCGTCTTTGAACTCTTTCGATTTTGTCTATATCTTTGCGCATATGCGGATTCCAAAATTGGACCGCGTACTCCAAATGGGGTCTAACTAATGATTTATAAAAAGGAACTATAATATCGCGCGATTTGTACTCAAAATTTCGAGCTATAAAACCTAACACTTTGTTCGCCTTATTGACCGCTGCTGTACTTTGTTTCGCTACTTTTAAATCACCAGTGACTATAACTCCTAAATCTTTTTCCTGCTCTACGCTTGTTAAATCTTTCCCTGACATACTATACGTAAAGTTACCGTTACGCGAACCTATATGCAAAATTTTGCACTTATCAACGTTAAACCTCATTTGCCATGTGATTGACCAATCAACGATTTTATTCAGATCTTCCTGGATTTTACCTCTATCTTCGTCATTTATCGCCCTACCACCCAACTTCGTGTCACCCGCAAACTTTGAAACTGTACTGACTAGGCCGACATCTAAATCGTTAATATATATAAGAAAAAGCAAGGGGCCCAATACAGAACCCTGAGGAACGCCACTCGCTACATTAGCCCAACACGACTCCGCTCCATCAACGACCACCCTCTGTTTCCTACCTCGCAACTACTCTTCTATCCAATTTATTATTACACCCCTGATTCCATGAGCCTTAGTTTTTTCAATGAGTCTTTTGTGCGGCACGGTGTCAAACGCGTTTTGAAAATCTAAATACACTACATCAACCGCCCGATGTCTATCGTAAACGTCAACCACGCTTTGGACAAATTCTAAAAGATTAGTTAAGCAAGATTTGTTTCGCCTAAAACCGTGCTGCGTATTTCTAACTAGTTTATGCAATTCTAAGTGTTCGACTATACGGTCCCTAATTATTGATTCCAGTAGCTTACCTACAACAGACGTTAAACTGATTGGCCTATAATTTCCCGCCGCACATTTATCGCCTTTCTTAAAGATAGGTGTTACGTTTGCTAACTTGAAATTATCTGGTACGCACCCCTCAGAAATAGACGCATTAAAAATCTTTGTTAACGGCACAACAATGCTATCTTTTAATTCTTTTAGTTGTATGGGATATATGGAATCCGGCCCCGGTGATTTACACGTTTTCATTTTATCAATATAGCGCATTACTTCCCCTTCACTAACCACGATATTATCCAAAATATTACCATTATCAAAAGGTATTATGTCTATGACCGTAGGGATATTCGTTACATCTTCTATAGTAAAAACTGACGTAAAAAATTCGTTTAGCAAGGTAGCCATTTCCTTGTTTTCAGAAACTAGATCTCCGTTTACATTTTTCAAAGGCCCCAAGACACTCTTTACTGGATTTCTATTGTTGACGTATTGAAAGAATCGCTTGGGTTTTCTTTACCGTCACGAGTTATGGAGATTTCAAATTCGCGCTTGGACTTTTTTATTACACTTTTCGCTTCACGCCTTAGAGATATGTAGTTGTTTCGTAACCACAAATTGTCTTTATCGCACTTATGTAGCCTATAAGCCCTATCTCTACTCTTTATAATGTCTCCTAGTCTAGAAGTAAACCAGAAGGGCTTGTTGTTTACTTTCGCACGCCTAATTTTGTACGGTACACATTCCTGGCCTCACCGTTGACGAATCGTTGGGCGGGAGTGATCACGGTCTGATTAGGTTCCGCGTGCGCGTCCCTCGGGTGAAGCGTAGTAACTCGAGAGGCAGTAAGCTCGATCTCCGGCGGGCGGACTTTGTTAGCCTCAGGGATAGCGTATGTGAGATGGGGTTAGAGTCGGCGGCGATGTTGAGCGGGTGTGGAGTGCATTCCGGGACGAGTTTATGGTGCTGCAGTCTGCTGCATACCCTCAAAACCGGTTACACTTGCTTCAACGCAGCCTAAGTGGTTCAATCGTGACATCGCTTTGGCTATCCGAAATAGGAAAGTAGCGTAAAGGAGGGCGAAGGCCAATCGTTCCCACGAGAACACTGAAGCGTATGTCCGCCTGTGTAGGGAAGTGAAGGCGAAGGTTAGACTAGCGAAACGTAACGAAGAACTACGGGTGGCAAGCCTCTGCAAGGGGAACCCTAAGGAGTTCTTCAGTTATGTTAATAGTAGAAAGCCCATTAGAAGCATGATAGGACCGTTAAAGGACGGAAGCGGCATTCTGCGGACCTCCGACGCGGACATCGCCACTGTGCTTAATGAGTACTTTGCGGGAGTGTTCACCAGGGAGGACACCCGCATCATCCCCGAGCCAGGCGTGAGGCACGAAGGTGCTGGCCTGGATAGTGTTCGATGTACCGCGACAGTCGTTGCCGATAGAATAGGCAAACTGAGCGCGTTTAAGGCTCCTGGGCCAGACCAGTTTCTCCCCAGAGTGTTGCGGGAGGTGCGCGACCAGGTGGCTCCCCACCTGGCTACAGTCTTCAACAAATCGTTGGAGACGGGTCCGGTGCCTGGTGACTGGAGGGAAGACGTGACCCCTATCTTTAAGAAAGGAGATCACGAAAGTCCAGGGAACTATCGTCCCATTAGTCTCACTTCAGTTGTAGGTAAATTATTAGAGGGGATAATAGCGGATAGGATCGTTGACCATTTGGATTCCTACAAGCTGCTTGGGGACTCCCAACATGGGTTTAGACGGCATAGGTCGTGTCTCACCAACTTGCTCGAGTTTTTCCACGTCATGTTGGGTGAGTATGATAAGAGTAGGGCGATTGATATACCTTATCTCGACTTTCAGAAAGCCTTTGATAAGGTACCTCACCGCCGGCTAATGGCGAAAGTGCGCGCGCTGGGTATCGGTGGGGAAATAGGTAGGCGGATTGAAAACTGGCTGAGGAATAGGCGGCAGAGGGTTGTAATTAAAGGTGCTAGTTCGGGTTGGGCCTCGGTCACTAGTGGGGTTCCTCAGGGTTCCGTTTTGGGGCCGCTGTTGTTTATCATTTACATAAATGATATAGACCGTGGCATCGTCAGTCGGATCGCCAAATTCGCTGATGACACCAAGCTTGGGGCCAATGTTGGGACGCCCGAAGCGATCGAGGAACTGCGTGCGGACCTAGGTAGGATAGGAGTGTTGTCCGAAAAATGGCAAATGCCGTTTAGCTTGGGTAAATGCAAAGTGATGCACATTGGCTACGCCAATCCCAAGTCGGACTACTCGATGTTGGGGAGTCATATCGAGGTGACTGATTTAGAAAAGGACTTGGGTGTGCTAATTAGCAGCGACCTTAAGTTTACGAAACAGTGCGTAGAGGTGGAAAAGAAAGCCCAGAAACTATTGGGTTATATCAGGAGGCAATTTCAGTTTCGGAACAAGGAGATTGTGCTCTCACTGTACAATTCCCTTGTTCGGCCGCACCTGGAGTATGCTGTGCAGTTCTGGTCGCCCACCCTCAGGAAAGATATTGAGAGGCTGGAGCGAGTGCAGTCGAGGGCTACAAAGTTAATCCCTTCCGTTAGGCATATGGGCTACAATCGACGGTTACGCGCCCTGAACTTGTTTTCGCTGGAAACTCGGAGGCTGCGCGGTCAACTGATCGAGGTTTTCAAGCTCTTACGCGGGTTCAACGATGTCGATTTTAGAAGTATGTTTAGTTTAAATGATAACCCAACTCGCAACAATGGTTGGAAGTTGGATTTAAAACGGTTTAGGACTAGTGTGTGTGGGAATTACTTTACGTATAAGATCTGTGACACATGGAACAGGTTACCTTCAGAAGTTGTGAACAGTTCCTCTGTGGATCAGTTCAAGAAAAGGTTAGACCAAATCTTGCACACTATTTGAGTGTGTACAAAATTTTCCCTGGCACCGGTTGCCATTGGTACCTCCTCGGTATGGGCCGCAAGGCCTTTTGAGGTACTTCTTTTCCTTGTAACTCCTTGTAACTCATTTACAGTCCTAAATACCGTTTCGAACGATTCCCACATTAGTTTTGCGTTGGAGTTCCCCATTACGTTTTCCCAATTGACGTGTGACAATTTATTTCGAAATTTACAAAAGTCTGCGTGCTGGAAGTTAGGAATTTTAGTCGAGTTAGCTGGTTTCGAGTAACTTACTGAGAGGACAAACTCTATCATATTGTGATCGCTATTGCTTAACGGTTTTATTACTTGAAGATCAGTAATTAGCCTATCATCCGTAGTTATTACTAAATCTAAAATACTGTCCAACCTCGTAGGTTCCCCACCCTTTTGAATAAGAAAGCTATCCTCGAGAAAATTAACTAAACGATTACCTTCCGCGTCTCCCTGCATTGTATCGTAATTCACGTTGGCGCAATTAAAGTCACCCAGAACTAAAGCCTGCTCACTACCGATTATTCTCTTTAGTTCACGATATAACGCTTCTTCCGTATCAGCTGTTTGATTAGGGGGGCCTATATATAACCACAACAAGTTTGAAATCGTTCAATTTAAGTTCTGCTATAGTCGAATCTATCGGTTCTGGAATTGTGTGCTTTACTTCTATAACATTCGCAATATTATCTTTGATATACAACATAATACCTCCTCATCGCTTACCTATTCTGTTTTTAACAAAAAGTCTATAACCTTTAATTTGATACTCCCCTACAAAGTCACGTGTTTCAGTGCTAAGCCACGATTCACTTATCGCGATTACATCATAGTCTTTACAAGCAATTAAAGAAAAAAATTCGTTTATTTTACCCTATTTCGTAGGCTACGAGCATTTAGGGATAGAACCTTCAAATTGTTTGTAACTGCGACACCTTCGCGAGCGTAGGGGAAATTTGTGGAATTTACGCTGGGACCGTTCGAGTTACGGCAACCTGAAAAGAAGAGACAGTATTATGAAATAGTCTTCCTAAACGCGCAGCTCCAACGTCATTAAGATGAAGTCCATCGTCGAGGAACAAGTCCCTCCTGCCGTAGGATTTGCTTCGGATACAATTCCTACAATTCGTTAGAATCGCTTCATTATATAAATTATATATAAATGTGGTAAACAGATGCTAAAGGAAATCCTAAAATAAGTATGAACAGTTGGGAGAGATACAATCACTCTTTTCGAATCCGTGATGTATTTCCAAACTTATTAAATGAGTGCTGCGCGCTGTTTTACGAAATGCTTATCTGAAACGCAAAACAAACGCGCAAAGCGAACATACACTGATCCTCCTCAAATGCTGAAAATGTTTCAAAATCGATATAACTCGAGATTATATCTGAAGCGACGTTCGAAACCATCAAAAGGGACCATTCTACCCGAACGGTTTTGCATTTACCAAAATACTTATTTACAATTCTAAAATACCACTATACACGAATTTCTTTTAATGCAATTTAAATGCTGATAGCATTTTGAAAACGATATAACTCCAAAGTACAGGGTGTACGACTCTTGTGTGGACACTGTAATTTCGAATTATGTCGGTTTTGAAACGTTTATATTATATATATATATATATATTATAATATATATTATATATATATACATACACAGTGTGTGTGTGTGTGTGTATGTGTGTCTGTTACGCACAGACCGTGTATGGAACAAGAACTCTTCTGGGAAATTAAGTCCACTATAGTCCGAATAAGTAATGGTAAATGGCAAATACTAGAAACTAGTTTTTTCTTTTTCATGATGAAGGCCCAACGTGGGCCACTCGAAAAGAGGCCCCAAAGTATAGCTTCCTTCACCAGATATCTGCCAAGCAGACACGATCCAGCTTTGGAACAGGATCTAAGGTTGAAAGCAACCTAGCCTACAACATTCAGAACCTCAATATACACAAAAAATTCGGACTACATTATAGTGGATTTAATTTTCCCAGAAAAGTTCTTTGTTATGCACCGTCTGTGTATAACAAAAGTTTCTCTGGGGACCATTCTGAGTTGTACTCAGGAAGAACAGAGATCCCTGATTCGTTTTTCATAGGCAGAAAGTGTGAAAGGAGCTGAAATTCACACGCGTTTATGTGCTCAGTGTGGGAATAATGCGTTACCACGGCGAAGTGTGTACGAGTGGATTCAAATATTCAAGGAAGGTCGGACATGTGTGACAGATGCTCAGCGCTCGGGACGACCGTCAACATCAACCAGTGGTAACAAGCAGGAAGAAGCCAGAGCCATGATTTTTGATGACAGAAGATTAACAATAAAAGAAATTGCATCTTCACATCAGTCAAGGGTCAGCCTATTCGATAGTTCATGACATTCTTGGCTTTCACAAGGTTTGTGCATCAGATGTGAAAATAAAATTGTGAAAATGAAAAGTGCGGATACTTACTGAATTACCCTCGTGTGTGTGTATATATATATATATATATAATATATATATATATATATATATATAAAGGGTGATCCAGAGAAATGGGACCCAAAAGAAACCCCTGTAACTCTTAAAGTATAAGTCCTTTTATAAAATTATACGCATCATTCGAAAGAGGATAGTTACAAGTTTGTACAGGATTGTATAGGTTTTGACAATACAAGACAAGATAAGATACAAAACAAATAAAAGTGTTAGTTAAAACTAACCCTTCAAGATGACTGCATGGACTGTGGAACAGCTGCGTTTCATAACTGAGCAATATTATGAGCATGGAAGAAGTGTAGTTTCAGCTCAAAGATCTTTCAAGACAAATTTTCAGATGTCAAAATCACCTTCTAAGAGCTGAAACTACACTTCTTCCATGCTCATAATATTGCTCAGTTATGAAACGCAGCTGTTCCACAGTCCATGCAGTCATCTTGAAGGGTTAGTTTTAACTAACACTTTTATTTTGTTTTGTATCTTATCTTGTCTTGTATTGTCAAAACCTATACAATCCTGTACAAACTTGTAACTATCCTCTTTCGAATGATGCGTATGATTTTATAAAAGGACGTATACTTTAAGAGTTACAGGGGTTTCTTTTGGGTCCCATTTCTCTGGATCACCCTTTATATATATATATTACAGTCAAAGTGTGTAACCAGTCATTTCGCGTAATAGCTGAAACGTTTAATCATTTCGCGAAATGACTAAAATCTTCAGCCATTACGCGAAATGGCTGAAATTCCACCTTGGTCATTTCGTGAAATGGCTAAAATGACTTTTGTCATGAATTCATAGAAATAACAAACATCACACTAAAATTGGAAACCTTTATTTAACTAACTAATTCTGCTAAAACATACATACATCCACAGGTCTGTTCAAATAAGTGAGGAACACTCTTCAAATACACATTTGAACATTTTCGTTAAAACTAACGAAAATAACACAACTTAACCTAACCAATTTTCAAGGGCATACAGTTAACCTAACCGGGCATACAGTTAACCTAACCGGGCATACAGTTAACCTAACCGGGCAAATGATCTTGTACGAAATGACCAAGGTGGAATTTCAGCCATTTCGCGTAATGGCTTAAGATTTTAGTCATTTCGCGAAATGACTAAACGTTTCAGCCATTACGCGAAATGGCTGGTTACACACTTTGATTGTAACATACTGTGTGTGTATATATATATATAAAGGAGAGAGAGAGAGAGAGTTGACATAAGTAACTGCACAATCTTTTCAAAATTATAAAAAATAGGGAGCAAGTGTAGTTTACGTCCCCCTGTGGTGTCTAGTGTAGTTTAGTTCTCCTACATTATCCTAGTGTAGTTTGCGTTTCCCAACTTTGTCCGCGGAAACCTAATCAAATAAAACGTTAAAACTAACGAAAATATTACGACTTAACCTAACCAATCGTCAATTTATATATATAAAAATTGACGATTGGTTAGGTTAAGTCGTAATAGTTTCGTTCGTTTTAACGTTTTATTTGATGGATTCATTCAAAAAATGTCTCCTAAAGATCCTAGTGTAGTTTACGTTCCCCAACTTTGACCTAGTGTAGTTTGTGTCCCCTTTTGCGTCAGGAGGACGTAAACTACACTTGTTTAAAAAATAGCACCGTCTTTGAGAGCCTCGGATTCCCCACGGGAAAGAACTATAAATATCTCACTTCTAACTTCTCCGTTACCGATACTGGGAACACAGACCCGGAATGTTCGAGATGTTCTGGCCCTGTGTCTGATTCACTTTTCATAAATTTCTGCAATATTCGTAGCCTTTCTTCAAATTTCCCATCCACTGAACACCACCTCTCCTTCTCTAAACCTCACTTTCTCACCGAAACTCAGGTGTCTGAGATGAGTGACAGCAACCCTTTTCTGTACCCTCCTACTATCTCTATACTCAATTTCATTCCGAAAGTGGATGTTGCGTATATGCACGCAACAACCTAACTTGCTCTCGTATTCCCGAACTTGACTTTTCCGAATTCTACATTGCATAAACAGTTATGTCAGTAAGTGATAGAACCCCATTTACGTCACTAAACATATTACTAATCTCTGCAATAAAAAATGTATCCTCAACTGTAAGAACTAATGTGAAAAATTATTGCTATCTCTCCATACAAAGACGTCAACCTTGAAGTAAGAAAATCTGAGAGATTTTGCCTATGCCTGATTTTGATAACTGGAAACATATCCAACATAAGGGAATTTGAGACTTAAAATCCGTGAGAGTTATTTATTAAGTAACCAACCGAGTGTACCAATGGCCCAACATTGTCCCTAAAAGGATTTCTGTTGCTAACCGAATCGTAAAAATACTAAGAATTTTCTTTACATTCACGAGCTATTTGAATTTCAAATTCGGGATCACCTGAAGATCAGAACCCCCAGCCTTCGTTAGTTAGCCTTATAAGGCTAACTAACGAAAATATCACGACTTAACCTAACCAATCATCAAGGGCGTATAGTTGACCTAACGATTGGTTAGGTTAAGTCGTGATATTTTTGTTAGTTACCCTTATAAGGGTAACTAAAGAAGGCTGGGGGCCCTGATCTTCAGCTGATCCAAAATTCGCGTTTAGGACTTCTAATTAAGCGTTTATCTTTCTGTATAAATTTATATAAATATTAAAGTGCTGCTGCGCACGGTCCCTTTCATACCTGTTGTTGGCTACAATATGCTGAGAACACTATCTACCGCTAACAATTCATCCCAATTTATTAAATTGGATCACCTGAAGATCAGGGCCCCCAGCCTTAATTACCAAATGATATCTTCGTTAAAACTAACGAAAATATTACGACTTAACCTAACCAATCGTCAAGGGCGTACAGTTGACCTAACCGGGCATTCAATTTAATTTATTATTATATTTAGTACTGTAAAGTAAAAAACAAGAATACAGGGGGGCCCTGATCTTCAGGTTTCAGGTGAACCATTAAATTTAATAAAACTCTAAAATCATCGACATTTGCTCTCCTAAAATCAGGAACCTTAAAATTATTTAATACTCGAAGTTTTAACATTAACCGGAACACATGCTATGATCGCTGTTACATAAACTTTCTCCGACGTCTCCATTCTGAACTAAATTGTCATTAGCTGTTAAAACCAAATCAAAAATATTCTTATCGCGGGCCCTTTCTCATACTTTTCAAAAAGTAAATTTTCTTGTAAAAGATCTATGAAACGCGTACCTTCGATGTTTACCCTCGTGTAGTATCGATGTTTAAGGTGTTCAAATTAATGCTTCGGCAGTTAAAATCCTGACTATAAGTGATCCCTTATGCTTAACTCTTCTACTAAAATCGTTATACATTTCGAAATCTTTTTCTTTGTGAGGAAAGCTTGTATACAACCCAAAAATTAAAGACTATTTTCTGAAATAGTTATTTCTGAAATTTTCTGAAATAGTTAAAGTCACAGTGAGAAGCAAAACAGTATAAATAAATAAAAGGAACTACGTGACTCAGAGTACACATGGTTGAATGATCAATCTGCGAGTGTAGAAAATCCGTTAAGAAAAAAGAAATATTTGCCCATAACTGGTGAGATTTCACGGACACTTTGGATCCGGCTTGGCAGATATACTCTTATCTGGAGTTTATTTGTATCTGCATGCAGACACACAGATATAGTGTATACTGTACAGTATATACAATACATATATATATATATATATATATATATATATATCCCTTTACAATTTTTTTAAATGTTCTCTCTCTCTCTCTCTCTCTCTCTCTCTCTCTCTCTCTCTCTCTCCACCTTTAATCAGTCATCTTTCTTGTTTCTTCTTTGTCTGTAGTTAAATTTAATTCATTTTCATTAAGAACACCTCAGAAGCGTGAGATTCATTTCATTTTCTAAAACTGTACTGACAGAAGAATGACATTTAATAAAATTCTCCGTGTACCTTATACGATTCAATGATATATATATATATATATATATATATATATATATATATATATATATATATATATATATACAGTATATACTGTATATATGATGCAAACCCACAAGGAAAAAGAAAAACAATTCCAAGGCCTTTCGTGTATTCAGAGCTACACCTCGTCAGGGAATGAAGAGAGAAGGCAAGATGCTCATAAATATATACAACGTAGCGGAAACCAAAACAATTAGCACATACAATACAATACATATATATATAGGGTTCGAAGATACTGATGAACCGGAAATACGACTCGTTGGTGATTCCATTGTTCGAGGGCAGCTCGAGGAATACTGTGGGAGAAACCCTCGTCGTAGGCGCCGTTACTGCTACCCTGGTGCAAGGGTGGAGGATATAACTAATAATGTTGACCATTTTACAGACAGTACCGCCGAGGACACAACGTATGTTATTCATGTCGGTACTAATAACGTTTTAAATTCTAGATCGGAAGAACTGCTGGCTAGGTACAGGGACTTATTAGAGCGATTAAAGGAGAAAACTAATAAGATTGTTCTAACAGGTATACTTCCTCGAATTATCCAACGAAGCGATTTCTACAGCAAGGCGACCTATATTAACAATAACCTAAAGTCTCTTTGCCAACAGGAAGGAGTGCATTTTGCTAATTTTTGGAACAGTTTCTACGGCAGGAGGGACTTGTTCCTCGAAGATGGACTTCATCTTAATGAAGTTGGAGCTGCGCGTTTATGAAGACTATTTCATAATACTGTCTCTTCTTTTCAGGCTGCCGTAAGCCGAACGGTCCCAGCGTAAATTCCACAAATTTCCCCCGCGCTCGCGAAGGTGTCGCAATTACAAACAATTTGAAGGTTCTATCCTTAAATGCTCGTAGCCTACGAAATAAAATAAACGAATTTTTTTCTTTAATTGCTTGTAAAGACTGATTTAATTGCGATAAATGAATCGTGGCTTAGCACTGAAACACGTGACTTTGTAGGGGAGTATCAAATTAAAGGTTATAGACTTTTTGTTAAAAACAGAATAGGTAGGCGAGGAGGCGGTGTTATGTTGTACAGGGTGGGCCGTAAGTTTCCATACATAGGAAAATTTAAATACGTGCGTCGGTATTTGGATCAGCAGTTTCCGGATGCTTGGATTGGTCGGCGTGGTCCTGTGGAGTGGCCTCCCAGATCCCCAGATCTCACCCCGCTTGATTTCTATCTTTGGGGGCACTTGAAGGCCATGGTGTATCAGGAAAAGATACGAGACATAAATCATCTAAAGGAACGTATCACCAACGCCATTACAAGCATAACGTCAACTGTGCTAATGCGTGTTCATCAACAGTGGGGAACACGTATTGAAATGTGTTTTCAAAACAATGGCAACCATGTAGAGCATATTATATAAATAAAAATGGTTGTCCATAAAAAAATGTTTATTTTTCCTATGTATGGAAACTTACGGCCCACCCTGTATATCAAAGATAATATTGCGAACGTTATAGAAGTAAAGCACTCAATTCCAGAACCGATAGATTCGACTATAGCAGAACTTAAATTGAACGATTTCAAACTTCTTGTTGCGGTTATATATAGGCCCCCAAATCAAACAGCTGCTACGGACGAAGCGTTATATCGTGAACTAAAGAGAATAATCGGTAGTGAGCAGGCTTTAGTTATGGGTGACTTTAATTGCGCCAACGTGAATTACGATACAATGCAGGGAGACGCGGAAGGTAATCGTTTAGTTAATTTTCTCGAGGATAGCTTTCTTATTCAAAAGGTTGGGGAACCTACGAGGTTGGACAGTATTTTAGATTTAGTAATAACTACGGATGATAGGCTAATTACTAATCTTCAAGTAATAGAACCGTTGAGCAATAGCGATCACAATATGGTAGAGTTTGTCCTCTCAGTAAGTCACTCGAAACCAACTAACTCGACTAAAATTCCTAGCTTCCAGCACGCAGACTTTAGTAAATTTCGAAATAAATTTTCACACGTCAATTGGGAAAACGTAATGGGGAACTCCAACGCAAAACTAATGTGGGAATCGTTCGTAACGGTATTTAGGACTATAAATGAGGAATGTGTACCGTACAAAATTAAGCGTGCGAAAGTAAACAACAAGCCCTTGTGGTTTACTTCTAGAGTAGGAGACATTATAAAGAGTAGAGAGAGGGCTTATAGGCTATACAAGTGCGATAAAGATAATCTGTTGCTACGAAACAACTACATATCTCTAAGGCGTGAAGCTAAAAGTGTAATAAAAAAGTCAAAACGCGAATTTGAAATCTCCATAGCTCGTGACGGTAAAGAAAACCCCATGCGATTCTTTCAATACGTCAATAATAGAAATCCAGTAAAAAGTGTCTTAGGTCCATTAAAAAATGGAAATGGAGATCTAGTCTCTGAAAACAAGGAAATGGCTACCTTGCTAAACGAATTTTTTACGTCAGTTTTTACTATAGAAGATGTAACGAATATCCCTACGGTCATAGACATAATACCTTTTGAGAATGGTAATATTTTGGATAATATTGTCGTTAGTGAAGGGGAAGTAATGCGCTATATTGATAAAATGAAAACGCGTAAATCACCGGGTCCGGATTCCATATATCCCATACAAATAAAAGAAATAAAAGATAGCATTGTTGTGCCGCTAACAAAGATTTTTAATGCGTCTATTTCTGAGGGGTGCGTACCAGATAATTTCAAGTTAGCAAACGTAACACCTATCTTTAAGAAAGGCGATAAAGGTGCGGCGGGAAATTATAGGCCAATCAGTTTAACGTCCGTTGTAGGTAAGCTACTGGAATCAATAATTAGGGATCGTATAGTCGAACACTTAGAAGTGCATAATCTGGTTAGAAATACGCAGCACGGTTTTAGGCGAAACAAATCTTGCTTAACTAATCTTTTAGAATTTTTCCAAACCGTGGTTAACGTTTACGATAGACATCGGGCGGTTGATGTAGTGTATTTAGATTTTCAAAAAGCGTTTGACACCGTGCCGCACAAAAGACTGATTGAAAAAACTAAGGCTCATGGAATCAGGGGTGTAGTAATAAATTGGCTAGAAGAATGGTTGCGAGGCAGGAAACAGAGGGTGGTCGTTGATGGAGCGGAGTCGTGTTGGGCTAATGTAGCGAGTGGCGTTCCTCAGGGTTCTGTATTGGGCCCCTTGCTTTTTTCTTATATACATTAACGATTTAGATGTCGGCCTAGTCAGTACAGTTTCAAAGTTTGCGGATGACACGAAGCTGGGTGGTAGGGCGATTAATGACGAAGATAGAGGTAAAATTCAGGAAGATCTGAATAAAATCGTTGATTGGTCAGTCACATGGCAAATGAGATTTAACGTGGATAAGTGCAAAATTATGCATATAGGTTCGCGTAACGGTAATTTTGCGTATAGTATGTCAGGGAAAGATTTAACAAGCGTAGAGCAGGAAAAAGATTTAGGAGTTATAGTCACTGGTGATTTAAAAGTAGCGAAACAAAGTACAGCGGCGGTCAATAAGGCGAACAAAGTGTTAGGTTTTATAGCTCGAAATTTTGAGTACAAATCGCGCGATATTATAGTTCCTCTTTATAAATCATTAGTTAGACCCCATTTGGAGTACGCGGTCCAATTTTGGAATCCGCATATGCGCAAAGATATAGACAAAATCGAAAGAGTTCAAAGACGAGCAACTAAGATGATTCCGTCTCTTAGGTCAAAGTCGTACGAGGATAGGCTTAAAGTTAAAATTGACTACACTCGAGACTAGGAGGTTAAGGGGTGATCTAATCCAGGTTTTCAAAATTATGAATGGGTTTGATAACGTAGATAGAGATAGCTTTTTCGAAATATCTCAATATAATAGGACTAGAAATAACGGGTGTAAGTTGACAAGTAGAAGGTTCGAGACAGCAGTTGCCAAAAACTTTTTTACGCATAGAATAGTAAATAGCTAGAATAGTTTGCCGGTAGAAGTAATTAGTAGCACGTCTATAAACATGTTTAAGAATCGATTGGACGCGCATGTTGATAGAAAGGGTATAGTTTAAGGTAGTAAAATTAAGGCTTTGTGGGGATAGATCCCACAGCTCAACACAAGTGTTGTGGGATATAGGGAGGCAGCGTCTTGGGTTAGGGATACTCTCTGTCCTTACACACCCCATTTAAAGAGATTCCTCTGCCGAGCGGTGCCCCCCATAGTACTGTGAGGTATTGAAAAACTCATGATCTTCACTTGCCCCACAAACACCTTTAAATGGGAGACCCATAATGGGTGCACACACATTTCTACATTACTGTACAGTCTTTACAGCCACACCTACACTTTTCCTCGTAAGTGTATATATTGTAATGTATATGGTTGTAAATTTGACTTGGTCCGCAATCGATATGAACCGTGACTTGATGGATACCGTAATGAAATTGACTGGATTCTTTGGATCTGATATATTTGCATGTCCGTTATATAATAGATATAGAGTGTGACATATTTGTGGATAGTAGTCTATTATGCCTTGATCCTCTGGATCGAGAGATTCTGTCTTTAGTTTTAAATCGATAATTAATTATTTTTAAATTGATAATGTATATGGTTGTAAATTTTGACTTGGTCCGCAATCGATATGGACCGTGACTTGATGGATACCGTAATGAAATTGACTGGATTCTTTGGATCTGATATATTTGCATGTCCGTTATAAATAGATATAGAATGTAACATATTTGTGGATAGTAGTCTATTATGACTTGCTCCTCTGGACCGAGAGATTCTATCTTTAGTTTTAAACCGATAATTAATTATTTTTAAATTGATAATTATTTAGTTTCGTAAAAATTGGTCGTTGCCAATTTACCGGCAGTTTTTAAATATTGAAAATTAACATCGTAAGGTAGGCTAAGGATATTTTTACGCTCAAATTCCTTTACAGTTACATTATTATAATACCTATTCTTGGCTTTCCTAAGACAGTTATCTAAAAATGAAATAGGATAACATAATTTAGTACCAATATTCATGATATTGCTACACTCGGAATCTAAAAATTCAGGACTGACAACTCTCAATGCTCGAAGAAACATAGCAGAGAAAATAGAGGATTTAATCGAGGGATGATGGTCAGAATAAAAATGCACATAAGAGTCATTATTAGTAGGCTTGCGATAAACTTCAAATTTGAACTGATTAGAGCATCTCCAAATTTTTAGATCGTGAAAAGATAAGCTTCCATCATTTTCTTTTTCAACTGTGAACTTAATAGATGGGACTAAATTGATGAGCCTACCAAGAAATAAGTCAACATCCAAATTGTTAGGCCAAAGGCATAAAATATCATCTATATACCTGTACCAAACCAAGTTAAAATTAAGTCATAGGCAAAATTCTACTTTCAAAAAATTCCAAATATAAGTTAGCTAGTACAGGTGAAAGGGGGTTTCCCATCGCCAATCCAAACGACATAACATAAAACTTATTTTCAAATTGAAATTTACAATCTTTGACACAAAGCTTAATTAACTCAATAAGAGTGTTGTGTTGAACAGGGAAAGAGTATTCAGAGATCTTATCTTTTAAAATGTCAAGTAGGTCATCAACCACTCTACAGATACATCGAGGCTATACAAGACTATAAACAGCATTACCCACTCTCAGTGGCGGCTCGTGACTTTCAGTTATGGGGGTGCTGCCTCAGAAATTGCGAACAATTGTGTCGATTATATATATATGAGAGAGAGAGAAAGTCGAATAGATAAATAGATAACTACTCACTACTCAGTCATAAAAATAAGTAAAATAGTATCATAAAATCAATTATAGGGTACTTACGCTTAACGGGCAATTTCGAATCTGCCAAAAATTTTATTTATAAACAAATTCCATTCTTCTGTTTTTATTCTGAGCGAAAAAATATTCTAAGAAATGAAAGCCATATATTGTAAATAATGCAATTATCATATAATTAACTTAAATCTCACGAAAAAAAATAAATGATAACGAATCATTGATAAATGCAATTCGGAAATTAAATTTAGAATTAGCAAACGATACAGCAACACAACTACCACGTCAAACAAACAAATCGGCACTGCTCTGTCCACAGTGCTTTGGATCCTCTTAAACCCGCGATTCTGACTCGCTCTTCGTACGTCCGCCACCGAGGTTTCAAGCGTTTCGAAAAAAATCTGGAACTGTTAAGTACACAGTTCCACGGGAAGGCTGAAGCTACTTTCGTGATTCATTCGTTCGGCATTGAAATAGTTTAAGGAAAAAAGGATATAATCTGATTTAAAAACTCAAAGTTCATTGAAAAAAAACAATCAGAGGGGCTATTTTAAATATTTAAATATAAAGATAATAAGATCATGATGGTGCTGCAGTTCCACAGTGCCTACCTGCGAGCCGCTCCTGCCCACTCTAACAACGGCATTCACACCTCACACGTGGCTATTTGTCGCAGCCAAAATAATATCCCAACATGCATGCAACAAGCTAACATTCTAGTTAATCACTACGCAAAGATAAGTCATTTAAACAGACAACAACCAGAAACACGCAGACAGACAAACAGCCAGACACAACAAAACCTACAGACTCGACACGACCATTACACCCACAGGGAATACTAGCTCTCACAAATATCAGCATATATTCATACCAACACTTATTATTCCTGACATATCGAAACAAGATAAAATTACACCAGTACACATTTGAAAACTTGTCGATCGATTTTTACAAACTAGTTGGTGATTTTATATAATTTGAGTGCGCTGATCTAAAACATATAGTTAGTTTTTCCCTATCACGTATGGTTTTCTTACTACAGGGTGTGTCATAAATCCCCCATTTATCCCCAGATGTGAACCATCTTATCGAGACCAACATTGGATTGCACATGCTAAACCATAAATTTTGTTGTTATAGACTACAGTAATGCTTACATAATAATGTAGGGTAAATATATATAACAACCAGTCCCGTTCCCAGCAAAATACTCTCTCCCCTCCCATCAATGGGTGGTTAACATTTGGGGACAGATGAGGTATTACAACACCCCTTGTAGCACGAAATCTTTAGGTGATAGAGTAAAACCTAATTAAAGCAGAATTAAATAGCTCCTAGCTCTTGGACAAGCATATTGCTTTTTTATGAAGGAATAAAAAAATAACTGAAAGAAACAAAATATATTTACCTTCTATACTTGCAAACATTTCAGGACTTATTCCAAAGACTTAAGACTACGAAGGTAGATCTGACTAATGACGACTAAACCGGTGCTTCTTTGATGTTTTCTTATGCTGTGCGTTAGGCTGATCTCGTTGCAGACACCAGCAGTAATCCGCATCATATTTGTATGCCATCTTCCTTGATATCTTCTTTCCATGGTTTTGATGACCTGGTGAAATCGTTCCCCTTGCTCCTCACTGACATCTCCGAGATTTTCGGGAAAACGGTCAAGATGCGAAAATAAGAAGTGAACTTTCAGGCTCATGTTGCAGCCGAAGGCGCAAAACTTTTTAAGCATATTTTCCACCAGTCTTTCATAATTTTGGCTTTTGTAGTTTCCTAAGAAGTTTTCAACAACATCTTTGAAACGAAGCCATGCTTCTTTTTCTTTATTGGTCATTGTGTTCAGGAAATGATCGTCTGTCAATAACTTTCTAATCTGAGGACCTATAAAAACACCTTCCTTTATTTTCTCGTAGCTAATCTTTGGATATTTTGAACAAATGTACTTGAAACACTCACCTTCTCTATTCAATGCTTTGACATACTGCTTCATCAAGCCTAACTTAATGTGCAAGGGTGGTAGGAGAATTTTATTTGGTTCAACTAGATGTTCATGTAAAATGTTCTTTGATCCTGGGGTAAGATTCTCTGTAGGAGGCCAAGTTTTCCTCTTCCAGTGCTGGTCACGTGCTCGACTATCCCATTCGCAGATGAAACATGGCATCTTAGTGTATCCTGATTGCTGCCCAAGTAACATGCAAAGGACTTTGAGATCCCCACACAATATCCATCTGTGATTTTGATACTGAATTTTTTCCAGAAGCAGTTTCATGTTATCATAGGTCTCTTTTAAATGAGTAGAATGGGCCACTGGGATTGATGCATATTTGTTACCGTTGTGCAGTAACACTCCTTTTAGACTGGTTTTAGAGGAATCTATAAACAACCTCCAGTCACTGGTTTGGTATTCGATGCCTAGCTTGCACACTAATCCTGTGATGTCCTTGCAAAATACCAAGGGACCATCTTCTTCGAAAAAAGGCACGAAGTCTTTCTCACGATTTCTGTACCAAGCGAAGTATGTGTCGGATGCCAATAAATTGTTCTCCTGCAATCTAGACCCCAAAAGTTTTGCAGAGTCCTTAGGCAGATTCAAATCCCTGACTAAGTCATTTAGTTCGGCTTGGGTTAATGGTTTAGGATCTCGGTCAGCTGTTGGCTGTTCATAAACATCATCATTGTCTGGATTTGGAGTTGAATCAGAATCTGAATTGTATTGATCCAGACTCTCGGGTGGGCGGGGAATAGGAACTTCTGGACCATGGGGTACCGGCCTTATTGCAGATGGAAGACTTGGGTATTGAAGGCTCTCTTTATTCTTTGCATTATAACCTTTAACATTGCAAGAACAGAAGTAGCAGTCGTCGGTATGGTTTCTAGGCTCGCGCCATACCATAGGGATCCCAAATGGCAAACTTTCCTTTTTACCTTTGCTCCAATTCCTTAGTGCCGCAACACACGTAAGACAAACCTTGTGTGGAGCCCAACTTTTGTCATGATCTCCTAATTTAATTCCAAAATAAGCATGATAAGCTCTCTTAATGAAGGTCGTTACATTTGTCCTTTGTTTTACAACATACCGACCACAAATATAACAAAATATGTCTGGACTATGGGTACATCCTCTAGAAGCCATTATTAAAATTTTAAAGACGTAATGTTAGAATTATCTATCTGAAAAATCTGAAAACACGAAATTAATTAAAGATAAAAAAGGTAAAAAATTACAAAACGCCCCAAAATTGTTTTGCTAATAACTTTAAAACTGTGGGTGATAGAAAAAAACTGGTAGCATTTTTTAATTCAGCGCAGCGAACAGCTTCAGAATCACAACTCAAAATAAAGAAATCGATTTTCATGCAGACCGGTGTTATTACACTACTCAAACCAAACAAATATCCAACAGAACCAGCTTCCTGTAGACCAATTACTTTACTATGCACACCTTCTAAACTAACAGAAAGACTAATCTTACAAATCACCAACCCACACATACCACTATCGCCTACTCAACATGGATTCAGACCTCACCACTCAACCACGACATTACTCACTAACCTCACGCAGCACATCATGGATGGCATCAACTCCAGACGGCCAGCTCAACGTTCACTATTAGCAACAGTAGACATTAGTAAAGCATTTGATGCTATCCCACGCTTCCCTCTCATAAACAAAATACTCAACACAAATATGCACAATAACACCAAAAGGTGGCTGAGAAACTATCTTTTAGGAAGATACTCACATGTCACATTTAATGGCCAGTCATCCAAAAACAAACTTTTTCCGAAAGGGGTCCCTCAAGGCTCTGTTCTCTCACCAACACTCTTCAACTTATACATGCATGACATTCCAACACCCATAGATAACAAGCTTACCTTATCACATGCAGATGACATCACTCTAACATCCACCCACAACAACATCGACACCTCTACAAATAACCTACAAACATACATAAACAGTATACAGGACTGGCCGACACACAATAGACTCAAAGTAGCGCCCACCAAATCAACCATCACCTTGCTTACAAGCAACACAAAAGAACACCAGGTAACTCCACAGCTTACACTAAACAACACCAACATTCCACACACTCACAGGACCAACCAATACTTGGGGTCACATACAACACATCATTATCTTTTGCAAACCACATTCAGGACATTAAAAACAAATGTACGTCAGGACTTAACACGCTTAGGGTACTAACAGGCACAAACTTTGGACACCAGCAGGAAACAACATCACTCATATACAAACAACATATTCGCTCAGTTATGGACTATGCTAGCCTATGCTGTGCACCCATTATGTCAAACACACACATAAACACCTTACAGACAATACAAAACAACGCACTTCGTATCATTACAGGATGCACTCAAACAACACCAACAGAGCACCTGCACACAGAAACAAAAATACTAAAAGTTAGGGAACATTTAGACATGAGGGGAACACAATTCATGGCAGCAGCGACAACTAACCCACAACACCCTTGCCACTACATGTACAATCATGCACCGACACCTCGCACCATTAAGGTAACACCAGAGAGACATTATAACCAAATACTCCATTCCATACCACGCCCCACAGACATCATACAGTACAGAAAACACATACACACACACCTAACCCACAAAGCACTGACACGACTCGATCCGAATGCGGTCCTAGGTGCGAAGCCGCCACCCATTAACAGGTCAGAGATCAGCCTGAGCAGATCGGATCGAGTTAACTTAGCACGATTCCGATGTGGACATCACCCCAACTTACGGACATATAAACACAGACTAGACAACTCCACAGACGATACCTGCCACCTGTGCCAGGACACACCACAAACAGTTGGACACATTATGACAGACTGTCCCGCTCTAGCACAACAACGAACACAACACAACATCACTAATGCGCTGAACCTCTGGTCCACTCCGTAGAGGGCGATCGGTTACCTGCGTGCCGCCGGCTTGCTCGATCAGGGTGGGCTGATCGGCTAAACAACAACAGGGACTTTTGTGAATAACGAGCATACATCAAAACTTACCAATTTGAAATTAGGGTCATTAGGAAACTTCAGTTTATCAATAAGATCCATGATATTTACAATATGTTTCTTAGAAATAGAGCCAACTAACGGCATTAATAAACTAACTAACCATTAGATAGCTTATAGGTTACGGAGCCTTCTGAGTTAACAATAGGCCTCATGGGATTATTAACTTTGTGTGTTTTCACTAAGCCGTACAGATATGGTAGTGACGGATTGATACTAAGAAACTGCTGCGAAAGCCCATTATAGATATTTTTTAATATTTCTCTTAATTTTCTGTTAAACATTTTATTAACATCCTCCAGTGGGTGTCTGTTTAGAGGCTTGTACGTGTCACGATCACTCAATAACGTATTCATCTTTTCAACATAACTGTTTTTGTCCACTCGACACGACCATTACACCCTTCAATACAGACCAGACCACCAAGATCATCAAAAACATTAAGAATTCGAAGGCTACTGGACCAGACAACATATCTAACATACACCTTAAACACTTCGGCCCACAGGGAACACTAGCTCTCACAAATATTAGCACATATTCATACCAACACTGTATTATTCCTGACATGTGGAAACAAGGTAAAATTATTATACTCAAACCAAACAAAAATCCAACAGAACCAGCTTCCTATAGACCCATTACTTTACTATGCACACCTTCCAAACTAACAGAAAGACTAATCTTACAAATCGCCAACCCACACATACCACTATCGCCTACTCAACATGGATTCAGACCTCACCACTCAACCACGACATTACTCACTAACCACACGCAGCACATCATGGATGGCATCAACTCCAGACGACCAGCTCAACGTACACTATTAGCAACAATAAACATTAGTAAAGCATTTGATGCTATCCCACGCTTCCCTCTCATAAACAAAATACTCAACACAAACATGCACAATAACACTAAAAGATGGCTGAGCAACTATCTTTCAGGAAGATACTCACATGTCACATTTAATGGCAAGTCATCCAAAAACAAGCTTTTTCCGAATGGGGTCCCTCAAGGCTCTGTTCTCTCACCAACACTCTTCAACTTATACATGCATGACATTCCAACACCCATAGATAACAAGCTTACCTTATCATCACATGCAGATGACATCACTCTACATCCACCCACAACAACATCGACACCTCTACAAATAACTTACAAACATACATAAACAGTATACAGGACTGGCCGACACACAATAGACTCAAAGTAGCGCCCACAAAATCAACCATCACCTTGCTTACAAGCAATACAAAAGAACACCACGTAACTCCACAGCTTACACTAAACAACACCAACTTTCCACACACTCACAGGACCAAAATACTTGGGGTCATATACAACACATCATTATCTTTTGCAAACCACATTCAGGACATTAAAAACAAATGTACGTCAAGACTTAACACGCTTAGGGTGTTAAGAACATCACTCATATACAAACAATATATTCGCTCAGTTTTGGACTATGCTAGCCCATGCTGGGCACCCATTATCTCAAACACATCCATAAACACTTTCCAGACAATACAAAACAACGCACTTCGTATCATTACAGGATGTACTCAAACAACACCAATAGAACACCTGCACACAGAAACAAAAATACTGAAAGTTAGGGAATATTTAGACATGAGGGGAACACAATTCATGGCAGCAGCGACAACTAACCCGCAACACCCTTGCCACTACATGCACAATCATGCACCAACACCTCGCACCATTAAGGTAACACCAGAGAGATATTATAACCAAATACTCCATTCCATACCACGCCCCACAGACATCACACAGTACAGAAAACACATACACACACACCTAACCCACAAAGCACTGACACGACTCGGTCCGAATGCGGTCCTAGGTGCGAAGCCGCCACCCATTAACAGGTCAGAGATTAGCCTGAGCAGATCGGATCGAGTTAACTTAGCACGATTCCGATGTGGACATCACCCCAACTTACGGACATATAAACACAGACTAGACAATTCCACAGACGACACCTGCCACCTGTGCCAGGACACCACAAACAATTGAACACATTATGACAGACTGTACCACTCTAGCACAACAACGAACACAACACAACATCACTAATGCGCTGAACCTCTGGTCCACTCCGTAGAGGGCGATCGGTTACCTGCGTGCCGCCGGCTTGCTTGATCAGGGTTGGCTGATCGGCTAAACAAAAACAACAACAACAACAACTGTTTTTGTCCATGATAACGCTCGAATTAGATTTGTCCACTTTAGTAATATGTAATGAATCGTTATTTTTAAGTGTTTTTAGGGCTTTTTTAAACCTCAAAGGATAATTCGATTCATTGGATTCATTGGATTGGCGATGGGAAACCCCCTTTCACCTGTACTAGCTAACTTATATATGGAATTTTTTGAAAGTAGAATTTTGCCTACGATTGTTAATTTTAACCTGGTTTGGTACAGGTATATGGATGATATTTTATGCCTTTGGCCTAATAATTTGGATGTTGACTTATTTCTTGGTAGGCTCAACAATTTAGTCCCATCTATTAAGTTCACAGTTGAAAAAGAAAATGATGGACGCTTATCTTTTCAGGATCTAAAAATTTAGAGATGCTCTAATCAGTTCAAATTTGAAGTCTATCGCAAGCCTACTAATAATAACTCTTATGTGCATTTTTATTCTGACCATCATCCCTCAATTAAATCTTCTATTTTCTCTGTTATGTTTCTTAGAGCATTGAGAGTTGTCAGTCCTGAAATTTTAGATTCCGAATTATGCAATATCATGAATATTGTTACTAAATTATGTTATCATATTTCATTTTTAGATAACTGTCTTAGGAAAGCCAAGAATAGGTATTATAATAATGTTACTGTAAAGGAATTTGAGCGTAAATATATCCTTAGCCTACCTTACCATGTTAATTTTCAATATCTTCCCACTTTACTTAAAGCAGTTGGCATCAATGTAGTCTTCAAGTATAATAATACTGTTAAATCACGCCTAATAAAGAATAGCCCGGATAATGTTGTTGGTTGTGTGTATTCGATCGGATGTACACAATGTAACTCACTATATAAAGGCCAAACGGGTAAAACGTTAGATATTAGGGTAAAACAGCATAAATATGCGTGTAGAACAGCTAATAATTCCAATGCTTTTTTTAACCATATGTATAAATGTAATCATAGCATCAAGTTGGATAGTTCTAAAGCGCTTGTTGAAAACAGAGATATAATTGAAAGAAATATTCTAGAATGTGCATTTATCCATTTTAAAAACAATTTCAATAACAGTGCGGGAATGTATAAAATTGACAACATCTTGTTAAAATTCCTTTTGCCTCTCATTAACTCTTGGTAAGTATGTGCTAATTGTTTTGGTTTCCGCTACGTTGCATATATTTATGAGCATCTTGTCTTCTATCTTCATTCCCTGACGAGATGTAGCTCTGAATACACTAGAGGCCTTGGAATCGTTTTTCTTTTTCCTTGTGGGTTTGCATCATTCATTCATTTCACGTGTTTAATTGTGAAATTCATCCCATAAAGTATATATATAATGTGCCTCGGTGGTGTAGTGGTTAGCGTCGATGACTACGAATACATCGGCCACGGGATTGAGACCTGGTGCGGCAGCCGGCGCGCAGCAAAACCCAGCTGTTCATCCTTCAAAATAAAGAAAGAAAGTGGTTGGTAGATAAATGGGTACCCTGGGTGGCCTTGTGGTTAAGACGCTGGGCTGCTGGTGGGGCGTGATTCGGATTCCACGTTAAACTGTAGGTTTAAGATGGACTGAAAAGCTTGACCTTCGTCAGAATGAACAATTTGGGCAGAAGCTAACCAAATGATATATATATATATATATATATATATATATATATATATATATATTACCTATTAATATAAGTTATCTATAATGTCAAATTTAAAAGATTTTAGAAATAAATTTTAAACCAGTTTTTCCCATAACATTAATGATACGAAGGTCAACAAAAGCATCCTAATTATTAATTATCATGAGAAAGAGAGACGACAAGAAGACCTGTTGACATACATAACCTACGTTTACCATAGTTACTTACGAAGTATACCTTAATAAAACGACTCGGAATTAACAGTTGAATTTACCACCATTTTATATTAATCTATTTTTAAATGTATTTACTGTATCGAGAGAAACTACGTGAGCAAGAAGCTTATTCCACTCTTCTAAATTTCCATTTCAAATAAGTATTTTGTAATGTCATCAGTGAGTCTCTTTCCTTTTAATTTAAATCTTATATTTATGTTGACTATTCCGTAAAGAGTCTGTACATCACTCCTCGCAAATCCTTTCAGCCCTTTTAAAAATTTCTATCATATCCGTTTTTATTTATTTATTTATTTATTGTTTAATAAGTCTAGTTCTTTAAATGTGTTTTAGTATCTCTCGGTTTTCAACGATTTCTAACCTTATATATATATACACGAGGGTCGGTACGAAAGTAATGCATCTTATTTTTCAATTTATATATATATATATATACATATATATATATATATATATATATATTAACTGCAAACAACACACAGTATAATTAATGTAAAGAACGACGCTTCTGTAGAAGAGCGTTCCGCACAAGATGAGGAGGGAGAACGAACAAATGAAAAATGAGGTACCACCCGGGAATCGAACCCGGGATCATCCGATTGCCAGTCAGATATGCTATCCACTACACCATGGACCTCGATCAATCAGAAGTCGTAATTCTCCTACATACGAGCAGAAACCCCGGGATGATCCCGGGTTCGATTCCCGTGTGGTACCTCATTTTTCATTTGTTCGTTCTCCCTCCTCATCTTGTGCGGAACGCTCTTCTACACAAGCGTCATTCTTTACATATATATATATATCTATCAGGGGCGACGTGGGGCTTTTGTGGATACTCAGGCTCAAACCTTTCAAGCATATATATATATATATATATATATATATATATATATATATATATATATATATATATAAACTCAGAATGGTCCCCTGAGAAACTTATATGTTAAACACAGACCGTGCATGGAACAAGGAACTCTTCTGGGAAAATTAAATCCACTATAGTCCGAATAAGTAATGGTAAATGACAAATACCATAGTTTTTCTTTTTCATGATGCAAGCCCGACGTGGGCAACGGGTCTCTCGCAAAGAGGTCCCATAAATATAGCTTCCCTCACCAGCTATCTGCAAAGCAGACAGGATCCAGCTTTGGGACATGGATCTAGGGTTTAAAGCAAGCCTAGTCCCACTACATTCAGAGCCTCTATATAAGTAAAAGACTCGTTGCATTCACGTCGGATTGAATAAATCAAAGAAAAAGGGATTTGTCATTTACCATTACTTATTCGGACTATAGTGGATTTAATTTTCCCAGAAGAGTTCCTTGTTCCATGCACGGTCTGTGTATATATATACAGTATATATCAGTGGCGACGGAGGGGGTCAGGCAGGTCAAGCTCAGTCTGACCTGTTATTTCTCCTGCTAGAGACTTAAAAACTAACAAAAAACTAACAATACACAATCCCATCTCTAGTCAAGTCGTCAGGTTAAAAATTTCCATCCATCCATCTATCATCTAAACCCCATTTCCCCAGTGAAGAGAAGGAAGATATGTAGCTAAAAATTTTGAGTCAGATATCTTTACTCTATAAAATATGTTTTAACGACCATGTTAGGATTTATAAATAAGGTTATATAGGTATTTGCATATACACTGTGACTGTACATAAAGTTAATTATTACTGTATTATTATGCATCTTCTCAAATAACAAAGCCTTACAATTCCACGTCTTGTCAGGCAAACAATTTTAAGCCTGACGTCTCTTTTTGAAACATGTTATGATGTAAATCGTATGATTTATTTATAATGTTATAAAGTCATTTGGATATTTACTATACGTAAAGTTAATTAGTATTTTAATTGATTTATTACTTTGTATCCACCGAATAACCACGGAATGCCAAATATATGTTATTATCTTGAATTACTAAACACTTAAAAGCAATATTTGCATATCATACTGGCAGTTGGATATTTCTATATATTCTACTTTTGCATAGTAGAGTAAATTTTAGGATATTTAATACACAACATATGGAAAGTGTTCATTTTATATAAAATCTGTCACATCTGCGTCGAAACAGAGAGTCCAAAATCTGCTCTGAATTGCCAAATCTCTTGTTTTTAAACTTAATCTTGTTTTCAATAATATGCATATTATATACTTTATAAGGTGGGTTGGGTGGAAAATAATTGTCCAACTTACTTAACATTTAAAAATTAATTTACTTCAAGGAAAAAATTTGGTGAAAGAAGTAATTAAATAATTAAATACGGTAAGGCGACGTTTTATTTCCAAAATTTATGCCAGCAGATAGCTGGTGAGGGAAGCTATATTTTGGGGCCTCTTTGCGAGTAACCCGGTGACCACGTTGGGTTTTCCATCATGAAAAAGAAAAAACGATAGTATTTGTCATTTATCATTACTTATTCGAACTATAGTGGATGTAATTTCCCAGAAGAGTTCCTTGTTCCATGCACGGTCTGTGTTTAACATATAAGTTTCTCAGGGACCATTCTGAGTTGTTTATATATATATATATATACCTTTGGTAATCTTTGGTTAGCTTCCGCCCGAATTGTTCATTCTGGCGAAGGTCAAGCTTTTCACTCCACCTTAGACCTACAGTTTAACGTGGAATCCGAACCACGCCCCATCAGCAGCCCAGCGTCTTAACCACTAGGCCACCTAGGATACCCATTTATCTACCAACCACTTTCTTTATTGTGGAGAAGGATGAACAGCTGGGTTTTGCTGCGCGCCGGCTGCCGTCGGGACTCGAACCCGGGGCCGATGGATTCGTAGTCAGCGACGCTAACCACTACACCACCGAGGCGCATATATATACAGTATATATATACATATACACACACTGTGTGTGTATATATATATACTATGTACTACATACAGTAATTGGTAACGGCGGATGCTTTTCTCTTCACCTCCGCAGACTCAGTATATGAACGATGATCATCCTCTTTCTTTGTTCTGTGGCCATTTTTGAAGAGAGTGTTCATTTTCCTTAAAATTAAATGAATCCATCTGACGTCTTGGGAAATAAAATCCAATGTAAAGTTTTATTCATGAAAAGAAACGTTAAATATTCATGGTCTAAATTCATCGAGGAAAGAAAAAGAAGTTTTCCATTACGTCGATTATAAATTTCATCAAAAACTCGCAATAAAATAATGTGACACAAAATCACATAATATATATATATATATATATATATATATATATATATATATATATATATATATATATATATATATATATATATATATATGGGATGAATTTCACTGTTAAACACGTAAAACGAATAAACTATACACACCCACAATTAAAAATGAAAAGCGATTCCAAGGCCTTTTGTGTATTCAATAGTACGCTTCGTTAGGGAATGAAGGAAAAAGGAAAGAAGCCATTTAGTTAACACACAAATATATGAATTGAACATAATGACGGATGATACGCGGAATAACGGTATTGTAATGACACTTGAATTGGATGACAAGCCTACTGCGTTCTTTCACGTGAGTCAGTTGGAACGCTTAATTACACTTTGGGAGTATAGCCTACCGTTCGGCGGTAGGCTAATGTAGGCTTCAAGAGTACTTAGAATATGATGTACTTAGCTTACCCGGACGATGTAACGCTGTTGAAGGAGTGTTGAAAAGGAAACTAATACCGTGAGTGTCGTTGATCGTCCTCTGGAAGCTTCTTGAGATGATGGATGTAGGCTTCGTGGAGGCCTGAGGTGATGTTACTTCTCGAGGTGCAGGCTGGCCTTGTGATATTGCAGGCGTAGGCCTGTGGTGCGGAAGATATCTCGAGGAACGTGGAGAAACTTGAAGGCCGACCCGGCAAACCGCAGGCCGGAAGCGATTCCGGTTGGGCCTTGAAGGATTGCTTCTGCAGGTGGTCTGTAGATCTTACTGGATGATAAATTGTAGGCCTTGAAGAAAGTAGCGGCCGCGGCCCTCGGCCAGGGGGCCGGAAAGCGGTTGATGGACGTTGCTCACGTTCGATGATGTGAGTACCAGTGAGTGAGAGTGAGAGCAAGTGGAAGCTCGCTTTTATACGTAGTTCCTGTGACGTAGGACTGTACCAAATCTTAAGACGCTTTGTCCGCGCGTCCTTTAGTTGATAAAGGCTTACATTCGCGCCTTTTGGGAAGAAACAGACTTTCCATTGTTTGTTTGCCCACGTGTGTTTTCCAAGTTCTTTGATGATAGCGTGGAAGTAAAGTATTTCTGTCTATTTGTTGGTCTATTTCTTGTCGATCCGCTATATATATATATATATATATATATATATATATATATATATATATATATATATGTGTGTGTGTAGGGTGTCCCATAAGTCCGGCATCATAGGAAAAATAATAAAAAAAGGCAAAACAAAAGCTTTTATTTACAGATCGTGCTCAATATGTCCACCATTGTTTTCAATACACAAATTCAGACGTGATACCCAGTCAGCAAGCACACGGTGAATGATGTCAGGAGTAATGGTGTTACATGCCCCAATAATGCGCTGCCGCAAATGTTCAACACTTCTAATTTTCTCTGCGTATACCAGCGCTTTCAAGTGGCCCCAGAGATAAAACTCTAGTGGCGAGAGATCCGGGCTTCTAGCTGGCCATTCCACAGGCCCTCGATGTCCTATCCAATGACCAGGGAATTGTTGGTACAGGTATTTCCTTACTTGGGTGCTGTAATGTGCAGGAGCGCCGTCTTGCTGGAACCATGTTGGGAAATTTCCTTCTTCGTTCAAGACACTGGGAAATGCTTCTTCCTTGAGCATACGTAGGTAGGTGCCTCCAGTGACATGTTCATCGAAAAAGATGGGGCCTATGACGCGATCCTTCCAAATGCCACCCCATACCATCACCCGAGATGCACCTTGTTCCTTTGAAGAGGTATACCAGTGAGGGTTGTTTTGAGACCAGTAGCGGGTGTTCTGTCGATTTACCTCACCATTTCCATAAAAAACAGCCTCGTCACTGAACAGAATGGTGGACGGGAAATTGGCATCCCGAGCATATGGCCTGTAGAAAGAGAAAAATATGAATTATGGTTTGTAGAATAGAAAAATATGAATTTCTTCTATGATGCCGGACTTATGGGACACCCTGTATATATATATATATATATATATATATATATATATATATATACACAGGGTGTTTCACGAGGAAAGGTCAATACTTTGGGAGGTGATAGTATCGGTCATTCTGAGAAAAAAAGTTCATATGAATATGTGTCTAATTCTGAATGGTTACGGAGATAGAGCTGTTTGAATCTACAAATACAAAAGCATTGTTAATGGTAATCAAGAAAGAGAAACCAATTACTGTTTCTAATATTTAATATTTAAACAGTGGTATTTTGAATGGTATCAGATACAGAAATGACAAATTTGTTACAGTTTACAATACGTTTTCGAAAATCCCACCGTCAACCTCAATGCACTTTGCAACTCCTGTGCGAAGATCGCGTGTTGTTCGTCTGAGTTGATCTTGACGTTCCTTTAGGCGGGCAGCAGCATCCAAAATGCGAGCGAGCAATTCGTCTCGTGTACCCACCTTTCTTTTGTAAACTTGACTTTTCATCAACCCCCACAAACAATAATCTAACGGAGAGAGGTGTGGAGACCTTGGTGGCCATTGAATGGGACCACCGCGGCCGATCCATCGACCAGGGAAAGTTCGATTTAGATATTGCATCACCAGACGGGTAGAATGTGGAGGAGCTCCGTCATGCTGAAAGTACATACCAGCGCGTGTAGCCAAAGGAACATCCTCCAATAGTCCTGGCAATTCATTTTTCAGAAATTCTAGGTAACTTTGTCCTGTAAGACGATTCTCTAAAGTAACAGGGCCAATCAGCTGATCATCCATGATACCGCACCACACATTGGTAGAGAGGCGATGTCGAAAATTTGTTTCCACAGTGGCATTTGGATTTTCGTCTGACCACCGATGAGAGTTACGAGTGTTGTTGATACCGTCACGGGTGAAAGTAGCTTCATCGGTATTAATCGAAGCAATCGGCGATTAGCATTTACCCAATGACAAAATTCCAGTCGCATGGCAGCGTCTCCTGGTTGAAGGTGTTGTACACGCTGTACATGATATGGATGCAAGCCTTCCTCACGTAATGTTCGTTATACTCTTGTGTGTGGTACACCGAGACGTGTAGAAATTCTTCCTGAGCTAGTAGTAGGACTACGCTCTACCAACTGAAGAATGTTTTCCACTTCATCCACATCTTGTTGACCTTCACTTTCAGATGAAACATAAGCGCTGGGAAGTGTACCAATCTCACACAATGTGTTGAAAACCCTGGTAAACACTCTTCGATCCGAAATTCTGCGGTTCGGAAACTGTCGACGGTATTCTGCAACAGCAGCTGTTGCACTTCCATCGCAAAAACCGTAGACATACACCATATCTGCATATTCGGCATGTGTGAAGGTGTGTGGCATTCTTAACACTGCTCCAAACACCAAACAATGTCACTCACAACAGTCAGCTGTCGACTTACATTACAGCTTACATGGTTCAAGGTTATAGGGGAGGGAAGGGGGAGGAAGAGCTGCGCGCGCACCAGATTCAAACAGCTCTCTCTCCGTAACCATTCAGAATTAGACACATGTTCATATGAACTTTTTTCTCACAATGACCGATACTATCACTTCCCGAAGTATTGACCTTTCCTCCTGAAACACCCTTTATACGATAGTGCGACAGTTAATGCATTCCTTGAATCATCTTGATGGTAGTCCTGCGAAGCCGTAATGTTCGATTTTTCATGGATCATGTCATGAGGTACTGTGTTAGAGGCCTTAGCTAGATCAAGTAGGATGATTACTAAAAAGTTTTTCGTTGACATTGTTATGAAGTTCCTTTAATATTGCGGTTATTTACCTATAAATACTTATTTAACTGTTACGGTTATTTACCTGTGTTTACCGAGAAAGCCAAACTATTGTTTATGTATGATTTTTGTATTTGAATATGAATTTCAGTATTTGATTACTCTCTCGTATAGTTTACTGACGGTTGGGAGAATGGAAATAGGTCTGTCGTTTGAGGGGGAAGTTTTATTTACCGATTTATAGATTGTGCATACACTAGCCTTTTTGAAGCCGTCTGGGAAGACGCCATTTTGAATGGACAGGTTTATGAGCTTTGAAAGCTTGGGTGCAGTTAAATTTACATACGCTTTGTAAATTTTATATGGGATTGTGTCTAGCGTACAACTTTTATTTTTTAATTGTTTTCTGGCTGTCATTAGATCGGGTGTCGTAGTCGGGGACAAGAAGAAAGAGTGTGGTAACGCGGGGTCTAGGTGCATATCGAAAGACCGCACTGTAGGTGGTATTTTAGTAACAAGGTTGACTCCCACTTTGGTGAAATAATCATTGAAAGTATTTAAAATATTTATTTTGTCTGTTATGGGCTTATTATTTACTCATAGCTTTACCGGAGCAGAGGGTTTTGTTAGTTTTTATTAGGTTAATCGTTTTATTAATGAGGTTCCAGTAATGTTTGGGATCGCCTTTGTATGTTTCGAATTTATGTTTATAGTAATTAGCTTTAGCTTTGTGTATTAATGAATTAAATCTATTTCTGTAGTTAGTATAGACTTCCTTTGGGATTAGACTTATTTTCACATTTTTATATAGCTTGTGTTTTTGTTCAATAGATGTCTTTAGACCCTGGGGCCAACCAGGGATTGTGGTGATATGATAGTGCGATAATGATAATGCTGCCTGATATGAATGACAATGTTGTCAATTGTTCCCAATGAGATAATATGAGAACGTAATTAAAGAGAAAAGTAATTTGATTTTGAATTACAATTACCTTAAAACTGTAATTAAATTAATAGTATATTAACTATATTTTCAAAGTAATTGAAATTAGTTTAAACTGAGTCGCATTGTTTATATCCAGTCGAGTAAAGATATCCAGCTGCATTATCTGGGCTGTTCTTTATTAGGTGAGATTTGCCGTCCTACACACATATTTATGCCGTTTTACTTGACGCTAAATCTCTTGAAAATGTAGTTAATATATTATTAATTTAATTACAGTTTTAAGGTAATCGTAATTCAAAATCAAATTACTTTTCTCTTTAATTACGTTCTCATATTATCTCTTTGAGAACAATTGACAACATTATTCAGGCCTAATGCTCCAATTATCAATTTCAATTACTCACTCACAGCGTTTGTCGATACATTTTGTGAGGTTCAGGAGATAATTATAAAAACTGAAAATATGAAATGGATAAGAAAGAAAAACGCGAAGATAATCCTGTAATTTACTTTTTCTTTGACCTAATGCTCACCACAAGTATTTTGAGAGCGTGAGAAAGGAACAGAAGGATAATATTTTTGTTTTCTTTGGCACATAATTATAAAGAGTGTGGTCAAATCATTAGTTTGTGTATACAGTTCTTCATCATAACTTTCCAATAAAAAGTGGGAACACCTTTTCATTTACAGTCTGATCGTAAAGCAGAAAATGTTGCCGACTACATATTTTTGCTCGTGTATTGGGATATAATTAGTAACAATGAAGGGATAATTTTGTTCATGCAGATCGTTGTATGTAGGTTATATAACCTATGCCTTCATGCCTTCATGCCTTCATGCCATGTATTTTTGTTTTTTGCTTTACAGTACCAAATATAATAATAAATTAAATTGGATGCCCGGTTCGGTCAACTGTACACCCTTGACGATTGGTTAGGTTAAGTCGTGATATTTTCGTTAGTTTTAACGAAGATATCATTTGGTAATTGAGGCTGGGGACCCTGATCTTCAGGTGATCCAAAATAACTTTTACAATATATATATATAATAATTTAGGGTGCTTTTAAAAACTGAAAGTGTGAATTTCGGGTAACGGAACCCCGCAAATGATGAGGTTCCGGGAGCAAATAAAGCACATGATTTTTTTGGAAAATCATCAAATATTTAGAGGTTGCCCAAAGACACCAAAGTTTTACCCATATGCTCATCTATTTATGCGCCCTTTTTAAGTCACTTCTAATGTTTATTAACCCATTGATACACAGCGTCCCCAAAATTAGAAATTGCATTTGTCAATTGCGTTCTGATAATCCATATTTCTTTACTTCCGTATACCAACAAATGAATTTTCTTTAATTCTAAATCGTTTTCTCTTAATTACTCACGTCTTTCATGCATTTACGTAATGGTGGCCAAGAAGCATCACAGTTCTCATAACGGTAAGTGTTATTTAAATAATTCATATATTTCAAACGTTTTTTTTACTTAGCACTGTAATGGATGGTATTATGAATTGTTTGTAAGTATAATGACTCGTTTTACCGGCAATATTTTTGTTTCCAAAAATAGTTATAAGGTTTAATTTTTATGCGTATAAAATTTTGGACGCTCTCTGCTTCAGCGTATTGCAATCATCTTTTTTCGCATCGTCTGAGTGAAATAGTGTAGTGTACCATAGATTATTTTAAATTTATATATGGATTGGATATACTGTAAATGGTTATGTATGCATGATTTCGCAAAATTATTATAATTTTAATACATATTGTGTTCATGGGTTATCAGCCAATCATTGTTTGAACACAGATTACGGTTACAAAGAGGGTGGCTTATTTCTACACATTTTCCTGAGGTACTTTATCCATGAATGGGTTAAATTAACTTACCAATTTCCAGAGCTGGGCAATAAATACATTGAATGTATTTAAATACTAAATACTAAATACATGTGAGAAATGTATTTAAATACTAAATACTAAATACATTTTACGAATGTATTTAGATACTAAATACAAAATACATCAGTTGTATTTAAATACATTTGTAAATACATTTCAAATACATGCAAATTTTAACATATGCATTCACTAATTCATGAGTAACAACAATATAAAATGCTTGATAAAGGATAAAGAAATAGTACAATCTAATTTCCGATTATATATTTCCCTTTTTAGAACAAAACAAAAACAAAAGAACTTAGAACTTACGATGTTCAACCAGTGACATATTATGCTCATTATATCATTGCAAAATGAGTAACAATTAATGAGTAGATGAGACATAAACGTAAACATAAGACGTAAACATAAACATAAGGCACCTTACGAATTCTCTTTTATTTCACGGTTGCTGCGGATCAAAACCAATCTTTCAAAAGTTTTGTCTGAAAGAGAGTTTCTTTTGGGAGTCAAAGTGATTCCCGCGAATGAGAATATTCGCTCTACCGGTGCCGAAGATGGTAATGTCGTGTTATAGCGGAGGAACAGTCTTTTTATGAGAGGATGTTTTCCCAAACTGTTGATGGTCCGATCGGAATCTTGAAGAAATGCCAATACATTCATGTCTGCAGATGGTGCAATAGAGGACCTCGAAGACGAAGAGTTGTGGGCGAAGCCAAAGTACAACTGATTGAACTGACACGTTGAAACATGAACCATGCTGTACTACACTGTCGACGCGTCGTACTGTGCTAGTACAGAACGTGTATTAAACCAGTAAAAGTATTTACATTTTTATATTTTGAGTATTTAAATACATTGTATTTAAATACTCATTAAAGTATTTAAATACTATATTTAAATACATGAAAAACAATGTATTTATAAATACAGTTCTAAATACACAAATGTATTTAAATACGTATTTAAATACAAATGTATTTAAATACTGCCCAGCTCTGCCAATTTCACTGTTTTGTCTTATTCACAGATAACTGGTGAACGATGGCGGCATGTACAAGATCGAAGAAATCAATCTGGCTTGTGGGGTCATCAAGTCCTACTATTGCCGGTCAGCAATTACCTTCAAGAGGTGATGTATTGAAGTACCTTTTCCATCTCCACAATGAAGAGAAGAAATCCTTAGCTGAGAGTGTGTCCTCGACATCACAAGCCATCATTGAAATCTGGGTGACAGAAGGTTTACCGACGAAACATCCGCACGACGTCAAGAAGCACGTCCGGAAATTGCATGACGAATGGCAGGGTTTGAAGAAGAGAATTTCGCGGAAAACGAAGACCAATTTGGACAACCAGGCTGCGTTCAGGTCAAGCTTGAACAACCTTTTCGACATTGGTCACCAAAATGCCCTAAATCTTATCAAAATTCAGGAGGACAAGGACTTCCTGCTTGCTCAAAGGGAGGAGGGTCGGAGAGGAAGGATTGGAAATGTCGACAAGAAGGTTGCCAAAAAAGTCGCAAGGGCCCAAGAAAGAACTGCTCAGGAATTGAAGCGGAAAGACAGGCATGTGCAGGAAATGGAAGAAATCTCTGCTACCGTTGTTATGGAAACCTCATCGTCAGCGTCATCAAGTGAGGAAACAAGTCCCGAAAGAAAGCCAGTTACATCGTCGGCTCCAAAACATCGCCGTGGGACGACGGCAATCAGTTCGGAGGTCGCTGCGGCATTGGACCGCACGCGGATGAGCGACAGGGCAGCTGCTCGTGTTCTCATCCCCTTTGGCATGCAAATGGGTCAGGACATAAGTGAGATGTGCCTCAGTCCAAGTGCTATTCGGGCCAGCAGATCCAGGTACAGATCAGCCCACGAAGCAGAGGTGAAAGCTTCCTACAAGCCTGAATGCCCTCTTGTTCTTCACTGGGATGGAAAACTTATGGCAGACTTAATGGGAAGAGACAAAATCGACCGTTTAGCCATCTGAGTTACCGGGGATGGGATGAGCAAGATTCTAGCCATCCCCAAACTCCCAGACTCCAAGGCAGAAAGGACAGCAATCGTCATCATCGAAACCATCGAAAACTGGGATCTTGGCCAGAAGATCAAAGCTCTTTGCTTTGACACGACAGCCACCAACAACGGCATCCATGGAGGAGTGTGTGTGCGAGTAGAGCAGGCTCTCGGGCGTGAAATGATTTACTTTGCGTGTCGACATCACGTGCTGGAACTGCTGCTTGAAGCAGTATTTTCTTTCCTTGTTGGAGACCTTTCCAAAGGACCTGAGATTACGATTTTCCAGAGCTTCCGTAATGTTTGGCCGCAACTGAAATTGAATGAATACTCCACTGCCGCGGACGAAGAGGACACGGCTGCAGTGATCAGTCCCTGGGCCGAGAAGATGATTCATGAAGCAAATGACCTTCTGAAAGTGAAGCATCCCAGAGATGACTACAAAGAGCTTCTTGAACTTTTAGTCATTTTCTTGGGAGGAGTACCTCACGGACGTCGGAGTCCTGTGTTCATGGCTCCAGGGGCTTTGCACCGAGCACGGTGGATGGCGCGTGGAATTTACTCTTTCAAGATTTGGATGTTCAGATACCAGTTCACGATGCACATGTACCAATGTCCTTCAACATCTCGTGGAGCAAGTAGCAGTGACCGCCTGATTTCTGGGTTGCGGGACTTCTGTCTCTTCGTTGCTCAAGATTACGTCCTTCCGTGGTTTTCAGCAAGAGAAGCAGCAAGCGCTCCACGAAGCGACTTAGCCCTCCTTCAAAAGTTGCAAAACACCAACGCCGCTGGGTACAAGAGTTTTAATCGGCATCTCTGGTACCTCAATGAGGTAAACGTGGGCCTTGCACTATTCGATCCTGCAGTCGATGATGATGAGAAGCGGAAAATGGTAGAGAATATGAATTCCGTTGAAGGGTCAGAAGCTCCCCCCCCGACGAGTCTGGATTCCAGATCCAAGAGGAAAGACCCTGGCAGACTTTTGCTCTTCCAATACGTACAATCTGTTCACCCTTCTAGATCTTCCGGTCGATTTCCTGCAAGAGGATCCATCAAACTAGGAAAACAACACCAGCTTTGGTTCAGCAAAGATCAGGGTGGATTCCTTAAATGTAGTGAATGATGCAGCAGAGCGAGGCATAGCATTGATTCAAGAATTCACGAAGGCTGGAAGGACTCGGAACGAAGAGCAGATGCAGTTCATGATTCAAATCGTCGAAGAACATCGTAAAGTCTTGCCGACAGCCTCCAAAGCCACTTTGATGAAAAAATGAACGCCAGCACTCGAGGTGTCATGTACTTTAATCGTTAATTATGAATTTAGTGAATATACTCACACGATATATTTGTTCTGAATACTTATTGGAGATGTATATTTTAGATGCAATTTATCATTTAAACTGAGAATTAAAATTTCCATTGCCCTATAAATTGAAAATACCTATCAGCTGTGGGCAACCTCTAAATGTTGTTGGATTACAAAGAAATTTTGCCTGTTCTGTTTTCTCGTGTATCCTCACAAAATAAAGGGTTCCGCCCCCTTGCATTTTCATTTCGCATTTTTCACCATATACCATAAACACACCCTAATTATATATATATATATATATACGAAAAAGATTTGGTCCTTGTTGGGAAACATCTTAGGATGAACAAAATGACAAACGCATGAACCAACATGATTCAATAGCTAGACGTTTCAGGATGAGACGTCCATCATCAGTAACTAAAATTACAACATAAAATTAATCGATAAAAGAAAGTCCATACAAAGCAAAGGAATACAAAGCATGAGGTAAAATTTGCCCAATATAAATTATAAAAATAAAATTATATAAAATTGGTTTAATTAACGAGAGTATAATCATAAAGTACAAAAATAAGTTTAAGTTTACCTCGTAATATTTAATTTGTAGAAGAATTATGTTCATTAATTGACGGCTGCATCTTGTAAATACACAGGGGCTCTTGATTCATTTTATGTCAATTTCACAACAGAAACTTTCTCTGCACTTAACATATTTCTTTTTTTAATTGAATAACCTTCATTATTAATTAATAAAATAAATACAGTACTTTTACAATGACATAAATATTTCTGAAGCTGGATTATTTACATTATTTAATTAGTCCCTTAAGCTTTACGCTTTACTGAACTCTTAATTAAAAATAAATGATCGATTAAAAATAAATCAAAATATAAAAATATAATCAAAATATGAAAAACAGAATAGTAATACAATATTCATTGAAGAGGGCCAGAAATTGGTACAGCGCTCAGGCCAACTAATGCAGCTAGGTCCGGCCCCGGGAGCCGATCGGCACTCTGACCGTGTCACACAACAGGCCGTCGACTGCCAGTCTGGCCAACCGTAGACAACCTGCTGCACGGAGATTTGAGGAAGTTTGGCCAAATACTCCATTCCATACCACGCCCCACAGACATCACACAGTACAGAAAACACATACACACACACCTAACCCACAAAGCACTGACACGACTCGGTCCGAATGCGGTCCTAGGTGCGAAGCCGCCACCCATTAACAGGTCAGAGATCAGCCTGAGCAGATCGGATCGAGTTAACTTAGCACGATTCCGATGTGGACATCACCCCAACTTACGGACATATAAACACAGACTAGACAACTCCACAGACGACATCTGCCACCTGTGTCAGGACACACCACAAACAGTTGGACACATTATGACAGACTGTACCGCTCTAGCACAACAACGAACACAACACATCACTAGTGCGCTGAACCTCTGGTCCACTCCGGAGAGGGCGATCGGTTACCTGCGTGCCGCCGGCTTGTTCGATCATGGTGGGATGATCGGCTAAACAACAACAACAACTAATGCGGCTCATTGTGCCAAGTCCAGTAGTAGCATTATTAGCATCATCGGGAGACGAATCCTGGACCTCGGTGTCTTCACTTGACTTACGGGAAACTATGTTACCCAGTGAGCTACTGGCGCTGGCAGGATGGTGATAAAGCTCGTGTAAATACATTTAAAATGACTTTAGGGGCGTTAATTTTAACCTTTTAACGCATAGCACAATCTTTATTTTTATTTTTTTAAAAACGCTAATCGAATTTAGTCAGAATTAAAAAGAAAGACCAAAATACAATGAAGAGCAAACCAATTTTTAAAGCATTAATTCTGAATTCATTACAAAATACTTAATTTTTTTCTTCTATCATATTTGTAACAGTTCAAAACTTTTTCTTTAGTTCTTTTGAGAAAGCAGAGGGCGGTTTATATTTCATTATATCGATAGGCTAGATTGCGCATTATATCGATAGGTTAGATTGCGCATTATATCGATAGGAAAGATTGCGCATTATATCGATAGGCAGATTGCGCATTATATCGATAGGCTAAAAGTTAGCAATGCTCCAGGCCCTGACGCGTTTTATCCCAGACACTTGAAAGATTTGAAAGAAGTTATCGTAGGCCCCTTAACGAAGATTTTTAATCAGTCACTCGAAACGGGGATTATTCCTGAAGACTTTAAATTAGCTAACGTCACGCCTATTTTTAAAAAAGGCGACCGCGCAGTAGCTAGTAATTATAATGCCCATTAGCTTAACGTCAATTGTAGGTAAACTTTTGGAATCCGTAGTTAGGGATCGTATCATCGATCACTTAGAAAGTAGAGATTTGATTAATAGTAGTCAGCATGGGTTTCGACGCCATAGGTCTTGTTTAACTAATTTGTTAGAATTTTATAACGAAATAGTTCCCGAATACGATAGGCATAGAGCAGCTGACGTTATTTATTTAGATTTTAAAAAGGCGTTCGATACAGTTCCGCATAGGAGACTAATTGCGAAGGTTAAAGCGCACGGTATACGCGGTCAGGTAGCTAACTGGTTAGAAGAATGGCTTCGTACTAGGAGACAGAGGGTCGTAGTTAATAGTAGTGAATCGGGGTGGTTAGATGTAGGTAGCGGTGTCCCACAGGGTTCAGTGTTAGGCCCATTGCTATTCGTAATTTACATTAACGACATAGATGTAGGATTGTCTAGTAACGTTTCAAAATTCGCGGACGATACTAAAATAGGCGGTAAGGTTGTTAACGAGGACGATAGAAATAGGATTCAAGACGATGTAGATAGGATTATGGAGTGGACAGATAAGTGGCAGATGCAATTTAACGTAAACAAATGTAAAGTTTTGCATATAGGTTCTCGCAACAATAATTACGCGTACACGATGGATGATAGGGAGTTAGCGAGCGTTGACGAGGAAGTAGATTTAGGCGTACGCGTATCTAAGGATTTAAAGGTTAGGAACCAGTGCCTGGAGTCTTGCGCAAAAGCGAATAGGATGTTAGACTTCATAGCGCGTAATTTCGAATTTAAATCGAAGGATATTATATTGCCCCTTTACAAGTCCCTAGTCAGGCCTCATTTAGAATATGCCGTTCAGTTTTGGTGCCCGTACTTGCGTGAGGATATTGATAGGTTAGAAAGGGTTCAGCGTCGTGCCACGAAACTTATTCCGTCATTGCGCAACAAGCCTTATGAAGATAGGATTAAAGTGTTAGACCTGTATTCACTCGAAACTAGGAGTTTAAGGGGGGAGCTTATTGAAGTTTTCAAAATCGTTAATAACATCGATAACGTAAATTTTGACAAATTGTTCACTTTCGATAATAGTAATACTCGCAATAACGGATTCAAGTTGCGTGGCAGACGTTTCATTACTAATATCGCTAAAAACTTCTTTACGTTTAAAGTAATTGATAAATGGAATAATCTTCCCGCGTCAGTCGTTCATTCTATCAGCGTTAATATGTTTAAGAACCGTCTTGACAGACATTTTAAAAATATTAACGTTGTTTAAAATTAAAAAAGAAAGTTAACAACAGGAGCTCTGGTGGTGGTGCTCGAGGATGAGTCTGTTGACGATGAATGCCAGCTTGTGACATGCCAGCGTGTGATGCCAGCAATAAAATTATAAAAAAAAAAAAATTAGACTAACACGAACGTAGATGTAGCTCGTAGAGTAAACTAACCCACTTTTTGTTTAACTGTACCTACTTTTTTTTTTTTCTTATCTCCTTACTTTGCATGTCTGTAACTCTCTTTACTTGCATGTTTGTAGTTTGCATGGTATGACAGTGAGTTAAGACTGTGTTTGCATGGTTTGTAAGCGTTCTTATTTTACTTCTTTTCATCTTTCACCCCTCTCCTATTTTCTCCGACTATTTTTCTGACTTGTCGGCAGTGGCCGGCGGATGATGATGGTGAGACTTTTTTCCTCTTTTTCTGAATGAATGTTAACCCATGAGTGATAGGTGTTGCTACTTACTTAACCCCTTATTCTCTTCTCTTAACCCCCTACTCTTTCCTTTCTCTCGGGCTAACCTTAGAGTGGATCTTAGGGTCTTTGTTAGCCTTAGCTTCTGTAGATCTGTAGAGATCATCCTCTTCAAAGACGAAATTCCATTGGAATTTTGAACTTAAATGGACTCGGAACTTTCAGCTTTTGAGACCAAACTAACGGGAAGCGAAGACACATTGTCGAAGATGTTGGCAAAAACGGTCCTCAGACACATGAGCAGAAAGTTGCTGCTCTCTACGATATCGGCGAATAAGCCTTCGGGTAACTCCTGTATCTAGTGATATAACATGGATAAGAAAGCAGAATAGAGAGACGGATGTTGAAGAAGCGTTTCTTCCGTTTTTCACATGGCCATGATTAACTTCCTCCACTGCTCAAAACCATCCCACGATTGACCCACCATAAAGCAAATAAAAGAAAACTGAATTTCTGATAAAATATTTTCTGGTCTATCTGTTTAAAAATTAAATTCATTGTATAAGATGAATCGATGTTACCCCTGGAGACTTCTGAAGGACTGGCTCCCTCTCTGCGGGGCTTTTCTGGGATCATTTTCTAGGGTCATTCATATGATCATTAGATTCGTAATGTTCACGAATGGCAGAGTAGGTGGGTTTATTTAATGGTAACATGGTACAACAACTAAAGAGGCAAACAAGGTTAGAGACTAACCCATCAGGTAATCAATCCTTGTGGTTAAAAAAAGAACTTTTGTTGAAACTATTAGTAATGTAAATCTGAAGTCAATTTGTGAATAAAAGTGAGCTAAAAGGAATTTCAACTCATTTTCCATTTTTTACTAATATAACCCTAAAAAGATATCACGAGTATTTAATATCCTGGCAACGGCTGGAACTAAGAGATGCGGCTTATAAATATTATCCAATTAAAGTTTAATATATTTAGGTACCAAATTTTTAGGAGAAGAATGTAAATGAAAGCATTCTATTGAAAAGGACCATTCCAAATATAATAAATAAATTGTCAATAAATAAAATAAACTTCATTAAATTGTCACTAACGTTGCTGAATTGTTTTGCTTTCTTCTACGTGAAAAAACTGCAAATTTTGTAGAATTCAGAACTTTTCTCTGTTTAGACGATCGACATTGATCTTGAATTCTTCACAATGTCTTCTTTACATTTTAAGTTTGACACTCTGACCGTGCCACGCAACAGGCCGTCGACTGCCAGTCTGGCCAACCGTAGACAACCCGCTGCACGGAGATTTGAGGAAGTTTGGCCACCAGCGCGTTGATGTTTCGGTTTGACGTCGCCTCTTCTTCGCGTTGACGTGTCCCGCGCTGGAGGATACAGCCACTGTTAGAAGCTTCCTCGTCAGCTGCTAACTTTTGGTTTTAAACTTCCCTTTTGTGGACCTGATGAAAGTCTCGTGTTAAAGAGGAAAATTAGTAAACGGAAATTTTAAGTTGATCCAAGTTGTTTTAAGAGCATCACGCATATCAGACGGGAACTTGGTTTGCCTTAATTAGAAGACTTTTTTTCAGATTTTCTTTACTGTATGCACGATCTTTTATTTATTTATTTAGAACCAACATAGACTCGCTGATCGTTTCCCCGCAAAAATATTTACTCTAACAAAACTTGTTTGTGTATTCTGTGTCTCTTTCCGAATTTCGTTATTCCTGCTTCGTTCTTCGCCCGAGAATCTTTCTTAAATTTAAATCTGAAGTAGCTTCCAAAGTTACACTAATGTATAAATGAGATATTTCACGTAGGAAAATGAAAGCAAGAGTTTAGAAATATTGTTGGCATTGGCTGCGATGGCGCTGCAGTTGTTTATTTATATTGTATATTTTGAATAATGACTTCAACATATAATCAGTTTGCTTGTTATGTACACAAAAAACATTCATAATAAAATACTGAGTAAACAGGGGGGGGGGGGGGGGCCATATACCAATCCTTCCCCGGGGCCCGGGGCAGCTCTCGGCGGCCCTATATATATATATATATATATATATATATATACTATATACATTTCAACTGCAAAGAACACGCAGTATAATTAACGTAAAGAACGACGCTTGTATAGGAGAACATCCCGCGCAAGATGAGGAGGGAGAACGAACAAATGAAAAAATGACGTAACCACCCGGGAATCGAACCCGGGATCTTCCGATTGCCGGTCAGATGCCCTCGGGGCATTGGTTTCTGCGCGTATGTAGGAGAATTACGACTTCTGATCGAGTGAGGACCATGGTGTAGTGGTTATCATATCTGACCGGCAATCGGAAGATCCCGGGTTCGATTCCCGGGTGGTTACGTCACTGTTTCATTTGTTCGTTCTCCCTCCTCACCTTGCGCGGGATGTTCTCCTATACAAGCGTCGTTCTTTACGTTGATATATATATATATAATATATATATATATATATATATATATATATATATATATCAGGTCATCCCATAAGTAATGTCGTTTTTTAGATCGGAATTTGAAGGACAAAAACAAACTCAACTTAAACTTTTTAATCTAGTATATATTTTCCATCGGAATCAATGACACTGCCAACGTCCTACAAGCTTTTCAATGCCATGTTTATAAAATTCAGGCGGTTTTGAGGCAAAAAACGTACAAAGACTGGTGTGCAGGTCATCTAAAGAAGTATACTGTTTCTCGTCAAGATAGTTTTGCAGACTCCTGAAGAGATGATCATCTGAAGGCGCAAGGTCTGGAGAATATGGAGGATGTGGAAGTTTTTCCCACCCAAGCTCCTCAATTTTTGCAGAAGTGATCCGAGTGGTATGAGGACGTGCGTTGTCGTGGTGGAACACGATTCCTTTCCGATTAACCAAAGAAGATCCCTTTTCTTTTAGTGCAGTGTTTAATCGATCCAATTGTTGACAGTAGACTTGAGCGGTGATTGTTTGGTTGTGTGGTAAGGTTTCAAAGTGTATTACACCACCTTTATCCCACCAAACACTAAGCAACACCTTCCGAGGGTGAAGATTTGGTTTTGGCTGTGGTGTCGCTGGTTCTCCGGCACAAACCCACTGTCGACGGCGCTTAACATTCTGGTACAGTATCCACTTTTCATCACCAGTCACTAAACGGTGCAAAAACGGATCTTGGAGTTCACGGGAATGAAGAGCTGTGCTAATGTTTACCCGCACCCTCAGATTGTCGACCGACAATTCATGTGGCACCCATTTTTCTAACTTAGGCACTTTCCCGAGTTGTTGCAAATGTCGATGGATGGTGGACGGGGATGAATTGAGTTTCTGGGCCAATTGTTCGACAGTTGTTGAACAGTCTTCTTCAAGTGCGGCTAACAGCAAGTCATCATCAAACTCAGCAGGGCGTCCAGAGCGTGCTGCATCTGTCAAACAGCAGTCACCATTCCTAAACTTTTGAAACCATCTTTGACATTTCCTCACATGCAGAATATCGTTGCCATAAACTTCCTGAATGTTTCGCGTTGCTTCAGTAGCACTATTCCCTTTTTTGAACTCGTAAAGCATTATATGCCTGATATGCTCTTCTGATACTGCCATGTTTATGAGGGGTTCACATAAAGCAAAACACACGTCTTCACTGGTCAAGGTCTGTAAAGTATGTAGCGAAACACGATAGATCTCCTCTTAGATATAACCTTCGGAAAATTTATGCTTAAACCGAGTAGGACTAGTTTAAACTTAATCTATCGTATAAAACGACATTGCTTATGGGATGACCTGATATATATATATTATATATGTATATATATAATTATAAAAAATACCGAGAATTCAAAATTCTTATAAAAATAGCTAATATTTTTACACTTCCACAAAATGTATTTTTCCTTTATCTTTTATTTTTATATTGATACAATAATTCTTTTTCTTTTTCTTTTTTTTCATATTTTTAATCATAAAAAATGACAAAAAAATCTTCCACATTATGTATTTAGATAATAATATTTAGGATAAGAATCGAATATTTTTTGATTTTTGAACTTTCTTATCAGAGAAATAAATCTATTTCAACTCCAACATTAATTCATCGTGTTCATTTCCTTTTCCTTTAGCCTTATATATTCTCTCTCTCTCTCTCTCTCTCTCTCTCTCTCTCTCTGTGTCGGGAAGGGAAGTGCGTTTGCCCTTTTCCAAATGAGAGAGAGAGAGAGAGAGAGAGAGAGAGAGAGCGCCTTCGTTTCTCCCTCTTTTATTCCTTATTTCGTATACAAATGGAGAAAATGTTGAATAATCTCACCACAGAAAATGAATCCCAATAAAATTTGAAATTTATGCAAATGACGTACAATTTAAATTTAAAATTAAAGCATAAAAGAGCAAAGAATACTCAGTGTTGCTTAACATCTGTCTGGGCGAAGCATGTGTTGAGTTTCATTGAGATAAACAGACAATTTAAACAAATCTCACTCTGTGTGTGTGTGTGTGTGTGTGTGTGTGTGTGTGTGTGTGCGTGTTTTATTCATTTATAAGAAAACTGTGTTACCCACTCAACCGCGGACGATGGCAATAAAATATCATGGTTGTTGATTTTACACTTTCGATATTTTCCTTCCAATAGTTAAAAAAAAAAGGAATTTGCAATGTTGCCTCAACAACACATAATTATAGATATGTTGAAGAATTGTAAATGAGTAAATTTCTTTCTGTGTACATTCGTTATTCCCGTTTTCTCCTAACTTCCGCACTGCAAAAATGCAAAATTGCTCAAATATAACTTGCAACGGGAAAGGCAAAAATGTATCCCAGTAATTTATTTTCCATGAGTGCGGTCTCCAATCTTGTTCTGTCAGCCCGCAGCCTTACAACCATACATCAATCCGGCAAATGAGGCAAATTTGCACTCGCGCACCAAATTAGTTAAGCAAAATAAAAGAAAATTATCTCGAAGAAAGGTTGTAATGTCGACCTTTATTTCGCAGGTTGGATCTTTTTTCTTTTTTTTTTTTTTTTTTTTTGTAATATTTACCCTCTTTTCCTCTGCATTGTTTCTAAAATAATTCCATTTCGAGTTTATGTTTGAGATAAAAGTTTTGCACCAAATTATTTCCTTTCTATATTTATTTTATGAAGTCGAAAACTAATGTTAACAGAAGTTAAAAACTTAAAACATCAATTATTATTATTATTATTATTATTATTATTATTATTATTAGTAGTAGTAGTAAGTAGTAGTAGTAGTAGTGTGACTGGCATATTCAGTGGAAACCGAAATTAACAAAAAAACAAAAAAAAACATGATCAAACCAATCGTAAACATTTAATACAGAGCTTTTCGTATTTTCTAATACCATTATCAGTGGCGCGAAATACATTACATGAATTACGCAGCCGGACAATATTATCAAATTACACTAAAGGATAATTCCATTTACATAAGCAACATGATAATTAATTACATTTTTTTTTAATTAAACAAACAAAATATGTGAACCAGAAACAAGTCTTCATTACAGTTTGCAAAGGGGTAAACGTCGATGTTATATATGATACGAGTTGGCTACTGAATAATATCGGTTTATCAGTATAAAATTATAACGGAAATATCAAGAAATAAAAGATAAAATATGAAGTCTTTATAATAATGAAGGCTTACCCACAAGAAATGAAGATGAGTCAGAAAAGGGCAATTCATTCAAATATGAAAATAACAGGTTTAAATTTATAGGGGAAATGCAGTATTCTTCTGACTTATACAGACATACGGTATACCTACAAGAACTAATGAAGGCTCAATCAGTAAATCATCATCATTACCTCAGACAAAGGGTTTTTAAGGTAAGATACAAATAAAAAATAAAGAAAGTTTAAGGGTCATACGCACTACAAAGACTCCAGCTGACCCGTTTTCCCAAAGAATTGGCCTTAAGATTGATCGATACAGAACTGAATATGGGAGAGAATCGTCCCGCACCACGAAGGCCTCGCAGCGAAGGATTCCCGAGCTCCTGTGAGTGGACAGGGACAGGACGTGCGCGTAGTAGGCTATAACAAAGATGAAATAAATGAGAAGACGCTAAACAGTCTCCGAAACATTGCTAGAAGTGCAGTCAAACGAATCATTTAGACGCATGCGGTACAGATGGTAAGGAAGTCTGGTTTCTCCAAACCAACCTAATAAAATCTACTTCTATGACACGATCACGCTGTTGTTTAGTCACTCTTAACCCTTTAACGCCGTAGTTTTTTGTCTGATTAAGTTATGAATGCGTGTATTTGAAACGTTATCAATTTGTACCGGTCGTCCTTTCTGATGCAGTTTCATAATTGGCTGACAAAAGAATGACACAATTGGCAGTACTTTCGATATGACTTTATATATATATATATATATATATATTTATATATATATATACGACAGTGCATGGAACAAGGAACTCTTCTGGGATAATTAAATCCACTATAGTCCGAATAAGTAATGGTAAATGACAAATACCATAGTTTTTCTTTTTCATGATGCTAGCCTGTGCTACGTGGGCTAGCATCATGAAAAAGAAAAACTATGGTATTTGTCATTTACCATTACTTATTCGGACTATAGTGGATTTAATTATCCCAGAAGAGTTCCTTGTTCCATGCACGGTCTGTGTGTATCATAAAAAACTCAGGGGACCATTCTGAGTTCATTCCCATATATATATATATGATAGTCCGTATAAATAAAAGTTTATTTCTTCTAACCAAGCTTTCGACAACTTACCATTACCAAATTCAAGGCTTCAAACTAAAAATTAAAACTTAATACAAGTCAAATATGAAACACTCATCACTGAATGTTAATTAGTCGTTAACTTCAAACATTAAAAGTGTTAAGATTAATGAACTTTTGTAAAAGTCGGATGAAGTCAATACGAGTACAGTTAAACAGAAAAATGATGGGCAAAATTGTATTTTGCATTTAACAGAAATGGCTGGTTGTACCACTTCTCTCTCTCTCTCTCTCTCTCTCTCTCTCTCTCTCTCTCTCTCTTCTCTATATATATATATATATATATATATATATATATATATATATATATATATATATATACACTAGCGGTCAAAATTATGGTGTCACTAGAAAAATGTGCTGTAGCTTAAAAGCCTTGCTGCCAAAAACCAAGACAATTTTTAAATAATGCAATAGACCTAGGCATGAAGTTGCAGTGATCTGTTAGCCCTCCTATCTTTAGCAGTTTGTATTTAATCTTACATTTATAAAATTTAGAACGTTGATTCTCTTGATGCAAGTCGCATTTATTTACAATAGATACAGTATTCTTACGTATTTAAAAGACTTTCAGCATTTTTTACCTATTTTACACATATTAGTTATTTAACATTGTTTAAGCTCTGAAAACAAAACTTGAAGTTTGTTTATCATTGAAAATACTCAACATTTATGAAACAACAACTTTTCTTTTTCAGAAATTAATAATGGTCCCCATGAAAAAAGAAACGCATTAAAATAATGGCTCTGCATCGTCTTGGGTTATCCCAAAGAGATATTACATGTAGGATTGGCGTTTCTTAAAATGGAGTGTCCAAAGCCATTAAAAAACAAAAGGAAACAGGCTCAGTAATGAACATGAAGGGCTTAGGAAGAAAGAGAAACACGACAGTAAGGGAAGATAGACTATTGGTTAAAAGTCCAAAAGAAATAGGTTCATGACATAAAAAAACCAGTCTCACGTTCAACTGTCCAAAGGCAACTAAGCAAGACAGGGTTGAATGGTTATGTAGCAGTTACAAAACCCTATCTGAGGCATGGCAATAAACGAAAGCGATTTAAATTGGTAAGAGAACGCCAAAACTTTACGTTAGAAAACTGGAAACAAATATTATCACTTTGCTAGTGATGGGACTGGAGACCTAGTAAAAATTGAAAGAAACCTCAACAGAGAGAAGTACAGTCGTATCTTACAGCATCATGCTATTCCTTCCTGTTATAATGATCCAGACATACAGCACTATGTCACCAATGATATATGAACAGAAAACGTGAAGATAGAGTATTAAGAAGAATAACATGGTAATATTCGTTTGAGCACACATCGGTGTTTTTCGATTAAAATATATTTTTCTGATAAGCTTTTAGTCGTTTTTCACAAATCTGACATCCGTTTCCTGTGCAAACGTGTATTTTTTGAGATATCTTCATTTGAAACTACCTAGTTTTTAGCTAGTGATTTCACTATTTTTTAAATTTTTTCGCATCATTTCCTCACAGCAATTGCGAAACGTATCTCCCCCCTACCAAATAAGGTAAGAAGTTACATGCTTTTCCTGCTAGGTTAGGGCTACGTTAGGGTTAGGTTAGGTTAAGGTTAGGTTAGATTAGGTCAGGTTATTCATTAGGGAAAGATGAAAACATATTTTTCTGGTCAATTTTTAGTCGTTTTGCAGAAACTGACATATCCGTTTTCTGTGCAAACGCGTAGTTTTTGCGATATCTTCAAGTGAAGATTTCTCAAAATCAATACAGTTGCACAGGAAACGTATGAAAATTGACCAGAAAAATATGTTTTCGTCGAAAAACACCTATGTGTGCTAAAACGAATATTTACAGAATAATAAATCACCCTCCTCAATCCCCAAATCTAAACCCAATTGAGATTATTATCTGGGATGAACTTGACAGAAAGGTAAAATCGCAAGGTCGAACTAATTCCACCCAACTTTGGAAACATGAGAGACAAACTCGATGCACCGCTTAACGTACATTTGAAATCTTAAACAAAATTGAACTTCTGTATAGCTAATTTATACATTAATATTCAGTATGTCAATTATACAGAGATCACATTTCAACATATCCTAAAACTATAAAGTTACTTTACAAATAATAATCGAACTGTAAACATAAGGGAGCCATTTAAGTTTTAACTTCTATCTTATGAGCACGCGATGTCGAAATATTTAAAGCATCGTGCATTTCTTCGCAAATATTTTCAGAAAAAGTAGCATTTGAAAAGAAAAACATTTTATTTCTTTTTACAGAATTTTATGTTCACATCGTAAGATTCGACATTACTGAAACAATGGTATTCTTAAACTTAGATTTAGTCTTAAGTAATGCGTTATAATATGTAAATTGAGGAGTCTTAAGTATTCACGACATTAACTTTCATCTGTAAAAGAATTTTTATTGTTATGTCTTTTACGATGGAATCCAATTCTCTTGAAATCACGAAATCAAGAGCAATAAATCTATAACTTTTATGCTCACACTGCAAAATTAAAGTTGTGGCTACATTTGGAATATACTGTACGTGTGTGTATTATATATATATATATATATATATATGGTGATCCAAAATGGTGTTTCCAGAAATAAATTGTTACAAATATCTCTCTCTCTCTCTCTCTCTCTCTCTCTCTCTCTCTCTCTCTCTCTCTCTCTCTCTCTCATATCTATCTATCTATCTATCTATCTCTATATATATATATTACTCACTGTTATCTGTGATTCAGGGGCGGTCCATGAACACGGTGAAGGATGCGAGTTTTTCGGGGTCCCCAGTGACCACGTCAAATATAGGAACAGGTTTTTTAGCGCGTATTTTTGATTCTCTCATTTTTGTAAAATCTTACTGTTTTTCCACACAAATGACACTGAGTTTCATACAATTTCAGTGTCGCACAAGATTTATTTTTATATAATGATAGGGCGGTCAAACTCTTATAAACTCTGAACTCTCAATATGGTGTCACTATGATTTTAGTTTGAGGTCTAAAAGAATTCCACCACAAGTTAGGATTACTCAGACCAACTATATATATATATATGAAAATAAAAACCCACTCTAATAGACAGAGGAAATAAACTCTGTCTATTAGAGTGGGTTTTTATTTTCATATTTTGACCTTCACGTAGAAAAAAGTGAAGTTTTTTGCATTATTATTATATATATATATATATATATTAATATATATATATATATTATATATATTATATATATATATAAATCATTGATAAAGCAAAGATGAAAACCTTTTAACGTTTGCTCTTATGCTCAAATTTTAAATGAAACTTTAAATTACATTATACAATTTCTAAAATGGCCCAGAGCAGCAGTTAAATCGCTGAACATCAGGAAAGTCGCTTTATCGAGGGATAAATTGAATTGGTGGATTTCATAATGAAAGTAGGGACCTCCCCCCTTAATCCACCGCCTTCATTAAAACAAAAATTAATTAATATAATGAACTGATGAATTCTGAATGTGCCGAAACGGATTGCCAAAATCGCCTCAATCTTCCTTCTGAATGGACGACTCCAGTTAAATATTTCTACGCATTCTGCTTCTTAAAGCGAGCGACCTTCCAGAATAATCGTCTGCAATTGTCATGACGTATCTGACCATCTTTTGTGTACTTCTTTTATTACACGTACATTGTACTTAGAAAGACATTTTAAATACTTTATATTAAAATTAATAATTAACTATAACTGTTTAACATTATCAATTACCTAAATAAACCTATCATTATATTACTATCTATGTATAATTAAAATTATAGTGTTTAATGACAATAAACTTGGGCATTATCTCTTTGACGTGCGTTCCCGCCTTCTAAGATTATATGACGTTTCGGGTTAATTGGTGCGCGATTGGCTTCAATAAATGTCGCCTTTAAAGGAAACGTAACATTAAAAGACATGAAGGAGCACGATTGGGTGCGGAACAGTCACATGACTCATGATGGTGCCACGCAGGCGTATTATTACACCATGTGTTGCGCGATGAACTACTGGGCAATCACGTGATGCCGTATTACTAGAGGTGAGGCCCCCCTTAAACCTGCGCGAGATGCGCAACAGTAATTAGATTAACTGACGTCATGATGCAAAATGGCCAAACTATTTTTTTAATTTTAGTAAATTTTTATGAACTTTTTCCTATATTATTTTTTTAATAATTAGGAAAATTCTAAAATTTTGAATTCCAACAACGGATAACCGATTTTACGGTTAACTCAATATACCCAGCTGGGGATGGGGGATGCAGCCGCTGTTATCCGCCACCATTAACTGACTTCCTATCTCGCTCGCCACCACACACAGTATTATTCTATTACACTATAATATACAATTAAGTAGTTTGATCTCACCACAAGACGTGAAGCTCTTCCACTCCTGAATATTGTAAACCTTCCCTCTGCTAACTTTGCGCGGAGAGACACTGATTGAGGCGCGTTGTGGTGGGCTGGCGGGAGGCGAGCAGCGTGAAATCACGGTTAACTCGATTTACAGATAAATGCGTGAGTAATATACATATATGTATACAGGGTGTCCCATAAGTCCGGCATCATAGGAAAAATAATAAAAAAAGGCAAAACAAAAGCTTTTATTTACAGAACGTGCTCAATATCTCCACCATTGTTTTCAATACACAAATTCAGACGTGATACCCAGTCAGCAAGCACACGGTGAATGATGTCAGGAGTAATGGTGTTACATGCCCTAATAATGCGCTGCCGCAAATGTTCAACACTCCTAATTTTCATACCAGCGCTTTCAAGTGGCCCCAGAGATAAAAATCTAGTAGCATGAGATCCGGGCTTCTCGCTGGCCATTCCACAGGCCCTCGACGTCCTATCCAATGACCAGGGAATTGTTGGTACAGGTATTCCCTTACTTGGGTGCTGTAATGTGCAGGAGCGCCGTCTTGCTGGAACCATGTTGGGAAATTTCCTTCTTCGTTCAAGTCACTGGGAAATGCTTCTTCCTTGAGCATACGTAGGTAGGTGCCTCCAGTGACATGTTCATCGAAAAAGAGGGGGCCTATGATGCGATCCTTCCAAATGCCACACCATACCATCAACCGAGATGCACCTTGTTCCTTTGAAGAGGTATACCAGTGAGGGTTGTTTTGAGACCAGTAGCGGGTGTTCTGTCGATTTACCTCACCATTTCCATAAAAAACAGCCTCGTCACTGAAAAGAATGGTGGACGGGAAATTGGCATCCCGAGCATAAGAAAAATATGAATTATGGTTTGTAGAAATAGAAAAATATGAATTTCTCCTATGATGCCGGACTTATGGGACACCCTGTATATATATATATATATATATATATATATATATATATATATATAATATATAGAGAGAGAGAGAGAGAGGAGAGAGAGAGAGAGAGAGAGAGAGCTTAATTGTGCCACGTCAAATCCATGTAGATTATGAGGAAATGACAGCTGGCAGTGTTACGTTGATGTTTTTAAAGTGCGGCGGGAGACTGACGAATATAGTCTGTTATTCAGAAACCAAAATTATAGTAAATAAATATTATTAATATAATATTATATAGAAAATGTGATATTTCTATCAAGAATATACAGTATTACTGAGCCTGAGTTAAGACCATAAGTTTACAATATTAATGCTATTTACAAAGCAAATCGTGTTGTAAATGTATTGTAAACCGAAACAATCTCTCTCTCTCTCTCTCTCTCTCTCTCTCTCTCTCTCTCTGTCTCTCTCTCTCTCTCTCTCTCTACACACACACACATATTATATATATATATATATATATATTATACCTTACCTTATGAACCTTATGTTGTTTCGTGCGTTGGTCTCTCTTCACACGGAGGTCAAGCTGGTGGCCCCGCCTCTAGGTCTGGCCTGGTGGAGGAGCGAGTTGCTTTCTTGCGCTCTCCACCGTACATAGCCAGGCACGCCCGGCTCATCTGGTACTGTCCTGAGCCAGGCATCCAGTCTTTTCTTGAAGACTTCAACTTTGACCCCCGTTACGTTTCTGAGGTCCTTAGGAAGCTGGTTGAAAAGTCTTGGCCCCCTGACAACCAAGCTATTTTCCTTCAGGGTTGAGGAGGTCCCTTGTCGTGCTTTAATTTGGGAACACTACACATTCTGCCTTTCCTATTTTCCAGTGTTGTTTGAATGGTAATTGGGTTTAGTTTTAGGTTTGGTACCAGTTTTTCGATCATTTTCCATATGTAGATTATGATGTACCTCTCTCTTCTTCTTTCCAGTGAGTACAGATTTAGTTTACGTAGTCTTTCCCAGTAGTTGAGTTCTTTGCAGCCATCAATCTTGGCTGTGAAATGCCTTTGCGTTTCTTCTAGTTTATTAGTTTCTTCCTTTTTATATGGGGACGTCAAAACTGAGCAGTATTCAAGTTTTGGTATAATCAGTGTTTTTAGCAGGGGAATCATTACTGTCCTGTCCCTTCTCTTGAACGTTCTTAGAACCTGTCCGGCGACTCTTTTTGCTTTATTTATCGCTATCTGATTTTGTGTTTCGAATTTCGCATCATCTGTCATTATTATCCCGAGATCAATCGCTTTCATGCTTCTCTGAATTTCCTGTCTATCTGGAGCATAATATGCAGTCTGTTTAAGTTCTTCTTTTCTACCATATCTCAAGAGCTGAAATTTCTCGGCGTTGAATGACATGTTGTTGTCTTCTGACCATTTGTATATTTTGTTCGTGTCCCTCTGCAAGGCCTCCACGTCATGTACATCGCTGATTTTTCTGCTGATCTTTGTATCGTCTGCAAAGGATGTTACTATACTATTGCTGTTTACTCCGCTGTCTATGTCTGTTAGCATGATAATGAACAGGAGTGGGGCCAGTACTGTCCCTTGTGGTACTGAGCTGCGTACTTCCGATTCTGATGATGATATACCTTGAATTTTGACGACCTGCAGACGATCACTAAGGAAGTTGTAGATCCATTTTCCCACTTTGCCTGTTATTCCCATGTCTTTAATTTTATGTGCTATTATACCATGGTCACATTTATCGAAAGCTTTAGCAAAATCTGTGTATATAACATCGTAGTTGTCATTGCCTTCCAATGCATCTAGGATATTGTTGTAGTGCTCTATTAGTTGTGATAGGCATGATCTACCTGATCGGAATCCATGCTGATTTTCGTTGAATCTTTCCCGTGTCTCCAGGAAATCATAAATTTTCTCTCTAACTATTCTTTCAAATACTTTGGTGAGGTGGGACGTCAATGACACTGGTCTATAGTTCTTTGCTTGAGATCTGTCCCCTCCTTTATATATAGGGACAATGTTTGCTCTTTTCAAGATGCTCGGTATTTCCCCAGTGTCTAGGGATCTTCTCCATATCCAGTATAAAGGTGTAGCTATTTCATTTTTACAGTTTTTAATCAATAATGCGTTCCAATTGTCCGGACCTGCAGCTGAATGTAGTTTCATTTGTCCTATAGCTCTCGCTACATCTTCTGGTGTAAACTCAAAGTCTGTTATATACTCTCCTTGCAATTCCTCTTCAAAGAATGCATTTATGTCAGGTATCGCTTTGTCACTTTTTGGGGTACTGAAAACTGATTCATATTGAGCTCTCAATGTATCAGATATTTCTTTTGGATCGTCGGTTAGTTCATTATTTCCCGTCCTTAAGGGCCCAATAGCGGCGCGCGTTTTTGTTTCCTTTTTGCATAGCTATAGAAGTATTTTGGATTTTCCTTTATTGCTTCTACCGCCTTTTCCTCTTCCCTCTCTGTATGGTCCTTAATCAGGGCTTGTATTTCCCTATCGATACCCTCCAGTTTTTCTTTTATTGTTTTCCTGCATTATCTCCGCAGTTCCTAACTTCGCCTCCACTCTCTTTCTTTTGCGGAATAGTCTTCTCTTTTGCCTTTCTAGCCAGCTCCTCTTTCCTTTTGGCTGTGATTTCGGAGCATATTTTTCTAAAATTCTCAGCGTTTTTTCCTCCAAGGTTGTTAGCATTTCTTCAGTTGTTTTATTCTCGAAAATTGTTCTCCATTCTATTTGGGCCATGTGCGATCTGATTGCTTCCCAATTTATAGTCTTCGAGTTTAAGTTAAAGGCCCCGAATTTACTTCTTTCCACAATATGTGTATTGTCTTCTAATGCTGCCATCATATTTGTTGATATCTCGATTAAGTTGTGGTCTGAGATAATGGTTGGGGTTATTTTTATATCAGCAATCAAGTTCGTGTTATTCGTGAATACCAGATCCAGGCAGTTATTTTTTCTGGTATTTTCTGTTATCTCCTGTGTCAGCATAAACTCGTTTGTGAGAGCCATCAACATTTTTGCTTGTTCCTGATCTTCTCTTGTGCCCCCCTTGTCCTGGTGAATATATATATTCCTATTCACCTTTTTGTATTTTATAAATGGGAAGTTAAAGTCTCCGCAGATCATTATATTGGGGGATGGAGGGTTTATGGCCTTTATTAGCTTTCTAATGTCATCAATGGCCTCCGAGAATTTTTCGGTTGGGGTGCTTGGAGGTCTATAGATGACTATTACTATCAAGTTTAGTTTTTCTATTTTCACTGCTAGGAGTTCCACATAGCTGTTTGATTTACTTATTATCGTCTCTGTCATATGACCTTCCTGTACATATATAGCACAGCCACCTTTCCGTCTCGTCGTTCTATCCGCTCTTAGTAAGTTGAAGCCCTCTATATTTATCTCTTTCTTATCAATACAATGTTCGCAGTTTTCACAATTTCCTTGGCAATCTTTAAGATGAGTTTCTGTGAGGCATGCGATGTCCGCCCTTGTTTCGTCCATAAATCCTTTCAGGTACGAAACCTTATTGAGTGATTGGTTTGGTCTTATTCCTTGAATATTAGCCAGGACAATTTTTATGTTCTCTGTTTTTCGTTGCCCCTTGTGCATTTCAAGTTCGTTTTCCTTCGATATCGCTTGATTCGTTGCTCTATGATCCTCCGAAAGAGATCCGTTTCCTCCTACTTGTATTGGTAGCTTCTTGCCCGGTAGCGATTTGGCTCGGGGGTTTCCAGCTGTGTCAACTGCATGTGGATGACATTTAGCATTCGTAAGGTGTCTGAGATGTTGAAAAAATTTTCTTGTTCGCTTATTGTGTTCCTATTGTTGTTCCTATTGTCATTTCAAAACTTTTTCCTTTGTTCGTTGAGTCCGTCGGGAGATGTTGATAGTAGCATTTATTCCCGAATTTGCAGGTTCCATATTTTGCGTAAGTTCTGCAAATGTCCGGGTGGTAGAATTTACATCCGTCTCCAAATTTACAATGACCATTATTATAGAAGAAATTGCATATTGGGGGATGTTCATATATACATTGTCCTCTTTTAAATCTGCAATTATCTTTTATATAATACCTGCATATAATTCCTTCCCCATATTTACTCTTGGCTTTTGTTTTTTGCTCCTTATTGGGGGACAGTTTTACTTCGTTTACTTGACTGCCCTCTTGTCTTGTCCTATTTGTGCTATTTGTGCTAGTTGTGTTTGTGTCCTTCGTTGCCCTTATGCTGTGTGTTGTCTTTACACTCTTTGTCGCCTGTGTGTTTTCGGCCTCATTTTGTGACGGTATTTGAATTCTTTCTATTTCGCCTTTCTCCGTTTCTTCCGTTTTCCACTGTTCTTTGTTTCCACTTTCCTCTTTCATTCTCTTCTCGTAGTCTCTTTCTGCTTTAAATACCGTAAAAGAGTTTAATTCGGTCAAGCAGTTCTCGCAGAAAAATTTTATCCATTAAACTGCTTTGCGTTCGTTATAAGGGAGATTTTTTCATCTCCCCATTCTAGGCATTTAAAATCAAAAAGTAGCTGACAAAAATCGCACCTCATCGCCTCTGTCTCAGCTGTTGCAGCTTTACAGATACCACAGAGTTGCAGTATGCATTAATTTCCATGTTGGTGAAGTGACTCAAAAAGGGGGTATTATGGGAGGTATTGGGTGGGGATGACTCAAGCTGTGTGAGGGAAAGAATTTTCCGTTACTCCAGGGTAGGGGATGTGGCACGCTGTATACTTCTCACTGATTGGTCCTCTCGACTGTGGCTGCGGGGGATAATGGGGGGATATTTGCGGGCACTTCAAAAAACAAAACTTTCCTCACAAAGAGACTCGGAAAAAACAAATGCTGTATATATTAATTCACTTTGATTTTATTCTTTTTTGGTATACGCCGCGATTTTTACTTTTTTAAAAAGAAATACCGCTATGCACTATCAATTAACTCACAATATCGGCACCGTTTAAAACTGATTAACTGCAGGATTTTTACTGTAATACGCTTTTATTCGGACTTCGATCGAAACACGTGTAACCGCCACAACAGCAAAATATATATATATATATATATATATATATATATATGCTGCAAACCCACAAGTAAAAAGAAAAACGATTCCAAGGCCTTTCGTGTATTCAGAGCTTCACCTCGTCACCTCGTCATTCCCTGACGAGGTGTAGATCTGAATACACGAAAGGCCTTGGAATCGTTTTTCTTTTCCTTGTGGTGTGCAGCATTCATTCATTTCACGTGTTTAATTGTGAAATTCATCCCATATATATAATGTTTAGTAGCGAACAAAACTGGCGTCTTTCATATGTATTTAACGTCATATAGGTACAGGGTGTCCGAGAATTATCTGTACAATTTTTGGCTGTTATTAAAAGTCAACCATGAAGTGTAGAAATTCCAGTTTTGTCCCATTTTACAGAGAATCTCATTAAGTTTTTTCTGATACCAAGTTTTGACAAGTTTTTTAGAAATTCCAGTGTGTCCGAACATTATCTGTACAATTTCATCTTTTAATAAAATTCTTGATAACACACGTAAAATTCTTAAACAAGATTATTTAGAATCTGTATTTTCAAAAGTTTCTTTTATTAAAGTAACGTTGTTACAAACATTCGATATGTGCACCATTAGTGATTCGCAAAACATCCAATCGATACTCCAAATGTTGCCATGTACGCTGCAGCATATCCACATCAATTCGCTCAATAGCAGCTCTGATTCTTGCTTTTAAATCATCAATGTCTGTCACCCGCGTACATTTCTAAAAAAACTTGTCAAAACGTGGTATCAGAAAAAACTTAATGAGATTCTCTGTAAAATGGGACAAGACTGGAATTTCTACACTTCATGGTTGACTTTTAATAACAGCCAAAAATTGTACAGATAATTCTCGGACACCCGGTACTGTGCACATTTCTATCTGTAACGAGATGTTGCTCCATTTGAAGATTTCTTCGATTACTGCACAGGTTTTAGAAATTTCGAGAAATCAGTGGCTTGACTCTTCGCACAGGATAACACACGAATAGCTTCCACGCTCTGGAGAGAATTAACGCGTGAAAAGCGAAATGTGGAACTTACTCTGCTTATCACGGGTTAAACCCGTGACCAGAAGTCTCATTTTGTTTCGATCAAACGTGTTGATAACCTCTATTTCTCTTTATTCAGCTCTTTATGAATAGGTACAGAGGTTACTCGCGGTTCTAATCCTTTAGATCATTTTCTTTAACCTCTTTCATTGCGTACTATCGGCTGAAGCGCTAATACTGTATCATTTATCAAAAGACAAAAACAGTCAACTATAACCGAGGTCAACTTTAATTAGACAAAGTTACTTAATATTAATTACTTCCACTTTCAAAATATTACGAACGGTGGGTAAACGTATAATTTAGCGTCGGAAATTATTTATACGTTTTAGCGTCGAAAATTATAACTTTATTATTATTATAAATATTATTATTAAAAGCATTAAACCGATATTACAACTGATAAATGTCATTAATGAATGGATATAATCAAATGCGCAAATAAGTTAGTTTTATATTTATTTATCCATAAGAATTCGTGAATATAGCTGGGAAATAAGGCACGTGATGTACCATACTGACGACGTAACTTCTTTGCCCAGTTAGGTCAACTGTACGCCCTTGACGATTGGTTAGGTTAAGTCGTGATATTTTCGTTAGTTTAAACGAAAATATTACGACCTAATAACCAATCGTCAAGGGCGTGCAGTTGACCTAACCGAGCAAAAAAGAAGCTACGTTGTCAACATGGCGCATTTATCAGTTGTAATATCGTTTTAATACTTTTAATAAAGTTATATTCAGGCTTATGTATATTTTGTTGATATTAAACTTATAAATAATTTCCGACGCTAAAGTATACGTTTACTGAACGGTGTATCAATATTAAAAAATTAAGATGTTCAATGGTTAATTTTTACAGTTCTCCTCTTTTGGTGGTAAGGAATATATCCTGGGTACGTGTAAATTAAATGAAAAACACCCATTATGAAACAAGGACCTGGGTTCGACTCACAAAGTCTCCTTGTGCCCAGATGACCTTCGGACTTCATACCCACCCAGCTTTTATACGAGGAAATAAACGTTTCGGATCTTACATATATATACACACACACACACACACACACACACACACACACACACATGAGGGTAATTCAATAAGTATTCGCACTTTTTATTTTCACATCTGAAAGATTATACACACATCACTTCTCAACATAGTATCCCTGTTTCTTAATACACTTAGTCCAGCGATTTACAAGCTTCCTAATGCCATCACAAAAGAATGTTTTTGGCTGTGCACGTAGCCAGTCATGCACCGCCTCCTTCAGGTCATCATCGCCTTGGAATCGCTAACCTCTCAAAGCGTCTTTTAGTGGTCCAAACAGGTAAAATTCGAAGGTGCCAGATCTGGACTGTAGGCTGGATGGTCAAGAACTTCAAATTTAAGTTCTTGAAGGCATTTTCTAGTCTGTGCAGCGGTATGAAGGCACGCATTGTCGTGTAACAAAATAACACCTTCCGACAATCTCCCTCTCGTTTTGTGCGAATTGCTTGCTTTAACTCATTCCGAAGCATGTCAGAATACGATGCACTTGTTGCTGTAGTTCCACGCTCTAGATAATGTTGAAGGTTATCATTATCAATATTCGTATATATATATATATATATATATATATATATATATATATATATATATATATATATATATATATATATATATGTATGTATATATGATGAATATATGATGAATAAAACCACGAAGGAAAGGAAACACAGAATGGTGCTCAAGCGCTTTCGTCTAATGACATCCTCAGGAACACTGAAGTACATAAAGAGTTACGGGAAATAATGAACTAACCGACGATCCAAAAGAAATATCTGATAAATTGAGAGCTCAATATGAATCAGTTTTCAGTACCCCAAAAAGTGACAGAGCGATACCTGACATAAATGCATTCTTTGAAGAGGAATTGCAAGGAGTATATAACAGACTTTGATTTTACACCAGAAGATGTAGCGAGAGCTATAGGACAAATGAAACTACATTCAGCTGCAGGTCCGAACAATTGGAACGCATTATTGATTAAAAACTGTAAAAATGAAATAGCTACACCTTTATACTGGATATGGAGAAGATCCCTAGACACTGGGGAAATACCGAGCATCTTGAAAAGAGCAAACATTGTCCCTATATATAAAAGAGGGGACAGATCTCAAGCAAAGAACTATAGACCAGTGTCATTGACGTCCCACCTCACCAAAGTATTTGAAAGAATAGTTAGAGAGAAAATTTATGATTTCCTGAAGACACGGGAAAGATTCAACGAAAATCAGCATGGATTCCGATCAGGTAGATCATGCCTATCACAACTAATAGAGCACTACAACAATATCCTAGATACATTGGAAGGCAATGACAACTACGATGTTATATACACAGATTTTGCTAAAGCTTTCGATAAATGTGACCATGGTATAATAGCACATAAAATTAAAGACATGGGAATAACAGGCAAAGTGGGAAAATGGATCTACAACTTCCTTAGTGATCGTCTGCAGGTCGTCAGAATTCAAGGTATATCATCATCAGAATGGGAAGTACGCAGCTCAGTACCACAAGGGACAGTACTGGCCCCACTCCTGTTCATTATCATGCTAACAGACAGACAGCGGAGTAAACAGCAATAGTATAGTAACATCCTTTGCAGACGATACAAAGATCAGCAGAAAAATCAGCGATGTACATGACGTGGAGGCCTCGCAGAGGGACACGAACAAAATATACAAATAGTCAGAAGACAACAACATGTCATTCAACGACGAGAAATTTCAGCTCTTGAGATATGGTAGAAAAGAAGAACTTAAACAGACTGCATATTATGCTCCAGATAGACAGGAAATTCAGAGAAGCATGAAAGCGATTGATCTCGGGAAAATAATGACAGATGATGCGAAATTCGAAACACAAAATCAGATAGCGATAAATAAAGCAAAAAGAGTCGCCGGACAGGTTCTAAGAACGTTCAAGAGAAGGGATAGGACAGTAATGATTCCCCTGCTAAAAACACTGATTATACCAAAACTTGAATACTACTCAGTTTTGACGTCCCCATATAAAAAGGAAGAAACTAATAAACTAGAAGAAACGCAAAGGCATTTCACAGCCAAGATTGATGGCTGCAAAGAACTCAACTACTGGGAAAGACTACGTAAACTAAATCTGTACTCACTGGAAAGAAGCAGAGAGAGGTACATCATAATCTACATATGGAAAATGATCGAAAAACTGGTACTAAACCTAAAACTGAACCCAATTACCATTCAAACAACACTGGAAAATAGGAAAAGCAGAATGTGTAGTGTTCCCAAATTAAAGGCCCGACAAGGGACCTCCTCAACCCTGAAGGAAAATAGCTTGGTTGTCAGGGGTCCAAGACTTTTCATCCAGCATCCTAAGGACCTCAGAAACGTAACTGGGGTCAAAGTTGAAGTCTTCAAGAAAAGACTGGATGCCTGGCTCAGGACAGTACCAGATGAGCCGGGCGTGCCTGGCTATGTACGGTGGAGAGTGCAAGAAAGCAACTCGCTCCTCCACCAGGCCAGACCTAGAGGCGGGGCCACCAGCTTGACCTCCGTGTGAAGAGAGACCAACGCGCGAAACAACATAAGGTTCATAAGGTATATATATATATGTACAATAAACGGAGAGATAAAAATTATAAAAAAAAAATTAAACATTAAAGGATTGTGGGAGGAGCATACAAATTTGTAAAGAAAAACTACCGATTTTTAGCACAAGATCAAATGAATTGTTTCCAACCAATGTTATAGATAAAAAAAAAATAATACAAATTTATAGTGGGAATCTGCCCGGGTTTTAACACTCTGCCCTTCTTGTTTAAGTTTGATATATATAAAAATAAATTGAAAAATAAAAGTTATTAGAGTAGCATACAAGTTTACCAAAGATTTAGCGTTCTACCCTTCTTATCTAAATCTGTTCTGAAGGAATTCAAAACAACAGGATCGAGTTGAAAAAGACTTTTGCTTATGTTGAAGTTATTTGTAAGTTGGATAATGGCAGACTCAAGAATATTTCTATTAACAATGTTGCTAGAGTGAAATAAAACTGAAGCATTATTCCAATCAATACAGTGGGATAACTCTGACAAATGGACAAAAAGGGCACTGGACGACTGTCCTGTTCTAACGGAATATTGATGCTGTTTTATACGTGTGTGCAAATCCTTTCCCGTCTGACCTATGTAAAAGGAATCACATTGTTTACAACCAATTTTATAGATAATGCCTGAATTATTGGTAGGGCTATTTTTTACTATGATATTTTTCACAATATTGTTATATGAAAATACTACATTAATATCTAGAAGTTTAAGTACATTAGCAATGCCTAAAAAGCCCGGGAAAAATGCAAGTACTAAAATATTCTTTGACAAAGTACGAGTGTTATTATTCACACGATAGAAAGTTCGTTTTGCCTTGTTAAGACAAGATTCCATAAACGCAGATGGATAACACAGATCACTTCCAATATCGTTGATTTTTTCCAATTCGGCATCGATGAATTCCGGACTGGCGATCCTTAGGGCGCGGAGAAACATTGAAGAAAAAATGGCCTTCTTAGTGGGGGTGTCATGTCCCGAGTAAAAGTGTACGTAGGACAAATTGTTTTTTTTTTTTCGATAGATACTAAATCTCTCCGTTTATTATATATATATCTATTTTTTCTGTAACCTATATATAGGCTATAACTCTATGTACTTCAGTGTTCCTGAGGATGTCATTAGACTAAAGCGCTTCAGCACCATTTTGTGTTTCCTTTCCTTCGTGGTTTTATTCATCATAATATTTTTCACGTGTTACTTTCGGGAAATAATTTTCATATATATATATATATATATATATATATATATATATATATATATATATATATATATATATTGTGTGTATATATATATATACACACAGCCAGTCCTTGTTATTCGTCGTGGATACGTTCTTGAAGGCCACGACGAACAAACGACGAACAACGGGGCCGACTAACCCATTGACTTACATGTAATACATGAAAGATATGTTTCGACAACGAAAATGTTTCTATAATAAACTGTTTGACATAATTTTACTCATTATTTTTGCAATAACACATTACAAAATGCAGTAATGTAGAGTATCACCTGTAGTTACTGTGGAGTTATAGGAAGCGGAGCAGGGAGCGGGATCATCCGCCTCCTACGCTTCAGGTGCAGGTGTAGCTGCCTGTTTCTTAAAGAAAGAAGTGATGGTAAGTTGTTTTGTTTTCTTTCCATTTTCTATAAATTTCTTTGTAACAAGAAATTGCATCCTGCATCTTCTTTGCCACTGCACTGCTGCGCTCCATGTCAAGGTCATTTTCAGAGGCGAGTTCCATTGTTTCATTGACCTTATTAAAGATGTCTGAGAGCACTTTGCACGTAAGAACTCTCTCTGATGGAATCTCTTTGAAACAACAAAACGACATCGTCCGATTCCCGCAAAATTATCGTACAGTTGGACAAACTTTACACGTATTTTAACTGTTGTGCAATTGGACAAACTGTAGTATAATTATTGTAGAGTTATTTGTTTGAAATGATGAAGGTTAAATTGTAGGTTTTTAACTGTTTGACGATAAAGAGGTTTAATTTTTTTGAGTTAATATTTTTACAAATTGTACATATACCTGTAACTTAATTTATTTTCAAACGACGAATAATGATGAATGGCTATATATATATATATATTATACAACTCAGAATGGTCCCCCTGAGAAACTTTTATGTTACACACAGTTTCATGCACGGTCTGTGTGTAACATATACAGGGCGTCCCAAAAAAATGTATACACACTTTAAATAATTATAAAGGCAGTGTTTATTAAAATACATTTCATTTTCAAAATGTAATAGAATCTACAGACATTATTTAATTGTTTTGTCAACGCCTGTTTTCAAACTGACGTCCGTTCTGGTCCAGGCACTGCTGATAACGCGAAGCAATGGAATCGCAAACATCACGAAACATTTCGTTTGGTATTTGTGTGCATTCTCGTTCAATGGCTGCTCTCAATTCAGCGACTGTTGCAGGTTTTATAGCGTAGACTTTGTCTTTTAAGTATCCCCATAAAAAAAGGTCTAGTGGTGTGAGGTCTGGTGAACGCGGAGGGTATTCTACGAAACCCCTTCGTCCAATCCACATCCCAATAGTGCCAAGTACCACTCGCAATACTCCACTCTTCGGTCCGGATCATCATCTTCATTAATAGCATGGACTAATCTTGGAATGTAACTTTTCCATTGACAGCGCTTCAAAATGCGTTGGACAGACGATTCTGAAATTCCTACCTCACGACTCGCTTGCCGCACAGATTTTCTTGGACTTTGGTGATACGTTTCCAGTACTCTTTCTTGCTTTGTGGGGCTTGTCGATGTCCGTGGTCTCCGGAACGCTTCTTGTGGACATTCTGAACAGTTCCATCGGCTTCAAACTTATCTCTAATTCGAGTGATGGTAAGTCGCGTTGGTGGATCTGTTTGAAACTCCCTCCTAAACTGTCTTTGCACTTCAACTGCGTTTTCACACTTCCAGTAGCATTTTAGAATGAATTTCCTTTGTTCAAAGCTTAGACTGACTGCCATTATTAATTCTAATGGGTTTAACTTGGAAAGAAAGAAACATCAATTGAGCTATCAGCTGTTAAAGTGTGTATACATTTTTTTGGGACGCCCTGTATATATATATATATATATATATATATATATATATATATATAAGCAAACAACCACAAGGAAAAGGAAACGCAAAGTCCGAGCGCTTTCGTGATATATCACGAAAGCGCTCGGACTTTGTGTTTCCTTTTCCTTGTGGTTGTTTGCTTATTAATAAGGTCACGTGTTATTTTGTGATTTTAGTGCATATATTATATATATATTATATATATTATATAAAATGTAATTTTCCGTGACTATCACCCTCATTTTTTATAAAAACTAAATTGTTGAATTCGATAATTCATTAACAATAACTGTGATAAGGCACGGCACTCATCATAAAATTAAAAAAACTTCTTAAAATAATTCATTATTCTTTTTCATCTTTCATAATAAATATTTTTAATTTAATAAGAAAAATAGATACTAAATTTTCATACTGAATAATAACGTTAATTAAATTTTCTTCTTCAAAAGAAACGTGTAATAATAAATAGACATCATTAATTAATTTGATTGGCAATTTTGCAGAATTTTAATCCATTTCCGTGAATGAATCTCAGAAATTTTGTGAAATGACACACACACACACACACACACACATACACACACACATACACACACACATATACACACACACACATATATATATATATATATATATATATACGAGTATATGTATATATACTTACTCAGTTATCCGTGATCGACAGGTGGTCGATGATAACGGATAACCCGATTTCACCACTGATTCGTCTCTCACCTCGCGCGCGCCAGTATTTTTCTATTACAGTATAAGATACGGTTAGGTACTATGATCTCACCACAAGACGTGAAGATATGCGAAATCAAGGAGAGATGCTGACCCTGTGGTGGGCTGGCGGGAGGAAAGCCGCTGATGCAAATATCACGCCATTCACGATTAACTCTGCGTCATGATCACGGATAAGTGCACAGCGGTCACATTTATTAAATCACGATTAACTCGATTTCACGAATGACCTTCGGCAGAAAGTAAGTCAAGAATCTTCATTCACTGTGCATAGGTTTGAAGTTTTATTCATTTAATTTTTTTTTAGTTCTCTTATCGTTTTTTATGTGCTGCAGTTTTCGTAGCGTCTAATGATAGGATAATGATGATAAAAGCATATATTGAGAGTAAGTCATGTTTAAGTTTGATTATTGTAAATATGATAGCACTGAACGAGGCTTCAAACTTCTTTTTCGTTGATATTTTACACAAAGTTACAACCAATTAAACACGCTCTAAACTAAACACAACTCAACATGAACTGTCTCTATTCACTGCAGGCGAGTCACAGCATTGAAAGAGAATGATAAGGAGCCCGCTTTGTCAGCAATTTCCGTACAGAGAGAGACAAGGAGTCGAAATTACGTCAGTTTTGATGGAATTCGTGATGTATTTAATTTACTGATGAAACAATTCCTAACAACGTCCTGAAAATTTTCTACAAATTTTGAACTTGACATACTGTAAAATTACGTCCCATCAATTTTATATTAACATAATTTTGTGCCTAATGTATATTTTCAATGAAAACTCCGAATGTGCGTCAATTTTCACTGATTAGTCACATACGCGAACAAAATTTACACATGCGCAATGCATGCATTCGTATGAAAGACAAACAATTAATGCGCTGAATGGACCCTATTCTAAGCTATTTTTCTCAGTCTTAAATATATTATAAACTTTAGTAAATATTTTTCATAGAAAATGAAGATTTATATTCTACAGGGTGTCCCATAAGTCTGGAACCATAGGGTAAAATAAGTAATTCATGTTTTTCCGTTTATGCAAGTGCCCATGATGTTTTTGAGTAAGGAAGAACGCATCCAGGTAATTCTGCTCGTGAGATGTCACAGCCGATGGCGGGCGACCGCTGCGTGGCTCATCATCGAGGCTGGCTCTCCCTCCCTCCGATTATCTCACACGTTTAGACCAGCGTCCAACTGTGTTTCGCTCAACAGCAGCATCTCCATAAACGTTTGTAGACGTTTGTGAATATTTCCAACTGTTTCCTTCTCTGCGGTTAAGAACTCGATAACAGCTCTCTGTTTACGACGCACATCACTGTCAGACGCCATTTTCGAAACTGCGGTAACCATCGGTTTTATACAAGGGCGTTTAAAAGCGGTTTTATACAAGGAGGGGAGGTTCAAACTGGAAAAATCCGGTTATGTGAAGCGCAGAAAGTTCAAACTTACGGCCCAAAAGACATTTCAGCCCCATGGCCTATTATTTAGCTAAGTAAAAAGGGTGGGGCAAAGTATACTGTGTGCCCCTAGTATATTGTTCGATTTGTAAATATGGGGGATTTATTATTAATTTATTATTAATAATATAAAAATAGAAAAAGTTTGACATAAATTAAAAACATGAATTAAGATTTGAAAGGAACCAGCTAAATTCCAAGTAGGCTTCAGGTAAAATAGGAGTAAGCCATAGGTGAAATCCAGACAGCATACATGATTTTCAGCACATAAAACATCCGAACAGATCTCACTATGATCTTACTGGAACACGTGACGTTTAATTCAACCAATGGGGTGTGAGAGAACATCATACGATGCCACATCTCTGTCTCATCCAATCGCGTATTTGTAAATAATTTAATGTTCAAAGAATACCTGAGATATTAATAAAAATAATTTAATATTATTAAATAGGTCAGATGGGTTAATTGAATAATATAAAACAGTTAGGAATTTGTAAAACTCTTAAAATAATGTATTTAAAGTTGGTTTTAAGTTCCAGAATCGTGGGAAAGAAAGCACCAAAAACATTCTTGCTGGGGGACAGTCACAGCTGGGAGCCACGAAACACGTTCGAGACGGAACAAGAGAGCGCGCAAGAAGACGGGAGATGAGTCGAGGACAGTTTGTCACAGAACGAGGGTCGCACACAGTCAGTCAGACGAGAAGATCGTATCTGCCCTCCCTTGTCATTTTTGTGTTTAATATCTCGACCCAGGCCGTGGGTAAAGAGAACCTACTTTCAATATAAACTTTGGCCAGTAAATTCAATTTCATTTTCCCCTAGGGCACGCGAAAGTGGATTTCCTTTTCAATGCCCTTGGCCTATATTCTTCCCGTTCTAGGCCTACTCCATTTTTGTTAGACCTACTCCATTCTCGATCAAGGCCTATTCTCCTTTATTAATTATATAACGTAAGTTTAAATAACTTAACCTGTGAATGAACTTAAGATTTTAAATATTAAAACTTTGTTGTGTTTCATAATAACAGTGGAAGTAAGACACGTTTGTTGATAAACAAGTGAAAAACTTTGAAAAGGTAAAACATTCTTGGTTACTTAGCTGAGGAGTGAAGTAAACGCAATAATTGCATACGCTACCACATTTACTGAAACATCATACTGTGTAAAATTGGTTTATGCTACCATCTTCGTATCGTAATGTCGTGCATCAGATTACCAACTGTACAGTTAAATAGTTTGTGAACTTAGTGTAGGTGGCAAAATTATTTGGGTAACATTCCGATTGTGAAAAACAATGCCTAGGTTTGTTTGTTTGATTGTCTCGAATTACTTTACCACCCACCCACGAACGGAACAACCACCATCGACCACCAGGGTCGCTGGTCACTGGAGAAAGGAACGTTACCCCGGCAGAAAGCCCACACTCAACCATATATATATATATATATATATATATATTATATATATATTCTTAACCAAACATTCAGAATTTTTCAGAATTTTTTTCAAAATCCTTTATTTTAGTAATTCCGCGCCTGTTCTATGAATTTAGGATTTGGAATTTCCGACTGAGATCCTCCTGAAATTTACAAAATTTCATTTAGTATTTTATTTACGAAATTATTTATTTTATTTTATTTTAGTTACTTACGTCAGTATATTCCCAAATTCGGCGGCCATTTTTACTCCTTCCATTTTTAAATACCTTTTATACTCGTACGAGTATATATCACTAATATGACACTTTCCCTCCACATTTAGGAAAAATTTTTATTAAAGCAAAATTTTTGTCTATATATGCTGTATATATTATTCAAGCTATAATATACGATTCTACTCTGTGTCAATGTGAAAAGGAAAGTGCATTAGGCGTTTAGTCGAAAATGACATTTACGTGATTAAGTATACAAAAGCGTATAAGTATGAGTTCATACAGTGCTGCATGACTGTTTGTCTTGGAAAATATTTTTAGCGAAGGTGTTTTAAACGCGATTTTGGGAAATGATGAACTTCATTAGAATGAATTTTTTTTTTTTTTTAATAAATTGAAAATTTAAATGATACGCCAAGATTTTCTAATCTAATATGTTGAGTTAAAAGTGCAATTAAAAACAAAACTCAATCTGGAAAATCTAAGAAGACATATAGTCAAATTTTTCCAAACATATGAAAACCATGCGTGTTATTCCATAAATTGAGAGAGGGCTGACAAAAGCAAATAGACACCTTCGGTTTTTCCGTAGTTTATGGTTTGACAATAAAAGTCAAGGAATAATAACAGAATTATTGAACCCAGTGGCGGGGATTATCACTGAGGCTATTGAGGCTGAAGCCTCAGGCTCCCATGCTTGAGGGAGGGGCCCCACAATCAACTGAGTTTCGATGATATAATTCGAGAGTTCGCAAACTTCTTTGAATAAATATGACAGAGTACACAAACTGACAAATTCCTTAATACTGTTTGGTTTTGGCAAACGGCAAAATACACTGTGTTAAGGTTCTTTTAAGTTTGTTTCTCAATTAGCCTGAGCACTGCACATATAATTCGTGTAAATGTACTATGTACTGTACATGTACATGTATTGTTAGTAAAAAGCTATAGAAAAGGGCCCTCATGTTCTTCATTGCCCTGGTACTCCGAGGTGTCTTAATCCGCCTCTGATTGAATCAATATATTTAGAATGGTGGTGCTTTCCCCTTTGCATTATACAGGGTGTCCCGTAAGTCTGGACCCATAGGGAAAAATAATAAAATTACAAAATAGTCCAAAAATTTATTTATAATATATTTTTTTATTATTTTTATTATTATTTTTATTATTTTTTTATTATGATCTTACTCCGCTGGAGTTTTATTTGTGGGGCCACTTGAAAGCCAAAGTGTACGAGGTCAAACTTCAGAACATTTTCCACCTTAAAGCACGCATTGTGGAGGCGTGTCAAGAAATTTCTGCGACTGTGATTCAGAAAGTGCTGTCGCAGTGGAGATTGCGTCTTCAACTATGTGTGCGACACAACGGCGGACACTTTGAACAGATTATGTAATAAATTTTTGGACTATTTTGTAATTTTATTATTTTTCCCTATGGGTCCAGACTTACGGGACACCCTGTATAACGCTTACATACGTTCTGACATTCCATGGATGAGATTTTCGTGTTGTTTATTTACTTTTGCCAACCCTATAATATATATATATATATATATATATATATATATATATATATATGATGTAATCCCATAAGGAAAAAAAATTATTCCAAGGCCTTTCGTGTATTCAGAAGTACATCTCGTCAGGGAATGAAGGGAGCAGGCGAGAAGCCCAAAATATTTATACAGCGGGGCGGAAACAAAAAGATTAGCACATAATTAACAAGACTTAATGAGAGGCAGAAGGAATTTAAACAGGATATTGTCAATTTTATACATTCCCGCACTGTTATTGAAATTATTTTTAAATGGATAAACGCACATTCTAGAATATTTCTTCCAATTATATCTGTTTTTAACGAGCGCTTTAGAACTATCCCACTTGATGCTATGATTACACCTTACATATGGTTAAACAATGCATTAGAATTATTTGCTGTTCTACACCCATATTTATGCTGTTTTACCCTAATATCTAACGTTTTTCCCGTTTGGCATATATATACTGAGTTACATTGTGTACATCCGATCGAATACATACAGCCAACTACATTATCCGGGCTAATCTTTATTAGGCGTGATTTGACAGTATTATTATACTTAAAGACCACACTGATGCCAATTGCTTTAAGTAAAGTGGGAAGATATTGAAAATTAACATGGTAAGGTAGGCTAAGGATATTTTTATGCTCAAATTCCTTTACAGTTACATTATTATAATACCTATTCTTGGCTTTCCTAAGGCAATTATCTAAAAATGAAATAGGATAACATAATTTAGTACCAATATTCATGATATTGCATAATTCGGAATCTAAAAATTCAGGACTAACAACTCTCAATGCTCTAAGAAACATAGCAGAGAAAATAGGAGATTTAATCGAAGGATGATGGTCAAAATAAAAATGCACATAAGAGTTATTATTAGTAGGCTTGCGATAAACTTCAAATTTGAACTGATTAGAGCATCTCCGAATTTTTAGATCCAGAAAAGATAAGCTTCTATCATTTTCTTTTTCAATCGTGAACTTAATAGATGGGACTAAATTGTTGAGCCTACCAAGAAATAAGGCAACATCTAAATTATTAGGACAAAGGCATAAAATATCATCTATATACCTGTACCAAACCAGGTTAAAATTAACAATCGTAGGCAAAATTCTGCTTTCAAAAAATTCCATGTACTTTATAAGTTAGCCAATACAGGTGAAAGAAAATTTCCCATCGCCAATCCAAACGACAGAGCATAAAACTTATTTTCAAACTGAAATTTACAATCTTTGATACAAAGCTTAATTAACTCAATAAGAGTGGTGTGTTGAACAACGTTCATTCCCTGACGAGGTGTATTTCTGAATACACGAAAGACCTTGGAATCATTTTTCTTTTTCCTTGTGGGTTTACATCATTCATTCATTTCACGCGTTTAATTGTGAAATTCATCCCATATATATATATATATATATATATAACGTAAAGAACGACGCTTGTATAGGAGATATTCCGCGCAAGACGAGAAAGAGAAAACAACAAATGAAAAAATGAAGTACCACCTGGGAATCGAACCCGGGATCTTCCGATTGCCGGTCAGACGCGATAACCACTACACCATGGACTTCACTCTTCCAAATGCCGTAATTCCTCTACATACTCGCAGAAACCAATGCCCCCCCAAGGGGGCACCTCCCGCATGCCGTAACATTATATACATTCAACTGCAAAGAACACGCAGTATAAATAACGTAAAGAACGACGCTTGTATAGGAGATATTCCGCGCAAGACGAGAAAGAGAAAACAACAAATGAAAAAATGAAGTACCACCTGGGAATCGAACCCGGGATCTTCCGATTGCCGGTCAGACGCGATAACCACTACACCATGGACTTCACTCTTCCAAATGCCGTAATTCCTCTACATACTCGCAGAAACCAATGCCCCAAGGGGGCACCTCCCGCATGCCGTAACATTATATACATTCAACTGCAAAGAACACGCAGTATAAATAACGTAAAGAACGACGCTTGTATAGGAGATATTCCGCGCAAGACGAGAAAGAGAAAACAACAAATGAAAAAATGAAGTACCACCTGGGAATCGAACCCGGGATCTTCCGATTGCCGGTCAGACGCGATAACCACTACACCATGGACTTCACTCTTCCAAATGCGTAATTCCTCTACATACTCGCAGAAACCAATGCCCCAAGGGGCACCTCCCGCATGCCGTAACATTATATACATTCAACTGCAAAGAACACGCAGTATAAATAACGTAAAGAACGACGCTTGTATAGGAGATATTCCGCGCAAGACGAGAAAGAGAAAACAACAAATGAAAAATGAAGTACCACCTGGGAATCGAACCCGGGATCTTCCGATTGCCGGTCAGACGCGATAACCACTACACCATGGACTTCACTCTTCCAAATGCCGTAATTCCTCTACATACTCGCAGAAACCAATGCCCCAAGGGGGCACCTCCCGCATGCCGTAACATTATATACATTCAACTGCAAAGAACACGCAGTATAAATAACGTAAAGAACGACGCTTGTATAGGAGATATTCCGCGCAGACGAGAAAGAGAAAACAACAAATGAAAAAATGAAGTACCACCTGGGAATCGAACCCGGGATCTTCCGATTGCCGGTCAGACGCGATAACCACTACACCATGGACTTCACTCTTCCAAATGCCGTAATTCCTCTACATACTCGCAGAAACCAATGCCCCAAGGGGGCACCTCCCGCATGCCGTAACATTATATACATTCAACTGCAAAGAACACGCAGTATAAATAACGTAAAGAACGACAATTGTATAGGAGATATTCCGCGCAAGACGAGAAAGAGAAAACAACAAATGAAAAAATGAAGTACCACCTGGGAATCGAACCCGGGATCTTCCGATTGCCGGTCAGACGCGATAACCACTACACCATGGACTTCACTCTTCCAAATGCCGTAATTCCTCTACATACTCGCAGAAAACCAATGCCCCAAGGGGGCACCTCCCGCATGCCGTAACATTATATACATTCAACTGCAAAGAACACGCAGTATAAATAACGTAAAGAACGACGCTTGTATAGGAGATATTCCGCGCAAGACGAGAAAGAGAAAACAACAAATGAAAAAATGAAGTACCACCTGGGAATCGAACCCGGGATCTTCCGATTGCCGGTCAGACGCGATAACCACTACACCATGGACTTCACTCTTCCAAATGCCGTAATTCCTCTACATACTCGCAGAAACCAATGCCCCAAGGGGGCACCTCCCGCATGCCGTAACATTATATACATTCAACTGCAAAGAACACGCAGTATAAATAACGTAAAGAACGACGCTTGTATAGGAGATATTCCGCGCAAGACGAGAAAGAGAAAACAACAAATGAAAAAATGAAGTACCACCTGGGAATCGAACCCGGGATCTTCCGATTGCCGGTCAGACGCGATAACCACTACACCATGGACTTCACTCTTCCAAATGCCGTAATTCCTCTACATACTCGCAGAAACCAATGCCCCAAGGGGGCACCTCCCGCATGCCGTAACATTATATACATTCAACTGCAAAGAACACGCAGTATAAATAACGTAAAGAACGACGCTTGTATAGGAGATATTCCGCGCAAGACGAGAAAGAGAAAACAACAAATGAAAAAATGAAGTACCACCTGGGAATCGAACCCGGGATCTTCCGATTGCCGGTCAGACGCGATAACCACTACACATGGACTTCACTCTTCCAAATGCCGTAATTCCTCTACATACTCGCAGAAACCAATGCCCCAAGGGGGCACCTCCCGCATGCCGTAACATTATATACATTCAACTGCAAAGAACACGCAGTATAAATAACGTAAAGAACGACGCTTGTATAGGAGATATTCCGCGCAAGACGAGAAAGAGAAAACAACAAATGAAAAAATGAAGTACCACCTGGGAATCGAACCCGGGATCTTCCGATTGCCGGTCAGACGCGATAACCCTACACCATGGACTTCACTCTTCCAATGCCGTAATTCCTCTACATACTCGCAGAAACCAATGCCCCAAGGGGGCACCTCCCGCATACCGTAACATTATATACATTCAACTGCAAAGAACACGCAGTATAAATAACGTAAAGAACGACGCTTGTATAGGAGATATTCCGCGCAAGACGAGAAAGAGAAACAACAAATGAAAAAATGAAGTACCACCTGGGAATCGAACCCGGGATCTTCCGATTGCCGGTCAGACGCGATAACCACTACACCATGGACTTCACTCTTCCAAATGCCGTAATTCCTCTACATACTCGCAGAAACCAATGCCCCAAGGGGGCACCTCCCGCATGCCGTAACATTATATACATTCAACTGCAAAGAACACGCAGTATAATAACGTAAAGAACGACGCTTGTATAGGAGATATTCCGCGCAAGACGAGAAAGAGAAAACAACAAATGAAAAAATGAAGTACCACCTGGGAATCGAACCCGGGATCTTCCGATTGCCGGTCAGACGCGATAACCACTACACCATGGACTTCACTCTTCCAAATGCCGTAATTCCTCTACATACTCGCAGAAACCAATGCCCCAAGGGGGCACCTCCCGCATGCCGTAACATTATATACATTCAACTGCAAAGAACACGCAGTATAAATAACGTAAAGAACGACGCTTGTATAGGAGATATTCCGCGCAAGACGAGAAAGAGAAAACAACAAATGAAAAAATGAAGTACCACCTGGGAATCGAACCCGGGATCTTCCGATTGCCGGTCAGACGCGATAACCACTACACCATGGACTTCACTCTTCCAAATGCCGTAATTCCTCTACATACTCGCAGAAACCAATGCCCCAAGGGGGCACCTCCCGCATGCCGTAACATTATATACATTCAACTGCAAAGAACACGCAGTATAAATAACGTAAAGAACGACGCTTGTATAGGAGATATTCCGCGCAAGACGAGAAAGAGAAAACAACAAATGAAAAAATGAAGTACCACCTGGGAATCGAACCCGGGATCTTCCGATTGCCGGTCAGACGCGATAACCACTACACCATGGACTTCACTCTTCCAAATGCCGTAATTCCTCTACATACTCGCAGAAACCAATGCCCCAAGGGGGCACCTCCCGCATGCCGTAACATTATATACATTCAACTGCAAAGAACACGCAGTATAAATAACGTAAAGACGACGCTTGTATAGGAGATATTCCGCGCAAGACGAGAAAGAGAAACAACAAATGAAAAAATGAAGTACCACCTGGGAATCGAACCCGGGATCTTCCGATTGCCGGTCAGACGCGATAACCACTACACCATGGACTTCACTCTTCCAAATGCCGTAATTCCTCTACATACTCGCAGAAACCAATGCCCCAAGGGGGCACCTCCCGCATGCCGTAACATTATATACATTCAACTGCAAGAACACGCAGTATAAATAACGTAAAGAACGACGCTTGTATAGGAGATATTCCGCGCAAGACGAGAAAGAGAAAACAACAAATGAAAAAATGAAGTACCACCTGGGAATCGAACCCGGGATCTTCCGATTGCCGGTCAGACGCGATAACCACTACACCATGGACTTCACTCTTCCAAATGCCGTAATTCCTCTACATACTCGCAGAAACCAATGCCCCAAGGGGGCACCTCCCGCATGCCGTAACATTATATACATTCAACTGCAAAGAACACGCAGTATAAATAACGTAAAGAACGACGCTTGTATAGGAGATATTCCGCGCAAGACGAGAAAGAGAAAACAACAAATGAAAAAATGAAGTACCACCTGGGAATCGAACCCGGGATCTTCCGATTGCCGGTCAGACGCGATAACCACTACACCATGGACTTCACTCTTCCAAATGCCGTAATTCCTCTACATACTCGCAGAAACCAATGCCCCAAGGGGCACCTCCCGCATGCCGTAACATTATATACATTCAACTGCAAAGAACACGCAGTATAAATAACGTAAAGAACGACGCTTGTATAGGAGATATTCCGCGCAAGACGAGAAAGAGAAAACAACAAATGAAAAAATGAAGTACCACCTGGGAATCGAACCCGGGATCTTCCGATTGCCGGTCAGACGCGATAACCACTACACCATGGACTTCACTCTTCCAAATGCGTAATTCCTCTACTACTCGCAGAAACCAATGCCCCAAGGGGGCACCTCCCGCATGCCGTAACATATATACATTCAACTGCAAAGAACACGCAGTATAAATAACGTAAAGAACGACGCTTGTATAGGAGATATTCCGCGCAAGACGAGAAAGAGAAAACAACAAATGAAAAAATGAAGTACCACCTGGGAATCGAACCGGGATCTTCCGATTGCCCCTTGGGGCATTGGTTTCTGCGAGTATGTAGAGGAATTACGGCATTTGGAAGAGTGAAGTCCATGGTGTAGTGGTTATCGCGTCTGACCGGCAATCGGAAGATCCCGGGTTCGATTCCCAGGTGGTACTTCATTTTTTCATTTGTTGTTTTCTCTTTCTCGTCTTGCGCGGAATATCTCCTATACAAGCGTCGTTCTTTACGTTATTTATACTGCGTGTTCTTTGCAGTTGAATGTATATATATATATATATTTGAAAACTGGAACTTAAATTAAAAGAAAAAATAGAATGTGAATCATAAACACAGAAATAAGAGAAATTAACTAGAAAGTTTTACTGTAGAAGAAAACGTCGAAAGAATCCCTCTCTGTAATGGAAAGCAAAATAGAGAGACGATAAAATTAGAACGTATATTCTAAAAGACAGAGAAAAGAAAAAAAAAAGCCAAATTGAAAGAAAGATCAAAACAGATCTCTTTCAAAGAAAACAAACGTATGTAAAACTGAATATAAAGTTAAAAAGGGAAAAAAAATAATTAAAAAAAAACAAACCCAGCGAGACCTTAATTTGAAACAAATATATTCACTCGGAAATCCTTGAAAAGAATACAAAGGGGCATAAACCGTATAAAGAATGTTCCTAAATATTCTTCTTCTTACTTTGGTGGAAAAGAAAGTTGTCGTGCGAAGGAAACATCGGGTCATTAAAAATAAAATAAATAATAGGTCACACATCTATACTTGAAGTAAAGATTGGGGGTGGGGGACAGACATTCTTTCTTGGGAACTTGTTCCGTTCAAGAATCATAAGTATATTTTAAAAATGAAATCCACTTATATAATATTGATGTTTTAGAAAGAAAGATGATTAATGCATGAGTTGTATGCAATATACTATAAATTAACTCGGTTAAAAGAAGGTTTTTGGAACGGAACTATCCTGTTGAATGTAGAATTTCTAGAAAAGGAAAAAAAAAATTCAAAGAAATTATTGTAATGAATTGTATAACCATTTTATGCATTGTAAAGAAGATTATTTGATGCAGAATTGATTTCACATTCCCTAAAATAAGTGAAAAACTGTTCCTATTTATAAAATCATGAAGAGAAATACGCAGAAAGACTTCACAAAGACTTCTCTGAACCTTCTCTACATAGAAATATTATCTTCTATTGTTTCAAATTACTCAAAAAAGGTTTGAATACCATTTCTTCTTCTATCTAAACAAGAAGTTTTGATACTCAAAAGAAGGAAAAATGTCCCCTAGAATGCACCTTCAAAAAGAAGTTATAAGTTCTAAATTTAGAAGGTTTTATTTTGAGTGTACTGTGACGGATCTGTACACATCCCTTGAACGGAACATGCTTATCGATACTGTTGTTACTCTAATTTAATGTAATCTAACCTGAATTAAATGGGTCTACCTTAACCTTCAGGGCTACGTCGTGGTTGATGTCCTTACTCCGCTTCCCACGATCAGCAAAGTTAAGCAGGTATTGAATCTGGGTAGTAGTTGGATGGGAGACCGTCTTCCGTGCCCAGATTATACAACGATCCGTGGTTCGGATCCAACGTAAAGCTGTAGGTCCTCTCTTTCATATAACCTTAGCTGGTGTGACGGAAGTTAAACAATCTAGTCAAACAAAAACCCCAACCTACAATCAAAAGGCTTTTTATTTAATCTAATCCAAAAATATGTTCACATTTTAAACTAACAAAGTACTTTGCTCAAAACTATTCAGTTCGTTTTTGTTGAAATTGATGTTACTTGAAAATAAATTTGGTTTACATTAAACACATAAAGATTCACTTGGAATTGGGTTTGACTTCATGCGGAGAATCTGAAAGTGATTAAATCCAAGTAAGCGTAATCAAATAGGTGCATTTAATGTATAAACTAAATCATTTTAAAATAACAAAATTCATTTAGTTCTATTTTTAAAAAAAAATGGGCATCATAATTTTGAACGCAGTATTTTTTATTCACCCTAAGCAAATTTTACATTTAAATAAAAATAAAAAGTATAAAATAAAATAAAAATATAACCAAACCTAACCAATTCGACCATGGATGACAGAATGTCTAATCGACGAAATGTAGCACAACCGACAATGAAGAACTACTGGCCTATAAATACGCCCCTCACGCATCTTGAAACGTTCTCAAGAAAAAAAAATTCCATTGTTTATAGGAGGAAGGGGGTTTTTTAAACGCAAAGAATACAGATTTACAGCCATTGAAGGTTTTTCTATCTAATGTTTTAGACCATGAAGAAAAATTTTAGAAGCACTTTGCCCAAAATTAAAACCTGAAAATTTATATGTATATACAGGGTGTCTCAGAAGTCGCGCACCATTGGCTAATGTAGCTTCATTCAATTTAATTATTTTAAGATAGCTTTTTGATTAACTGTACATACTATTAATTTTATTATTCGAACATTATCAAACATATATTGTAATTAAACATCACTTATAAACCATTTCGACTCGTAAACCTCGTAAATCTGAATAAAGCCTATGGTGCGCGACTTCTGAGACACCCTATATATATATATATATCAAAGTTATTCTCTTATTCACCCAAATAGATGAATGCTTTTTTTTAAATCCGATGTCAGTTAGATAAAGCTAGAATATTTTAGATTAGGTTAGGTAACGTTAGATTAAGTCAGTTTAATAGGTTTATTAAGAATGGTGATTAAATTCTTGTGTCTTTCACTTGTGACCTTCTGTCTGTGATCGGAGAATAACTGTCTTGAGACAAGTGACAAAGAATGCTACTGGAGACATTTGACTGCCGATTTTCAATATTCTGCGTAAAAGATTTAAAAAGGAGTCGTGGTAAATAGAGTTAAAATACAATGTTTTATTAGTGATTAGTTTTATTCTACGAACAGCAGTATTAGCTCCTTTTATGTATCATAATAACTACATATTTTTAAAGATATGAAAGACAATACAGGATACATGGCTACAGATAACACAAAACAAGTTTCAAATTGAAGAGGAGAGAGAGAGAGAGAGAGAGAACTCTTGCCAACACTAAAAATGAAAATATGTCGAATTTCTCGAAAAAGTTATCACATAGACAAACTTTAAACTTGTCAAGTATTGGTATATATATATATATATATATATATATATATATATATATATATATATATATATGAGTAAACAAATTTTAGAAAAAAAAAAAGCTGCCCAACTCTCACATTTCTTAATGTATCCAAAACTTGTCAAAAATATCTTTACAGTTTTGTGTAAAAAACAGATACATTCTTGAAGAAAAATGTCCAAAATCTCACATGTTTTAATCATTTATGTGTCGAAATCATATTAGAAGTATACACCTATAATTCTGTCTACTCTCTTTGTCCACATCCATCTTGAAAGTACAAATTTTGATATAATGGTTATTCATAATTAAAAGTATTTAAAAAATATTTTTAGAAGTTTTGAAATGAGTTAACGATTTCGACATGTTTTGTACATTTCAGTACTAGCTGGAAAGGTAACTCATCCGTAAATGAGTAGCGTTGCATAAATATGTCTGTCATATTTAATATAACAAGAACCATACGATTGATATTATAATTAAAAACAAACAAATAAAAGCCAAAAGTTAACTGAGCGACGTAAGTGAAAAGCAAATATTACTATATCCATTTAAGGATTGTAAATCCCATTTGGACAGGATTTACTATGTCAGTTTCGATAATGTGAACATTATAGAAAGACAGGTAAATAACAGACAGAAAGTTTAGGATCATTAATTACAATGCAACAGATGCAAAATCTTTAAACCACATCATTACGCAACCTAAAAATTGCCAGAACAATAAAAACATACATTGTAACATTACGAAACATCATCCAAGGTAGAAAAGCGAAAAATCATGTAATTACAGTAATTCTGTAAACAGTGAATAATAATTATTGTTCATTCCTTAAAATCAATATTCGGAGAGCGAGATATCGGGAATGCGGAAACATTATCAAGGGTGCTGAAATTGAAAATAAAATACAGAAAATAAAATTAAGAATATTGCAGTCACGACCAAAATTTCTGAAATTTTAGTCGAGTGAACAACACATGACAAGATATATAGGGAAAATTCTCGAAAGTTTTTAAACTTTTCAAATTACAGAAAAGAAAAGGAAATTACTGAAATGGTTGAACGAGGATTTTCCACCAACCCTAATGTACAACAAGACAGGGGAGACTGAAAACGAAAACAGAAATCTATCAGTATTTAAAGGTCAAAATCATTTAACAGTGTACCAAACGAACGTACTTCAAAATTATTCACAAAATGTCACTCGGAAATCAGCCAAGCATCTGACCAATCATGTGTGACAGGTTACAAGCGTAGCATATATATATATATATATAAAGGATGTACCGAATGTCAAATTTGCCGAATACCGAATACCAAATATTCAGTGTAAAAATACCGGTTATATATATATATATATATATATATATATCATGAGAAGACAAAGAATTTTATGCTAATCATAAACATTTAAGCATTTTATGCCTCATTCTAAATAACATTCTATCTATCGCCTCTTAATTAACTGCCGCTTGACTCAATACGCACGGACGTGTAAATGTTTGTGCGTTCAAATCTATACGTTAATGAACGTTCATTAACATTTTGAAGCTGTTAAAGATTTCCAACAGATTTTGTAAAATGGAATAATGTTTTGACGTAGGTGTATCTGCAAATAAAATTCATGCGAATGTTAGAGATAATGCTTCAAATATGGTGGCGGGTATCTGGGAACGTGGATTTCAATCAATCACATTCTTGTTTTGTACATATATTGCGCAAAACTTTGTATTGGAAACTATTTTGACACGAAAATCAGTTAAATATATTCCTACTATATGCAGAGGTACTGTCAGTCATTTCCACCACTCAACATTAGCATTGACAAAATTGCATACTTTGCAGCAGCAATGAAGAGTGCCAAAGCATAAACTAATGCAAGATGTTGCAACACGATGGAATAGTTTTTACCACATGAAGAGAATGTTAGAAGAAAAAAGGAAAAGGCAATTGATGCTTACATAGCTGATAGCACAACTATCCAAAGTTTGAGCCCTTATCAGTAGAACATCACTGAAAAATTTGTGCATATATTAAAACCATTTGAACCATTTAAACCATTAAAACCATTTGAAAATATTACAAAGGAATTTAGTAAAAGAGAATCAACAAATGCAGATATCATATCGGCAATGCTTACTATGAAGTTAGTCTTAGAAAAGGCTTTGGCTAGTACTTTTACTACTGGCACAGATAATAGGTTGATATTATTACCATGACTAAAGAGTTAAATAAATCGGTAAAAAAAGGCTAGACAATTTTTTAATAAAAAAAAGTGTTCGCTGTTTCAACTTTGTTGCCAAAAGGCTAAAAGACAAAGGACTTAAAAATAATCAAGACGGAGCACGTGAATTTCGACGTGCAGTACATGATAGCAGCAAACAAATTCAAAAGAAGAGATAGACAGACATTCAGAACATTTAAAAAGAAGAAGAAACAAGCGTAAATGTTTTGCTATAAACATTAATTACGTCAACACTTGAATACTGCTCGGTTCTAACGATCCTATAAAAAGGAGAAAATTAAGCAGTTAAAAGAAATACGCAGAAACTTCACTGCAAAAAATAAATGATCTCAAAAAGAATTAGATTACTGGGAAAGTCTAAGGAAACTAGATACTCTATGGATGGAAGAAGAGAGATATGTACCATCGTTTATACGCGAAAAATGATTGAACGAAAGGTATCAAATGTCAAAATAACCTAAAAACTGTACTAATTGACGAGAAAAATTGTAAAGAAAAGACTTGCCAAATGGCAAATCTAAGATCAAGATAAGGGAAAATCTCAGCCCTTAAAAAGAATAACACTGGGTAACAAAATTTGAAAATTTTTCTGTTTATTGTGATTTTTCTGTCGTTTCTTAATGATTTCGGGGCGCTGATTCCAAAAATGATATTGGTTTTGCTCTATCATCAACCGTTTCAAAAATATAGGTTATCACACTTTTCATATGGCAAAGTATATAAAGAAGGCTAACATAAATATTTCTGAAAATAAAAACACTATTGGAAATTAATGTTTATTGAGCCAAAATTGTTTGACAAACCCAAAATGGTGCAAAGGATATAATATATATCATGAGGAGAACCGATAAGAGAATAACAAGCCTCGTTATGCAGTGTGCGTTCCTTAAAAATGCACTGAAGAACGCGACTTCCGCGTATGAACATTCTTATCCTTTCTGATCAGCGACCATACGTAGTCTCCCATCATGGAAGCATCCCAATGGCCCTGGTACCTTTTCTCCATCGTTTGAATATCTTGATGGAATCTTTCGCCATGTTCTTCACTCACATCGCCCAGGTTATCACGAAAAAAGTCTAGATGTGAATGCAGATAGTGTAATTTTAAAGACATACGGCACCCCATTTTGCCATAGCACTTAATCAAGTTTGACACTAACTCCTTATAGTTTGGTGCTTTATGGTTGCCTAAAAACAACCACGAACCACATCACGGAAAGCACACCAAGCCTCTTTTTCGATCGGAGTCATCTTGGCTTCAAGGTTCTTTGAATTCAACAGTGCCTTGACTTGTGGTCCTACAAAGATGCCAGCCTTGACTTTGGCCTCAGAGAGTTTAGGGAACATGACCCGAATCTGTTGGAAAACTTCCCCTCCAAAATCTAACGCAGTTACAAACTGCTTAATTAGACCCAACTTAATATGGAGAGGTGGTAGCAGAACTACAGTATGTCAGGCTTCACAAGAGGTTCCCTGAGTACATTGCACTTTCCTAGTTGCAGTCCTTCACGTGGAGGCCACTGAACTGTTTTATAGTGCTCAGTTGAAGCCCTGCTATCCCACAGGCAAAGAAAACATGAATATTTAGTAAACCCTCCTTGTAAACCTAACAGGAAACCAATCATTTTGAAATCACCACACACGTCCCAGTTATATTGTTCATACCTGATTTGAGTGAGCAGTTGTTTGACATTTTCATAGTCCTCTTTCATTTGAACAGAATGTGCAACTGGTATAGATGGATATTTGTTCCCATTGTGGAGTAGAACAACTTTTAAACTCCGAGTTGAACTGTCAATAAACAGGCGCTACTCTGAGGGTATATGTGTTAACCCAATAGCTGTGAATAGATCATTAACCTCGCTGCAATAACAGAGAGAGCCATTGACATCGTAGAACCTTGCAAACTCTTCATGCCGCTTTCGATATACAGTGCTCTTGCAGTCTTCTCCAAGCAAATTCCACTCTTTGAGTCTGGAGGTCAGAAGCTCAAACCCTGATTTCGTCAGACCCAAATCTCTAATTAAGTCGTCCAATTCCCTCTGATTTGGAAAGCGAGGGTTTGTACTGAAAGTTACTGTATATTCATCATGACCGTCCTCACCAGCCGACATCTCAGATGAGCTAGCTGCATCCTCATTTTCAACCTGCAAAGCAAAGAAACAAAATATAGGCATAGCTATATATGTAGAAGAGCATCAGCACTAAGAAAAATCGACACATAATGACCCACACTCTGTAAATACAGAAGGTAAAGTAATGGATAGATAGATACCTGTTCTGGTGGACGTGGTATTGGAAGACCTTCGCCATGTGGTACAGGAGCTATGGACGACGCTATGCTTGGATACTGAAGAGTCTTCCTTTCTTTAACTTTCCTGTACTTAGAAACATCTACCATGCAGTAGTAGCAATCGTCGTGGTGGCTCTTTGGTTCTCTCCATATTCTGGGTACCGCAAAGGGCATTGCCTTGCGTACTCCCCGCAGCCACCCTTCAAGTGTGGAGCGGCAGCTTCCACAGATCACATGGGATGCCCAGGGCTTATCTTGGTCACCCATAGGCATACCAAAATAGAGCCGATACGCGATCCAGAACTTGGTGCCTTTCACAATCTTGTGCGATACTTGCTTGGGGCCTATGTAATACCCACAAACGTAGCAGAATATATCCGGCGAGTGTTTACAAGCTCTAGTTGCCATTCTCTTTACCAAACTGTACTACATTAATCATAACCTGCAGATATAGAGAGAAGAGTTATTAAATCTGCAACAGATTACAGATCCCAGAAAAAAGATGTATTCACAACACTGAAATAATGTTCGCAATAAAAAAGGATCGACAACACTCAAATCGCCAGCACAGAGAAGCACAGAAACACAGTACCTCAGTGCTGGTAACCATCAGACAAACAACCTGCTTTCTTTGTGTGCTCACACTTACTGACTTCTCAGACTCTGCGCTCTTCTTTATATAGCACAGTGGAAGTTTCGGGCAATTTCTAGAGCAAGAAATTGTCAACGAACATCTGGATTGTTCTCAACAATTCCTGATTATTCTGATATTGCTGTGCCCATAATAACATTATACTGGTTAAAACATGAAAAATGGATTATCTCTGAAACCATTGATGATACACACAAACCAAGGCCAGATTTGGACTCAGCGCCCAGAAATGCATATAAAAACATAAAAAATTCTATATAAACAGAATCAGTGTTACACGGTGTAATTTTATGGACAGAAAGTCAAGACTGTTGAACTTCCAAAACAACTAAAAAAAATAACAAAAATGGAAATGAACGCCTTCAAGAAACAACCGGAAGATTGGCTCAAGAGGATGCCAGATGAACCAAGTATGTCTCAATACGTCAAATACCCAGTTCAGGAGAGTAATTATCTCCTGAATCAGGGTAAACCTACGTGTGCGAAATGAAATATGAACACAAAACGGCAAGAAAGTATAATATATATATATACTATTCTAAACTAAATACAGGCCTGAATAGATGGTTTGCGGTTGCGGATACTTGTGGGTTTTTGTCCAGTTTGTGTAGAGCAAGCCTGAGGTGGTGCAAGTGTGACTGTGAGTGATTCAGGTAAATGTGTGCTACCTTAGGAAGGAAACACAAACTTGCGGTGCATCTTGCTCCTGAAAAATCGTGCACCAGGACTGATAATAACTGGGGGTGTCTGCAATACAAACTAACGAAAATTGCAATAAATTTAATACAAATATGGATGTTCTTTGAACTAGACCAACATAGAACATCGTTGTTTTCACTGGTGATGAACCACGTACGAAAGCCTCATCAGTACTTTGACCCCCTATGTACTTGACAATGCTGCTGCATACCCATACCCCGTGAAATAGGGGTATGGGCGGAATGATGTTGTACGTAAAAAGATGTTTAACTCCTCATACTTCCGCTTAAACTATAAATGCAGCGATAATTTTATATATCTTTCAACCTTTCAAGTGTTCCGTGCAATGCTTCCTCATTTCACGAGAGTCAAGTTTGTTTGGCTTCATATATATATTATTATATATATATATATATATATAATATTATATATATATATATTAATATATATAGAACGACGCTTGTGTAGAAGAACGTTCCGCACAAGATGAGGAGGGAGAACGAGCAAATGAAAAATTAATTATACTGTGTGTGTGTTTGCAGTTAAAATGTATATATGTACGGCATGAGAAGGTGCCCCCTCAGGGCATTTGGTTCCGCTCGTATGTAGGAGAATTATGAGTACTGACTGATCGGGGTCCTTGGTGCAGTGGTTAGCATATCCGCCCGGCAATTGGATGATTCCGGGTTCGATTCCTGGGAGGTACCTCATTTTTCATTTGCTCGTTCTCCATATATATATATATATATATATATACTTAGAGAAAGAATTGGGAACATGGTGTTTACAATTTACTTTTTAAATAAAATATTATCAGAGAAGTTCTTATCGATGTCGTTTTATCTAAAATATTGATCAGCGTTAAATATTGTGGTGTTGCCGCAGCAAAACACTGTAACCGCAAAATGGACGAGTCAAAACACCACTATACAGCGACGAAGTTAAAACTCTGATAATGATTTGCTCCATGAAATCTGCTCAGACCACGTCCCAAAGCAAAAAAATACGAGTATGTGATCATTTTTTATTTACTTATTTTTTTTACTGAAAAAAAAAACACTTTAAAATATATTACGTGTCACTCGTGAAAATATTAAAAATGTTCGTTTGAATACGATACATTGCTCGTTGTATATGTATGGTATATACTAACATTAAAAGTATGACAGCCCTTTCCCACTCGTCGCTTCAGCAAGACAGTTTTACGAGCATAAACTTTGACACATCAAAACATGACAAAGTAGCCTGATTTTTTCCTTTTGTGTTTCAAGAGTATCTCCCATAAACTAACGAACAAACATATCCATAACTTCGTTTATTTATATATATATATATATATATATATATATATATATATATATATATATGTGTGTGTGTGTGTGTGTGTGTGTGTGTGTGTGTGTGTGTAGAGAGAGAGAGAGAGAGAGAGAGTGAGAGAGAGAGATATTGGTGTGCGTGTTCCGAAAGTTAATCATAGCAAATTTAAGTATGAGGTCAAAGTCGTATACACACAGTTATTGATGGTTTCGGGATGCGTTTCGTTTTGCGAAACTAACATTTATTGAATTATTTACTAGTATATTTTTGGGGGGTTAAGGTCGGTAACCCAACTTTATTGATACATATTATATACTTTATACCTCAGTGAATAACTAGAAAGGAGATTGTGATGGAGTCATATGATGGGATACTGAAACTACGAGGAAGGATTTGGGGATGATATATACATATACACACAGGGCCTATCAGAGGGGGGGGGGGCTAGGAGGGCCATTTGGCCTTGGCCTCAAGCTTAAGGGGGGGCCTCAAATTTAGAAACTTTCAGGTTTGAATATAATGTTTTGCAGTGAACGTAATAATTGGGTTTAGCTATGGGCTTCAAAAGCTGGAAGTGGCCTGGACCTCTCTGGACCTCTGAGAGGGCCTGTTTATATATTACTTTCGACACATTCTCATTCCTTTTCTGTCCAACTCTCTAACGCAAGGATTAACCAATATTTTCAATGTTATGACCTTCAATCTTTCAAACAGTGTCCAGGCATCTCGTAAGCCTTGGACCTTGATTTTGGCTCTCATTTTCCTCTATGGAAGGGGCGTTTATGCGGGCATTCGCCCTTGGCCCCACCTTCATATATATAAAAAAATATATATAGGGGCATATATATAAAGTAACCTAAGATAAAGTATATATTTTATGTAAATTTCTTTGCAGAACTTTACAAGATATAAGATATAAATAAATGCTACAGTGGCCTAGATATTTCGCTAAGCAAAACAGCCTCCTCTGGTAGACAGTTATTTTTAGCTTTAAAGCTCTTTTATTGGAACAGTGGCCTACCATTTATATGTATGTACTGAGACCGCCAACTTATCATTTTGATAACTGCAAATAGTTCCAAATTTTCGTGCACTGAATTTTGTACTTTTCATTAAATTTGTTTTATATTTTTTTATTATTATTATTATTATTATTTATTTATTTATTTATTTATTTATTTTTTGTTTTTGGAAGTATATATATATACAGTATATATATATATATATATATATATATATATATATATATACAGGGTGGGCGGAAAGTAGCTCCCTATTTTGGATTGGTAAAAAAATACATATATTATCCATTTATTTCAGAAGAAATAATATGAAAAGGTAGGCATACATGGTAGGTTTTCTCTAAAATTCAATGTGGGCTCCAACTCTTTCCACCAGCTTCTGGAGCCGCCCAGGAATGGCGTCCACTGACTTTAGCAGGAACTCCGGCGGGATGGAGGACATGACTTCCCGAATTCGGTCCTCCAGTTCTTCCAATGTCCTCGGTTTGGTGCGGTAGACTTCTTCCTTTACCCACCCCCAAAGAAAGAAGTCGCACGGTGTCAAGTCGGGGCTCCTGGCTGGCCATTGATGTGGACCACGACGACCCATCCAACGCAGACGGTGCAGGCAGTTCAGGAAATGTTCGCACGGAGTCCACGAAAGTCAACTCGCCAGGCAGCTCGGGAAAGTGGACTCTCCCTACTCAGTGCGAACTGTGCTGAAGAAGGAGCTGAACTGGCGTGCGTGGAAGCCGCATTACTGCCAATCTCTCTCGGACGAGGACTGCGACATTCGCATGGAGTTCGGGGAAATCATGCTGGCTTGGCATGAAGACTGGCCCCATCTCTTCCGCAACATCCTCAGGAGCGACGAGGCGGTGTTCCACGTCGGAGGCTTTGTCAACCGCCACAATTGCCACTACTGGGCAGGAGAGGATCCCATGGTTACGCTGAAAAAACGGCAGAATCGGTTCAGTGTAACGGTGTGGTGTGGTATGACCTCAGATCAGGTTGTGGGCCCGTTCCTTCTGCGCAACACCATGAATGCTGAGCGGTACCTTGCTATGTTGCGAAACGAGGTCTGGCCGGTTGTCAGCACATGGGAGAACATCGACGATCTGATATTATGCAAGATGGCGCCCCTCCGCACTTCGCTCTTGTTGTCCGTGAGTGGCTGGATGCCCACTTCCCTGGGCGTTGGATGGGTCGTCGTGGTCCACATTAATGGCCAGCCAGGAGCCCCGACTTGACACCGTGCGACTCTTTCTTTGGGGGTGGGTTAAAGGAAGAAGTCTACCGCACCAAACCGAGGACATTGGAAGAACTGGAGGACCGAATTCGGGAAGTCATGTCCTCCATCCCGCCGGAGTCCTGCTAAAGTCAGTGGACGCCATTCCTGGGCGGCTCCAGAAGCTGGTGGAAAGAGTTGGAGCCCACATTGAATTTTAGAGAAAACCTACCATGTATGCCTACCTTTCATATTATTTCTTCTGAAATAAATGGATAATATACGTATTTTTTTACCAATCCAAAATAGGGAGCTACTTTCCGCCCACCCTGTATATATATATATATATAATATATATATATAGTATATATTAAGGTTGAGGTAGAAAAGGCGGAGATTAAAGCGCACACATCCGTTCACACACGCATCCGTTTGGACCAGCGTCTGTACACAGCTAAATTCCACACCTAAGCGGCCCTTCAAACGCTATGCGTGGTGTTGCATTCAGGATTTTTCAAGAAAAGAAAGAGACAGTGTCTACGTGCATATTTCAAACAAATTTATTTCATTCCAACCTACTTGCAATCATCTCTCGTGCATCACCAGTTCGAGCCTACGCTTACTCTATCCATTTTCTCGGCCTTTCTCTCCTTCTTACACTTTCGCAGACACTATTATACACTCTTTTCACAATTCTGTCATCGTCATTCTTTCTACATGTCCAAACCACCTTCACATACGTTTTAATTTCCACTGACTTCTGAACATCACATCTTTCAGAACTTCACGATTTTTTACTATGTCAATCCGACGCATGCCATACATCTCAACTGGTCTTACTTACCCTTGACTTCTCCTTTTAATATCAATTACGAAAATATAGTATTTGACTTAAAAACAATGTTAAGACAGTGCAATGGTGTCATTATTATATGTTTTTTTTATTAAATTTACGTTAATTTGTACTCGATTACAGAATATCATGTACTGTATATCTTGTATACCATGATGGTATACAAGAATTTATTTTACCAAATTACTGTTTACAAATTGTTTGCAAATAACTAATGCAGTCGAGACATGATTTTAAAAAGGAATCTGCTAAAGATAAACTAAAACATTCAGTTCTAGTTTTCAAATTCATTAATTCGGAAAACGGATATAATAACGTGGAGAAAAGTGAATATGACCTCATGTTTTCCAGTTTATGGAAGGGAGAGAAATCTCAATAATTCTAAACAACTAAATTCACAAAACTACATATTTAAAATTACGCATGCTCTTTGAAGAATCAGTGAGGAGACTGAGGCATCTCCTTGCGGTTCTCCTCTTCCAGCACTCTCCTTCTCGATTGGCAACACGTATTCTACATCTCGATTTACGGCTCCGGACCAAAAAATAGAATACTCTCTCAAATGCACTCATAACCTTGGTAATACCTTTAAGTTATACACCTTTGTGAGGAATATTGAGCATCTTGACGTCATATGATAAAAAGACACCTCTGTGTGCCTCTTTTGAAAAAAAAAAATATATATATAGCAAAAATCTTATTAAATAGTGAAAAGTTAATGCACAGCGACATGCCAAAATATTAGAATATTTTGTCAGGTGTTGCAAATTCTATGATGGCAGAAGAGTCTGAGATACCCTTCAAACCTCCAATTTCTTCTGAAGACCGAAATGAGCATATAATACAATTGAGGCCCTCCGAGGAAAAAGTGGTTATGCGACAAAAGCAAAAAACGCCAGAAAACGCAATTGCCGTAAG